>LOEQ01000513.1:137101-161634 GCA_001685075.1 Bramus lutescens
TTTGGAAGAGCAAGCAATGCTCTTAACCACTGAGCCATCTCTCCAGCCCTGAAATTGGGTTTATTTTAACTGACAGTTCATGTAATTGAATTAGCCTGGTGTCTTAGTGTTCTGTTGTTGTGAAGAGACACCATGACCACAGCCACTCTTACAAAAGAAAACATTTAATGAGTGGCTTCCAGTTTCAGAGGTTTAGTCCGTTATCATCGTGGTGGGACACCGGGGTGTGCAGGCAGACATGGTGCTGGAGAAGGAGCTGAGAGTCCTACATCTTGATCTGAAGGTGACAGGAAGTAGACTGAGACACTGGGCATGGCTTGAGAACATATGAGACCTTAAAGCCCACCCAACAGTGACACACTTCCTCCAACAAGGCCACATCTCCTAAGAGTGCCACTCCCAATGAGCTTTTGGGAGCCAATTGCATTTAAATTACCACATCTGATAAGTCCAAAATTATTAGGACAGGCCACCTGTCCTTCACTTGAGCTATATAGTTCAGATCTGGAAGCCATCTGCTGACCTGGAGCTGCTTACTCGGGGGAGATCGGTCTCCATTCTCCTAAGGCTTATAGCTGATGGGATGGTCCCCACCCATATTATGAAGGGTCATCTTCTCTCCTCAGAGTCTGTTAAATCATAAGCACATCTAAAAGTGCCTTTATAGAAACATCCAGAATGCTGTTGGGCCAAATATCTGGGTGTTAGCTCAGCCGAGTTGAGGCACAGAATTAACCACCACGCTCTATAAATCCAAGGCTGAGAATCTGAGTTCATGGATGGATGTTGTGGCTCACTGTGGTGTGGAGTCCTGGGAGTAGCCTCTCATGGGCCTGGTTGTGTGCGGTCAGGGCTTGAAATGGTGGGAGGCAGGGGCATATTTCCTGTGGGCAGACTTCAGCATCTTGCCTCTCAAAGTCCAGGCTTCATGTTCTTTCCTGTTGACTGAGGACAGTAAAAGAAACTACTGTTTGCTCCATAAGCTGTCCATAAAGTTTGTCTTTTTTGGAGCTTAAAAGTTCAGGTCACAATGATGTAACTTGGCCACTTGATATCAAGGTGTTTGAAGTAGGTTTGCTCTGCCAACCTAACACTTGGCCATCATACTATATTTTTGTGCTTACGTTCGGCCCAACTGTGAACAATGAGGTCAGTGTTGTATTCATGAATAGCCTTGGCACTGTAACTGTCCACTGCCTGGTTCCCCACCGTGGGAACAGGAGGCCTTGTCTGGGACTCTCCTAGGGAAACGTTCTTAGCAATTCTGCTTACAAGGCTGAGGGTTAAAACATCAATAGATGGCACCCCCACCTCCAAACTCCTTACAAGGTTCTCATGAACTTGTCACTTCTGAAAATATCCTGGGATGACTGACCCTGGTGTCACGCAAGAACCTCAGAGAGTGAGGCTACCAGGTGCAGAGTGGGTAATTTCCTGGCCAATCAAACCCCCCACCCGGATTGTGAAAGCCAGATATGAGAGTTACTAAAGCCACAGCATGGTCACCCCAGAAGCCAGTGATGTGGCTTCAAGGAGCAGATCCTTGCTGGTGTTTTGACCAGCCACTCCAGTTACCAAGGCCATCTCTGAGCAGGCTTCTGTCGGTCTGAAGTTTGCCAGGCAGTGAGAAGCAACACCTTTCCTACCAAGACCTCCACCAAAGCACACCAAACGGGCTTGGTCTGGCCCCTGGTGTAGGAGGCAAGTCCACCCTTTTACATCAGTGTGCGGTCCTCTCAGGTCTGATGTTTATTGAGTGGGTATTATTCCAGTAATCACTAGCAATGTGGGGATCAGGGACCGTTGAAACAACCCAAGGTGCGGAATCCGAGGTTATGCAGTGCAACCTACACATTCTCCTCTGTTCGTCCCCCTCTTTAAACCAACATTTGTAACCCTGCAGCACCCCCCTCTGAAGGCTGTCATGCTGTCTAATATTATGTCAACTTATCACAAGCTAAAGTCATCTGAGAGGAGAGAACCTCAATTGAGAAAATACTTCCAGAAGGTCGGGTTGTAGGCAAGCCTGTAGGGCATTTTCTTAATTAGTGCTTGATGTAGGAGGGCCCAGATCATTGTGGGTGGTGCCATTCCTGGTCCTGGAGGTCCTGGGTTCTATAAGAAAGCAGGCTGAGCAAGCTGTGAGGAAGTCAGTAAGCATCACCCCTTCATGGCTTCTGCATCAGCTCCTCCTCCAGGTATCTGCCCTGTTTGAGTTCCTGTTCTGACTTCCTTGGATGATGAACAGAGATATAGAAGTATAAACCAAAGAAACCCTTCCCTTCCCAGGCTGCCTTGGCCATGGTGTTTCATTGCATCAGTAGTAACCCTAACTAAAACAAGCTATTTTCACTTGAAGCTCCTGGGCAGTAATTCCGTTCCTACCTGCATCCCCAAGACAGGTCCCAGAACAATTTGCAGTAGGTCAGCTCATTCATGGATCATGCATATATGGGTCAGGCAAATTGGTGAGCAAACTATGCAAAAGAAAAGAAAGGGATTTGATATTGGTAATTCCTGAATAAGAAGAGACTCATTCTGTAAGCATGAACTGGGTCAGAAGAAAAGCATATGTCAGTCAGGAATGAAATCGCATCCCTCCTGTGGGAAATAGGTTGTCTTAAAGAAGATAACAGAAATTTGCTATATTCTGTGTGAATCTGGTCTTCTGATTCTGTTTAAGTCAGTGAGGTGCATCCTTGTGAACCCCTCTTTAGATACCTTCAATTTTCCCCCCTTCATATAGCCCAGGTTGTACTCAAACCTTCCTGCCTCTTCAGGTGCCTAACACCTTGCCTGGGTCCTTCTCTTTTTCTTAGAGAACTGGTGGGGTTCTAAATATCAGTTGATGCTGTCGAACTTGTGGATTCAGGGCAGAGCTTGCTATTGGCATTGCATTACTGGGGAGGTGTGGTAGTTTGAATGTAATTGGCCCCCATAAGCTCATGGGGAGTGGCACTATTAGGAGGTGTGGCTTTGTTGGAGTAGATGTGGTCTTGTTGGAGGATGTGTGTCTCTGTGGGGGTGGGCTTTGAGGTTTTCTATGCTCAGATACCATCTAGTGTCAGAGACCATTTTCCTGTTGCCTTCTGATCATGATGTAGCTAGCACCATGTCTGCCTGAATGCTGCCATGCCCCCTACCATGAAGATAGTGGACTGAACCTTTGAAACTGTAAGAGAGCCACCCCAATTCAATGTTTTCCTTATAAGAGCTGCTGTGGTCATGTTGTCCCTTCACAGCAATAGAACCCCTAAGGTAGGAAGGAAGCATTAAGTTTGTCATTGAAACAGTAATGGAATGTGGGTGGAGGAAGGGTTCTCTGGGTTTATCAAACAGTTCCTATATGGAGCAGACATGAACTAGGGCCAGGTTGGTAACAATACGAGAAGATCTGGTCCAGGCCAGTGCAGACAGAGACATCCCAAGGACTCTTTAGTGATGTAGCGAAACTGTCTAAAGTGACATTTTCATAGATGTCCACACTGCATGTCCCCGCATCTTCACTTCTACTTTCACAATTTCAGCTCCATGAAGCCAATCATGGACCAAACATATCAGGCAGAAAATTCCAGAAACAAACAATTCTTAAGTTTTAAAAGCATGCTATTTTAAGTGGCATGATGAAATCTCTAGTCAGCTCACTGTTCTGCCTCCCCATGCCCCACGACATAACCTTTTTTTCAGCGTGTTTATGCTGTATATGCTACCTAACCATCAGCAGCCTATAGATATCTCAGTTATCAGGTCCACAGCTGTGATATCTTGGTGCTTGTGTTCAAGTGCCCCTTATTTAAACACAAGAGTAGTGAGGGTGACAATTTCATTGCAATCTAATGTTATAACTGTTCTGCTTTATGATGCTCTTATTATCCCTCTCCAGCCATGCATGACTCATTTAATAATTAAATCTTATCATAAATATGTATATGCAGTTTCAGGCATCCCCTGGTGACTGGAGGGGGCAATTGTAAAGGAATGATGTAGCCGGTGATTAGATGTAGGAGAAGAGATGAGGCTTCCTTCTAGAAGGACTCTAAGTAATGCATGAAGATACTGCCATCTCCACGAGTCTTAACTGAATCTTACCCATGTCCATTCAGTCAGTCAGACTCAGTGCCCAATTTCCAAGGGGCAGAGTCTGGAGATGGACAAAGAGGAACATCTGGTGGGAAAACCTGGCAAGACAGACAAGCCAAGGGCTGACATCACTAACGATGTGGTTGTCATAGCCTGGCACAGTGTTTTACCCCTGTGGCATTCTTGAGGAAAAAAAACCACCTATACTTAGTTTAGTTATGAAAACAAATTTAAAAAGAAAATCAAGCAATCACGAACAGAGGGATGCTCTGCAGGATACTTGACTCGGACTCCTTAAACCAGTCAAAGTGCTCTAAGACAGGCCGTCTGAGAAACCGTCAGACCAACAGAGACGAAGGCGTGGCGTCTAGATGCAGTACAGCTGAGCCCCAGCACACAAAATGATGACTACAGGATGTGAAACTGGTGAGTCCCACACAAAGTCTGGAGTTTAGCTTGTAGCGAGGGACCAGCGCTGGTGTCTGAGCTTTGGCCAAGTCATCCGCAGAAGATGGGACAGGCCAGCTGAAGCTGGGTGAGAGCATGCATAAACTCACTCTGCCATCATAGCAACTTCCTTGCAAGTCTATTTTAACTTGAAAATAATAGTTTATTGAGAAAACATGTGGCAGGTCGGGCATGGCTGTACTCCCAGCATTGTAGAGGCTGAAACAGAAAGCTCCAGGAAGTTCGAGGTCAGCCTGCCCTATAGAGTGACTTCTAGCCATCCATGAGACCTTGTCTAAAGAAGAAAAAAAAGTTCATTTACTCTTGGGAGTTTGTCCTGTGGTAGTTGGATTGCTGTGTTTGTTGTATCTATTGACTGAGCAACTGTGAACCAGCAAGGAGCTCAAAGCCCGCCTCTACCTATGTGGTCACTTAGTTTCTGTGTGACTCTGCTTCCTCATCAGTAGAGACAATAAATAATTGCACTAAACCAATGTGAAGATTAACACACCAACAATGCTCAGGCTGGAGGCTCACAGTGAGCACATAGCTTCTGAATTTCTGTGTGTATATGTACAAGGGTGCTCCCCTGTGTAGGCCCATGTATGTACAGGTGTGCTGCTATGTAGACAAATGTATGTAAAGGTATGCTCCTGTGTAGATGAATGTATGTACAGGTGTGTTCCTGTGTAGATGAATGCATGTACAGGTGAGCTCTGATGCAGACACATGTAGTAGGAGGCCGCTTGTTTGTTTCCTGGCTGCCCAGACTCCTGAAACAACCACTCAGAAACTATATTAACTAAATCACTGCTTGGCCTATTAGCTCTAGCTTCTTATTGGCTAGCTCCTACATTTTAATTTAACCCATTTCTATTAATCTGTGTATTGCCACGAGGCTGTGGCTTACTGGATAAAGTTCTGGTGCCTGTCTCTGGAGGGGCTACATGGTTTCTTTCTGACTCTGTCTCCTATCTCCCAGAATTCAGTTCAATTTTCCCCACCTAGCTCTACTCTACCCTATCACAGGCCTAAGACAGTTTCTTTATTAACCAATGGTATTCACAGCATANAGCTCTACTCTACCCTATCACAGGCCTAAGACAGTTTCTTTATTAACCAATGGTATTCACAGCATACAGAGGGGAATCCCACATCAAACCCATGTATGTATAGGTGTGTTCCTGTGTAGATACATGTATATACAGATGTGCTCCTATGTCAACCCATGTATGTACAGATGTGCTCCTGTGTAGCCCCATGTATGTTCAGGTGTGCTCATATGTAGACAAATGTATATAAAGGTATGCTCTTGTGTAGATGAATGTATGTACAGATGTGCTTCTGTGTAGATAAATGCATGTACAGGTGTGCTCCTGTGTAGATGCATGTATGTGAAGGTGTGCTATTGTGTAGACCCATGTATGTACAGGTATACCCCTGTGAAGATGAATGTATGTACAGGTGTGCTCCTGTATAGACAAATGTATGTACAGGAATGCTCCTGTGTATGAATGTACAGGTGTGCTCCTGTGTAGACCCATGTATGTACAGGTATGCTCCTGTGTAGATGTATGTATGTACAGGTGTGCTCCTGTGTAGACCCATGTACATACAGGTGTGCTCTCGTGCGCAGCACACAATGCCTGTCTGTGCTCTATGTGCTATCATACAGTTTACAAGCTTCAGGCAAGGGGCTGGAGGTTGAAACACACAAAGACACACAGACAGAGACAGAGACATGGACCTCTAGTCACTGGTAAGAAGCCCTTTGGTTCAATAGCACCATGGAGGCTCATATACCCAACAGTCAGGTGGGCCAACAGGTGAAAACCTTATCCTCTGATCCTCAAGGCCAAGACAACACGTGCTCGTGAAGCAGAGCTGGTAAACAACTTTGACACAGCTTTCAGTAACTCAAATCAGAAGGAAAGTAAAGATCTGTAGCAGGGAAGAGCAGCTGGAGGCCAGGACTCCAAATGGTCCCAACACTTGTGTAGGTGAATGTATGTGCAGGTATGCTCCTGTATAGACAAATGTATGTACTGATGTGCTCCTGTGTAGATGAATGTATGTGCAGGTATGATCATGTGTAGATGCATATATGTATAGGTGTGCTCCTGTGCATGTGGAAGTCAGAGGTTGATATAGGAATGTCTTCCTCAATCACTCTTCCACCTGACTTAAGATGTTTAAAATAGCATTTATTTATTATTTATCTTATGTATATAAGCACATGCATCTGTCACATGTGAGTGTGGAGGTCAGAAGAGGACCTGAGAGAGACAGTTTCTTCTACTATGTGGGTCTCAAGGATCAGACTTAGGTCATCATGTTTGGTGGCAAACACCTTTACCTGGCCATCCTGCCATCGCATCAACTTACTTCTTGAGACAGGTCTCTCCCTGTACCTGAAGCTCATATTTGTATCCAGGCTGTCTGGCCAGCAAGTTTTTTTGAGATTGTCCTGCCCACCCCGTCTCTGGTTCTGGGGTTTCAGGCACACAACATTTTCATGAATACAAGTAATCTAAACTCAGGCCTTTATCTTGCATGACAAGAACTTTTCCCACTGAGCCATCTCCTCAGTCCCCAAGGATTATTTTTAATGACCAAAATATCATTATGCTTCATAATAAAAAAGCCTTTTTTATTACATCCTCTTCAAACATGTAAAACATAAAACATGTCATGTTACCTCATGTACAAACCTTGAATATTGAGTGAAATAAACCATCATAGGGAACAGATGTTATTCCACTTACAGAAGACACCTTTAATGGTTGGAAGATGGAACCAGAAGGTAGAAAAGATGTTGTTGCTGGAGAAAAAGAAGGGAGGAGACCATGGGGAGTCAGTGTTCAGTGGGACCAGTGATTCAGTGTTGTGAGATGAGCTCTAACCAGGATGTAGAAATGGCTGCCCAGCAATGTAAAGACTTGACCATGTGACCTATGTAATACAATCCCACTGGGAAGCAAACTGACCAATGAAAGCCTCTTTTTCAAGAGAAGGTGGGACTGGACACAGCAGGGCACATTTGTGAGACTAAGGCACAAGAATCTCAGCACAGCATGCGGGTTAGTGTGGAAGGATCATGAGTTCCAGGTCACCCTATATCTTAGCAAACAAAGACAACCCCAATATGTCAGACAATGGTTGGGTGTGGTCAGTCAGGGTCTCCAGGGGATAATGTGAGGAAAGCTGGGAAGATGGCGGTCAGAAAATCGATGGATACTCTA
Organism: Bramus lutescens; assembly: GCA_001685075.1. Classification (NCBI taxonomy): domain Eukaryota; kingdom Metazoa; phylum Chordata; class Mammalia; order Rodentia; family Cricetidae; genus Bramus; species Bramus lutescens. The sequence continues at coordinate 144,871 of LOEQ01000513.1, forward strand.
AAGAGCTGGGAACAAAAGCCATATCTGAGGTGGCCGTAGCAAGGGCAGAAACAGGAGTCAGGAAAGTCCTCCTCCTGGCATTGAGTGCTCCACAGGTAGCTAACAGAGCATAAGCAAGATGACGTTGGAGGAGTCTGATTGCTGCAGCAGGTCAGCACCTGCCGGCCTTCTGTAAATGACGCGCTCTCCGGGAAACCCAACCCAGTCCGAGTGTCACAGGACCATGTAACCATGTGCCGGAGGCTGACAAACAGCGCCAGGAGGCTGCTTAGATGAAACTTTGAATTCCTTCTGCTCAGTATTTAGCAATTTGAAAATATGGTGGGGGACCAAAGACAAGAGAAGCAAATAAAAGAGTTATAAAACAGGAAACAAAAAAGGCAGAATCCTGGGACTGTGTATTTACGAGACTCTAAAGATTCCACCCGACTCTTGGAGGTGATGAATACTTACAGAAATATGGCAGAATACAGAATTAATATGCAAAAATCAGTAGCCTTCTGTAGGCAAATGACAAACATACTAAGAAAGAAATTGGGGAAACAATCTTATTTGAAATAGCAAAACAAAATGAAAAGCTACAAGTAAACCCCCCAACCTTCTAACCAAGGAAGTAAAATATCTCCACAATAAACAGTCTAAAACAGCAAAGATGGAAATTGACGCAGACACTAGGAGATGGAGAGACATCCCATGTTTGTGGATGTACTAGCTACCCTACCAAAACCAGTCTACAGAGTCAATGCAAGCCACATCAGAGCTCCAACTCAATTCTTTACAGAAATAGAAAAGCAAACAAACAAAAACCTTAAAATTCACATGGAAACAGAAAAGACCCTGAAAATTTAAAACATCCCGAGCAAAAAAAGAACACTGTCAGAAGGGTCCCTGTACTTGGTTTCAAGTTTTACTACAGAGCCATGTTTAAAAAAGCAACGTGGTACTGGCCCAGAAACAGACACACAGATCAGTGATGATGTCAAAGGTCAAGACACAAGCCCATGGCTACAGTCATCAGAATTTTGACAAAGATGACAGATATTTGAATTGGAGAAAAGACAGCCTCCTCAACAAACGTAGAAAGAATGATAGATACTTATCTTTCACCCTGCACAGAAGTCAGCTTCAAGTGGATCAAAGACCTTGACATGAGACCTGAAACTCTGCCAGCTAGAGGGAACATTTTGTGACACTGACACAGATAAGGACTTTCTGAACAGAAATGTCACTCAGGGAAGAGTTGACAACTGGAACCTCACCCAATTAAAAAACTTTGTTACAGCAGAGGAAACAGTTAATTAATTGAGCAAAGGCAAGGCCCACACAGCTGGAGGGGATCCAAGCTGGAGAGCATCCTTGCGAGACAGAGCTGACCAAGAGGGTTAGTATTTAGGGTAGACAAAAAACAGAAAAAAAGGAAAAAAACAAAAAAACCAAAGGGGCAAACAACCTAGTAATAAACGGGACCGAGTAACTGAATGGGGAACTCACAAGAGAAACAATACAGATGGCCAGTAAATAAGAATTCGACAGGCCTGGTCATCAGGTGAATGAAAATTAGAACCTCTTTGAGATTCTATCTTACCCCAACTAGATTACAAAGGAACGAATAAAGGAAAAATACATAGCAAATGTTGGTGAGCATACAGAGAAAGGGAACTCATTTTCTGTTAGTGTGAGCGTAGACTGGTGGAGCCGCTATGGAAACCGGTGTGCAGGCTTTTGAAAGTCTCAAAATAGAACTTCTGTATGACCCAGCTTTCTCACTCCTGGGCGTGTGCCCAAAGGACTCACTCTCCTAATGCAGAGACACTTTCACATTTGTATTTATTCACACTATCAAGGAAGAAGAATCAGCTTAGGTGATCATTAACTAATAAATGGATAATTGAAGTATGGTATGTATTTATAATGGAATTCTATCCATCTATAAAAATGAAATGATATCATTTTCAGGAGAATGGATGTAGTTGGGAAATGTTATATTACACTGAGTAACTCAGGCTAAGACAGACACCATATGTTCTCTCTCATGTGTGTATTCTGGCTGCTAACTTCTATATATGTGCTCTTATGTGGGTGTCAGTGTATGTAGACCCCAGAAAAGTAGAAATGGGCCCTCGAGAAGGGATAAAAGGCCCTTTCAGGAGGGGACATCCTGGTGGGTAGAAAGTTTTAAGTGTGGAGAGAGACGGGAAATGGGGGAGGAATCAGGTAAAATTAATGATGTATGAGGAAGCCATAAGGGAATCTGATACTTGATAACCTGATTAGAAAAAAATAAATAATTTAAACACATTCACCTTATGTAAATAGATAAAGCTGCTCCCAGAAGCCAGAGGTTATTAAATAAAAAATCCTCCCTATGAATTGTTGGTCAGAAGGCTGCCAAACAAAACAGGCAATAACCATTATTGTTGTGTGCCCACCAGAACTAGGTGATAAAATCGTATTGCTGAAGATGCTGCCTGCCTGGCTGACAAGACACAGCCATCAAGCTGGAAGTGAGCTGGGAGCTTCCTCCCTGTTGGCTCGTCCTCAGAGCACTGGGAGATGCTATGCGGACTGTGGGGGAATTGACATTGGCCGTCTTGCTCAGCTATGGACCTTGCATTCGAAAATACTGACCAGACAGACAAGATTAGCCCACTGATGCAATAGTGCCAAGTCTGTTATGTGCATAGCATCCCATTTTCTGATTGGATTTTATGCCCTTACCATAGGGAGGAATGCAATTCTGGTACTGTGAACCCCATCAAAAGCCCATGGCTGGAGAGCACACAGGCTCAGTAAGGAAACTACTACTCTTGTTTTGCTAAATGGCCATGATGTGACTGTCAAATGGCCCTCAAATAATCACTTTTATACCCATTGTTAGTGGCCCTGATGTGACTATCAAATGGCCCTCCAATAACCACATTTATACCCATGCATTAGTGCTGTCGCTGGCTTTGATCAAAAGCTACTTGTTGCAGCACCCACTGGTGATTGCAGAGACTTGTAACTAGCCAAAGTGAGAATGAATACACAACTGAATGCCCATTCATAAGTTAGACATCTGTATCACCTCCTCCGAGGCCCAGGGGACACCACGGAAGCAAGGCTGGAGAGAACATAAGAACTGGAGGGAGCAGAAGTGGTTAGAACACTGACTTCCAAGCATGGCACAGCCGCTACACTCTTGAATGCTCGGCAGCTGTGATCACTTACGCATGGCTGGATCAGCCAACACCTTGCTATGGAGCGAAGAGGGACTCATGACCTCCCCCTTCCAGGATTTCGGGAGGTGATCAATGGCTGCTGGGGGAAGGGCTGACATCTTCAGTGGTAAAACGCCCCCCCATTCCAGCAAACAAACTGGAGTGGGGGCATGGGGTGGGGACATGGAAGAAAGTAGAAAAGAATAATTAGGAGGAGGAAGGGATTAGTAAGAGTGACAAGGTGGCAAGAGAGGACAACAGGGAGTGAAGTGAACCATGTACATATATGAAAACATGGCGAAGTCCGCAACCACGTGTAACTAACATACATTAATGACATTTTGGCCTTTCCATGAAGAAACAGTCAGCCAGCACGCCTGACTCACCCTTCAGAGTCCTCATCAAAGGCTTGTACACTCGCTCTTCTGGGCAAGGAGAAGTTGAGCTATGGAGGCCCAACGGACAGTCTCGACTTTCCATGTCTCTTTGGGCAAGTTACTCCAGCTCTCTATATTTCTCTTTCCTCCCCCAAAACTGGGGTCAACAATAGTGCCTTCCTCGTAAATTTGCTTTGATGGGAAATTGTGACAAAAAGGCCTTATCAGACTGTGTTGCACGGTAGGTGCTGGCTAAGGGTTACTATAATTGACAGTGTTCAACATTGCAGAGTCTGAGGAGAAGATGGGCGTGCGGCCGTGAGACAATGGATGGTCCTGCTGCGGCTCAGGCAAGGGCACAGTTGCAGAGGCTGGTGACCCAATGGGGCTAGAAAGCCAGATTTGGAGTTGGGAGTAAACACACCTAATTCCTTCCTGCTTCTGTTTTCTTTCATATTGTTTGAATGTCTCAACCATCTTCCTTGAAGTTTGTATGTTAGTGCCTCTGGGCGTATGCACACAGAAGGGTTTGGTTTTCTTCTTGATTTTGTAAAATTCCTGGTTCACCAATGTCAGGCCTTCGTGTTGAGTCCCCAAGGCTCTATCCAAAGGCTCCATCTTTCCTGGTGTTTTGCAGGCCTATCCTACCCCATCCTCCACCCCATCCCCAAGCCAATCAATCCTCTGCTAGAGTGGTTAGGTGGGACCTGATTACAAAGGCTTTTAATTTCACAGTTAGAGATCTGAGTGCTGAGAAACAGATTCAGGTGGAGGAGGGAGTAGCAATTAGTCCTGTATCTGTGGGCAGCTGGGTAGAATGTCATGGCAAGGACCCCACGAGGAAGAGCATCTGAGAGTTACCTCGGAGCTGGAAAGAAAAGTCTAAGCGCAATCCATCCGGAGCCCAGAAATAGTCTATGGTGTGAGCTACCCCCACTTTTGACCTCAGCTTCAACACCAGCAGACTAAGTAGGAATCAGGAAGTGGAGGGACATTTCCTGGAAGGGAGCCTAGCCTAGGGCATCATGCCTGAGGATCTGGTCCTCTCTGAAGCCATGAAGTAGCTTAAGCCACCTCTTCCACCTAAAGCCTGTCTGTGTCACTTTAGAGAGAAATAGAAGAGAAATCAGATTGTCTTTTTCCTATGGAAGTAAATATTTTCTGCAGAAACTGATATTTTAAAATTTGGGCGCATTAGCCAGAGTTTTCTAGAGAAACAGGACCAATAGTATAATATTTAAAGTATAAGCACGAATGTAAGTGCACACACACACACGCACGCACGCACGCACGCACGCACACATGAATTGGATTGCATTCCTAAAGTGATTGAGAAGTCCCTGACTTACCATCTGTAAACTGAGGATCCGGTAAACCAGTGCTGTGATTTGAAATCCAGAGAGCCTCAGGAGTTATGATGTCAGTTCCAGCCCCAGAAGAGAGACAGACGACGTGGGAAGACCCAGTGTAAACCCTGAAGCAGGAAAAGGCCTTGTGTTTTGTGCTGCTTGCTTTCAGTGGGTTGTACTATGTCCATCCACAGCTGGAGAGTGCTCAGTTGTTCTGAGTTTCCTGATAACCTCGTTCAAGAAATACTCCCGCAGCATCCCTAGAGCAATGTTTAATCTGAGGGTCCTCGGGCTCCTTCAGCTGGTCAGGGGGCCAGAGAGATGACTCAGTAATTAAGAGCTCTGGCTGCTCTTCCAGAACACCCGGGTTTGATCCTCAGTACCCACACGACAGCTTATAATTGTGTGTCACTCCAGCTTAAGCAGATATGAAGCCCTGTTCTGCTCCCTACAGGCACTGCATGCCTATGGTTCATGGCATACATGCAGACACTCATACACTAAAAATAAATAACTAAAAACCAAAAAGATAGTTTGTTATGCTGGACTGTAACTGGTATATTCCAGTTGCCCCCCCCCACCGCCACACTTCAGCCAGAGTGAGCTCATAGGCAGAACCACGCCAGTTGCTTAGTGGGATGGGTGGGATTTCATCATTCCAGAATTCCATGAGGGAGTCCAAAGACCCAGTGGTTCCGAGTGGGACCTTGTTTGGAGATAAAGATCGCTGCAGGTACAGTTAAAGCTGGATGAAGGCATTAGGAAAGGGTGAGACTTCAGAACAACTCTTGTCCTCAGAACGAGGGAGTGTGTGTGTCTGGCTTTGCACATGCTAGGAAAGTTGCTTTACTACTGACCTACACTTGAGCAAGAAAAGGAAACACCCGGGCATAGATACATGCCCAGGGAGGATACTCTGTAAAGGATAAAGACAAAAGATTCCCTTCCAGCCAAAGAAGTCCAATGATTGCCCACAAAATATCAGAAGCTCAGGGTGAGCATGGAAGAGGTTCTCTTTCCCTCAGTCCTACTAACACCCTTGGTCTGGACTTTTAGCCACCAGAACCATGAAACAATGAAGCTCCGCTCCTGAACCACCCACTTTGTAGTTCTTCCCTAGGCAAACCAATGGAAGCAAAAGCAGGAAGCCTACATTCCCACATTCTAAGACCATTAAGCCCAAATCGGAGCAAAGTGTCCCAGTCCAGTCCTGCCATGATAAAAATCACAGCAGAGTCGCCAGCAAGTCGGGCTGCAGTGTTGATAGGGACATTGTGGGCCCAGTTGCTCTACTGGGGTCAGGGGCCATCAGAGGAATCTTGCTGTCTTGCCCCAGAGTCCTTTGCCCCTTTGTCCTATGGGCCTAGCACTGCCTTTTATAGTCTTAACTCCCTCCGGAATGTCAGTGTCTCAGCCGGTGCTCAGGGCTGTGATAGCTAAGGTATGACAGAAATGGAATTCAGGCATCAGGGACAGATGGACAGCCACATACCCTTCTGCTCTCTGAGGTCTAGAGGAAGTGGAGTCTGACTTTGTTGGGTGAACTGCTTCATGAAGATGACACCCAAGGCCTAGTAGAGCCTCAGATCTGCAGGTCAATCAGGACCTATTCTTGCTGCATGGCAGAAAATAATAGGAAATGTCTGCGGATTTCCAGGAGTTCCTGCTTGGTGCAAACAGGGACCTCCATAGACTTGGGCATTCATCAGTAAGTGTACAGCAGTCCCAGCGGCCGAGCAGGGAGAATGACAGTTTCAGAGAATGGAGCATTTGCCACCCAGGAATCATCTCCTACTCCTCTCCTACGTAACTCTGACACCGACACTGTTTCTTCCTTCTGAGGGCACCTGCGACCCTTCCACTCCGCCCATGGAGTCCTTACACTTCCCCTTTCACCATCACTTAGGACCATCGAATTCACTTGGACACTGTCTGCTGCCACTGCCCTTCCCTGGGTGCTCCTGTTCCTCAGTGTCCCTATCCTTGCCTCATCTTCTGTCTCATCTCCCTTCATCTCTTGGCTTTCCTAAGAAATGACTGACCTGGCCTTTGGTGACCAACCTACCTGGTGCCCTCTGTGGCTATCTGTTGCAAAGCAATCCTGGGCTTGGATGGTCCAGCTCAGCATCTTCTCCCCCTGCTCCCCAGAAGGACTTGGTTGTTGGCTGCCTTTCCTAGGAAGTTTTAACACAGATAATACACATGTCTGGAAGACCCAGGGGAAAGAAGAGATTGGCATTTGTGGGGTTCACAGAAGGTGGGGTTTTGAAGGAGGTTTCAGGGTGTGTTTCTCCTCCAGGCTTTCCTATGACAGCGATTATATTTGGGTTAGGGGATAGCAGGATGGAGAAGGGATGGTTAATGCCCAAGGTGATAGTGGGTCAGTGGATGAACGTGTGGTGTGCCTCACCTGAATTCCTGTGTGTGTGTCAGTGCGTCCAGGGATACCCGGGAGCATTGGGTTACAGTGAAACTCTATGCCTGAGCTAGGATGAAATTCAGGTGAAAACTCTAGTTTGTCACTTCCTTTTGGGGAAACTGGCTCCGATGGAGGTGGGGCCTTTCCAGTGGTTCCCTAGTGGCTTTGAGATGGCGTGAGGGCCAGAATTTAGCTCTTTCCAAGGCCAGGCTGTCCCCTTCCACTCGGCTCCATCATCTCTCTGACCTTCTTGCTTGTTTAAATTTCGAGGAGAAAGCACTGCCCCCTAGAGCCTCTGGATGGAAAGAAAGAAGGGACAGCAGAGGAGGGACAGCCCAAGCTACACTTCCACACCAAGCCTAAGCTGAGCTGTGTAGAGCCAGCCTGGGACTTCATCGAACTCACAGTGAGTGCTATGTGCTCCTGAGCCAGAGAAGAATACCTGCCTGGAATTCAAAGCCAAGTGTAGCGGATTACCACATGCTAGTTTGTGCCTAGAGTAGTCTTGCTCCTTCCCAGCTGGGTAAGCTTGTGCCATACTCACCAGGTTCCATGCTGGGGGAGCCTTCTTGAGCCAGCTGGACCCATTCATAAGATGTTCAGGTTTTTCTAGATGCATGAGCCTCTCAGTTGGGATTGTCTCACTGAACAGACCAAGTAGATAGCCTGAGACTGACTCAGATTTTCAGTCAGCACCCACAGTGGCTGGCTGGGTTGGGTTGACCAACCTTAGTTAGGGACACAGTATTTGTCTCTGGACACTGGAGCTTTTGATTCAGTCCTTCTAGCATCATATAAACTGTTAGGAGAAGGGAGCTGAGGGGAAAATGAATGGAAAAGAATAAATGCCAGCAGGCAGACAGTCCTCGGTTCAGACACTGTCTTGCCTTTCAAAAAAGTTTTAGCGGCTAGCCACATGACTCTGGGATTAAGAGTACTGGATGCTCTTCCAGAGGATCCTGATGGGTTTCCCAGCACCCATATATATGGTGGCTCACAGCAACAGACACTAGGCACACAAGTGGTACATGCAGGAAAAACACACCCCACCATACACACAAAAGACTTACAGTCAGTGAGATGGCTCAGTGTGTAAAGGTTCATCCTGACCTCTACACTGTAGCTGTGGCATACACTTACACACACACACACACACACACACACACACACACATACACACACACATGTATGAGAGGGACTTGTTGGGAAGACTAAAGGTCCAATGTGAGTGGAAAGGGTTCAGAGAAAGTAATGGGGTCCAAATATGAGCAAAAGAATCATATGCATTTATGAAAATGTACAACAAAATCCATTATTAAGTCAAACCACACATTGCATTTGTTGAATTATGGTTTTAGGAAAAAGTCCTGCCATTTTTAAAGAAGTCGTGAAGGTTTTACTGTACCTCTCTTAAAGGAACCACGGTACCCCTGCTTGCCACAAGCCCATGGGGGGGGTGGGTTGTGGCTACCAAGAAACTGTGCTAAACTCTATTTTGTGTCTAGAATTCCTTTTCAAGCTCTCTCAGGTTTCATGTGGCTTTAGCTGGCACACATTGGTGTGCCAATCTGTTGATGGAGGCTGCTTATTCATTTTCTGGCTGCCAGACTCCCAAAATAATCGCATAGCATCTTGCGTCTGTCTCCTGTGGTGGCTCCATGGCTTTTCTCTGACTCTGCCTTTTTTCTCCCAGCATTCAGTTTAGTTTTCCTGCCTAGCTCTATTATGCCCTGTCATAGGCCCAAGCAGCTTCTTTATTCATTAACCAATAGAAGCAACACATATGCAGAAGGACCTCCCACATCAGATCATGGACTTCCACATGGTTTCTGGTGACAGTATGGACCATGGAAATCCACATAGCCTCTGGTGTCAGCACGTGCCACTGACCACAGCATGGGCTTGGGTGGCTGTACATACATGCCATGGACATCAACACTGTTCTCTGCTGCATCACAGACCACGGACATCAACATGGTCTCTAGGGCATGGGCCACAAACTCTAATATGGTACCCAGTGGCAGTCCATCCCATGGACATCGATATGACTTCAGGTGGTAACACAGACTATGAACATCCACATGGCCTTTTGTGAGAGCACAGACCACGGACATCCGTGCAGCTTCCATCTGCAGCACTGACCGTGGATCTCATCATGGTCTCCAACTGCAGTTCAGACCACAGGCACCAAGAAGTACTAAAAAGCCCTTTCAGTTTTTGTCATCTTAAGAACTTAAAAAAAATATGTCCTGAAAATACATTTTCTTTCCTGTGGCACTGGGCAAGCTAGATGACAGATTAGTTTTCCACAAATACAATAAAACACTAGGTGTTTGCAGAAACTCCGATGTTTATAACCAGCAGAATTGTAATTGATGGTGTTGGGCTGATAAATAAGCTACTTCATATGCAGCTCTGAGACAGAAGCAATGTGTGCATGCATGCATGTGTGTGTGTGTGACCTCCAGACTGCTTGCACTTCATGAAGCTCCTGGGTTTTGGTGTTCATGTGTATCTCCACCAGGTTATCCGTTGGCTTCTTCTGTCAGGCTGGGAGGGAGATTGGTTAGGAGGTTAGAGTCGTTGCTCTGTCAGAAGCACAACATGGATGCTGTCTGGAGGATTGCACAAGAAATTAACTAAAGTTCCACATAGAAAGGGGTCGAGTTATCCTCTGGTTCTTCAAAGTCGTTGAGTTCATGGAAGAGTGCAATGGAACTATAGGTTGACCATATTCTACTGTGAGGACAGAGGCGGTGTACTTGTACTTTTCGAATTCTAAATACTTCCAAACTAATTTATTACTTAGAAGATTTTTTTTCTGTGAACCAGTGATAGTCTCGGGGCTCATCATCCAGGGCACTGAAAACTTCAGCACTTATCTTTGCTTTTAAATGAGCTAACATGTCCCCTCCGCATTTTCACAGTGTTCTTAGCTCAGTGACAGAAGCCATTTCCAGAATAATTTTTGTAATGTTAAGAACAGCAAAAAAAAAAAAAGGTGGCTTAACTGTGAGCAGAGGCATAACTTGTCATGTCTTGCCTAGTGTCACTTTACAAGTCAAAGGGTTGTTGTCATTTTCGAAAATTCAACAACGTGGACAAGGAATCTGGATCACCTCTGGAATCTAGATCCCCGAGTGCTGGGGGAAGTAGGGTAAAGGTTCCACCTAGAGTCTCTTGGATGCTAAGGCAGGACGCCTTTAGCTCTGGTGAGGTGGTCTGGTGGCCACGTGATTGCAGAGACATAGGGAAAAAGACACTTCTAATGTCGGTCTCCTGTGGAAAGTGTTCACCTAGACACGTGGCTTTTGCTCAGTGGTGCACTCCTGGAATCCTAGCTCTCAGGAAGTAGAGGATCATTGCAGACAGTCTGGGCTACATAGAGAGACACTACTGCAAAAGACAAAAAACATAAAAAGAAAGAAATGGAAGGAAGGGGGAGGGAGGAGAGGAGAGTAGGAAGAAGGAAAGCTTGTTCCTCACATCTCTTAAAGCGTAAACTCCTTTGGATATGGTAATGCTCATATGAATCATATGGTTTTCAACACTAGTGAGTCTGCTAGATCGTCCTGGATCAGAGTTTTATTAAAGTTGAAGACTGGGGAAGAGGAAAGAGCGAGACATGGGGAGACAGAGGGGCAGTATGCTCTTCAGATCATCTTGAGGTTGTCAACGGCTATAAAGCTTAAACTGCCTCTGACTTGAAAATGACAAATTCTCTGTGTCCTTTGGATCCATTCATTTGGAGCCGATTGAGTTCATGTGGGTCTTTTGCTTGGAATTAACCAGTACAGTACTCACGGCTGAGGTTGGTTCCTGGCTCATGTCAGTATCGTGAGACTGTGAGAATGCTACCTGTAAATCTCCAGCATGTGGCTTCCAGGTGGCAACACCTTGCCGTGATCAGGACCCAATTTTTCTGGAATGTGTCCCTCTTTTCCTCAGTTTCTGTCTCTGTCACTGTTTCTTTCCAGTAAAATGCAAAAGTTCACCTTAATACTTTTTATTTCTAAAGGTTTGTAGCATTAAGGTTTCTTTGGCTTCTGCAGAAGCTCTCTCAGGGGACAGGCTGTGGTTCCTTGAAAAATGTTAAGTCAGAACGAGAAGGGAGATACTGGTTCCTTTCCTAGTCTAAAGTTGAAGGTTTAGATATTGTAGGGTCAGTGGTCATGGCTGAAGGCTCAATGCCTGACAGGCCATGAGAGTAGCTGAAGGAGTCTGAGACATGATAGACCATAAAGTTCCATCTAGACACTGTGCAGGGGTCGTTCACAGATCTGTCCACACACCCATCTATCCATCCCTTAGTCAATGTATCCATCTGCCTTAGTTAGGGTTACTGTTGCTACAATGAAGCATCATGACCATATGTAAATTGGAGAGGAAATGGTTTATTCAGTGTACACTTCTACATGACAGTTCATCATTGAAGGAAGTCAGGACAGGAACTTACACAGGGCAGGATCCTGGAGGCAGGAGCTGATTCAGATGTCATGGAGAAGCACTACTTACTTGCTTGCTTCCCATGGCTTGCTCAGTCTACTTTCTTATAGAACTCAGTACCACCAGACTAGGGAAGGCACCACCCGTAATGGGGCCACCTCAATCCCACATCAATCACTAATGAAAATGCCCTACAGCTGGATCATAGGGAGACATTTTCTCAATTGAGGTTTCCTCCTTTCAACTGACTCTAGTTTGTGTCAAGACACCATTTATCTACTTGCCACTGTCAGATACTAGTCAAATGTCCAATATGTGCTGGGGCGTGTGATGGCCATGGTACCACGGCAGCGAGGGGAAGACGCCTGGCTATTCCCAGCTGATTAAATTGTTATCTCAGAAATCCACTTACCAATGGGCTGTGCCTCTTGTTTCTGTGAAGACAGATAGATTCTGGCCCTTTGACTCAACTCCAGGACAAGATTCGTGTGTGGGTAGCAAGACAGAACCAGTGACCAGTGGTGGAGAGAAAGTTTGCTAATGATTAGTAGAGAAAAGCTGTTTCCATCCTCCCAATTACCTGGAAATGACCTCAGGGCAAGACCCTACCCAGCTAAGCTTCTAACTTGTGGAAAGGAATCAAAGAAAAACATAGGCAGTGAAGGACACCATCAATGACAGAAGGCTGGTAAACTAGGAGCCCAAGACCCAGCTCCAGCAAGCAGCAGAACATGCCAGATTTGACTGTGCGGTTCTGGCTTTAGAGACAAGGAGTTATGGAATCTCCCTCTGTGACTCAGGAAAGCCGCTGGGGCCCAGACATGTGTCAGGGGTGTCCCTGTGTGGAGGACCAGAGTGGCCACTGTGTGAGCTGGTGAAACTGAAGCTTGGATTGTGTTGGAGGTCCAGAGCCATGGGATACCTGTCAAGGAGAGCTGCTAACAGGGAGTGGAACCAGCCCAAGAGAGAGAAGTACATTGCAGTTAGCAAAGCTGAAAGAAGTTGGAGATCTGTTGGAGATCTGAAGAGCGTTTTGACATCAGATGTGGAGATGCAGAGTTTGGAGTTTGCCCAGCTGGTTTTTGTTTTGGTCTAGTATTTCCTCACTATGCTCCCTTTCCTCTCTTTTGGAATGGTAATGCATATCCTGTGCCATTATATGTTGGAAGTATCTGATCTGCATTTTGAATTTGATTTACATTTACATTTAAGAGATTGCTGTAAGTCTCAGAAGAGACTTTGAACTTTGGGTTTTTATACAGTATTGAGACTGTTATAGACTGTAGGGACTTCTGAAGTTGTTTGTTGCAATTCTCCATGCCACCATGCTTGCTGCAGCTCTCCGTGCCACCATGTGTGCTGCAACTCTCCATGCCACCATGCATGCTGCAACTCTCCATGACACCATGCACGCTGCAACTCTCTGTGCCACCATGTATGCTGCAGCTCTCCGTGTCACCATATGTGCTGTAACTCTCCATGCCACCATGCTTGCTGCAGCTCTCCGTGACACCATGCATGCTGCAGCTCTCCATGACACCATGCACGCTGCAACTCTCTGTGCCACCATGAGTGCTGCAGCTCTCTGTGCCACCATGCTTGCTTCAGCTCTCCATGCCACCATGCTTGCTGCAGCTCTCCATGCCACCATGAGTGCTGCCGCTCTCAGTGTTCCTGAGATTTCAAGCTGGCAGCCTGCCTACACCCTCGGCTTTATTACAGGTTCAACCAAACATCCTAAACGTGTGGGTTTTCTGGATTGTGTTGTCGCTGTAGAGCCAGTGACATTATTCTTTCCAAGTGTGGTCCTACGGGCCAGAAACTGGAAATCAGAGTATAATTCATTTAAAAGAAAAGAAAAAGGCAAGGCTTTTGCTCACCTGGATCTTAGTTACTCTTCTATTGCTGAGACAAAACACCATGACCTAAGTGCCTTATAAAAGAAAGTGTTTAATTGGGCTTACAGTTTCAGAGGGTTGAGAGCCCATCCTGGAGAGGCAGTGTGGCAGTAAGCAGCAGCTGTGTTGGAAATGGTAAGAACCTTTTGAAGTGCCAAAGTGTCGTGCCCCCCCCCCAGTGACACACTTTCCCCAACAAGGGCCTATCTCCTAATCCTTCTCAGATAGGTCCACCAACTGGAGACCAAGTACCTAACTCAGAGAAGCCTGTGAGGGCCATTATTCAAACCACCACACCTCCACACCTGGCTTGTAGATTGAATTGGAGACGACTTTTCTCACAGTATGTTATTATTTGGTCCCTGTATTACTGTGACACAATTATTAGGAATTGCATTTATGGATGAGGCCTTGAGCCAGTGGACGAAAAAAAAACTGCACAGGGGCAAGGATGTCACCTCCTTGGATATGAGTCATGAGTGTGAGATTAGGAGGGACCTACAGGAGGAGGCAGCGTGGCCATCTGTCCTTAACCTGCTCTTGGGGCTGAGCTGGAGAAACTGAGGAGCAATGGGAGAGGGAGAAGGCTCTGGCATGGCTTGGGGTGGGCTGAGGAATTAACTGGTGGGTCTCACACAAGCCTTGGCAGGAAGTGGATCTTAGGAAAAGCACCAATGTCAAGGGACCTAGAACATCTTCTGTGAACCCTCAGAGGAGCAAGGCAGAGTCTGCATACCCAAGAATATAGCTCAGCACTAGGGCAGGGATAGGTTTTTCCTAATGTTGGGCATCCAGGGCTTGGCCCTGTGGGGAGCTGGGGATGTGGGGGCTGTAAGAAAAGCAGGGATGAAGAAATAACTGCCAGGCAAAACCTTGTCATTCCTGCTTAGTCTGAGCCCCTGCCTACATTCCTTAGGTATGTATGTATGCATGTGTGCACTGACACACAGATAGACACACAGATACACACATATACAGATGCACAGACACAGGCACACATATGTACACACGTTTATTTTTATTCAAACATATTTGTTTTCAATTATTCCACTTCTTCATTCATTTAATGAGTTCATTATCACCAGGCTCTGGTCCTCCTGAGTAAAGGGTATGGGTGTGGAGAAGTACGCATCTTAGTGGTCTGAGTGCACCGGTCCTCTCAGAGATGGTCTGAGTGAGGGCCTGATGTAGGGAGGGGTGAGCATCTGTCTGGAACCCCACACATAGGCAATGCCCTGACATGATCTGTGTGCTGGTCAGGCATCAGATCTCCATGGGTGACTCAAACAAGTTTCACCCTACAGAAGAAGACCACAGATTCTTCATCTGTCCGTGGTCCTGCCTCCACTTTTCGTTTCACCTCATGGGCTGGACCCCATGTTCCCACAACTAGCATCTTGTTCTGGCTTTTGAAACCTCACTTCTCCTCACTGCCTATGCAAATGTCCAAGCCCATCAAGGCCAAGTTAAATGGCACCTGATGTGGGATTTCCCTCTGTATGCAGTGATTACCATTAATGAATAAAAAAGCTGCCTTGGACCTATAGCAGGGCAGAACTTAGCTAGGTGGGGGAAAACTAAACTGAATGCTGGAAGAAAGGAGGTGGAGTTAAGAGAAAAGCCATGGAGCTGCCGCCAGAGACAGATGTGCTGAAACTTTGCTGGTAGGCCATAACCTTGTGGTGATGCACAGATTAATGGAGGTGGGTTAAATTAAGATGTAAGAGTTATCAAATAAGAAGCTAGAGCTAATGGGTCAAACAGTGATTTAAATAATATGGTTTCTGTGTCATCATTTCAGGGCTGAGCAGCTGGGAACCAACAAGCAGCCCCTCCTCCAGCAGCCACCTTCTCCAAAACTTTGTCTAAATCCCCCAGTTAGAATGACAAATGCTCGTCTCTTGGCTCTCATATCTGGTTGCTTGTGTTTCTCTTTACACTTAACCTCACTTGATCTTCTCCACTGAGGTGGCTCCCAGGGGGCTATTTTCACAATCCTCTGGTACTCCTAGCTTGTGCTCATCATTGCTGAAGTTAAACCAGATGTTTTCTGTTTGAACTTTTTCGCTTCCTCCCATGGCTCCCAAGATCGAGTTGAATTTGTGATGCTCTGTGCGATTTGCTCTCCCCTCCCTCAGCTGTAGAGCCCCTGAAGCAGGGCCGGGGCATCTCCATAAATAAACGTCAAAATGAAACACAGTGGAATTCCAGCTGAGTGTTTGAAGTGACTCATCAATGATGGACTTGTTTTCACCCCTCATACCTAGGCTGATTCTCTGCCTTCCTTATTCCACATTCCTCTAGTGTACCTTGGGGGAAATCGAGTTATAATCACTT
Source organism: Bramus lutescens (assembly GCA_001685075.1). Classification (NCBI taxonomy): domain Eukaryota; kingdom Metazoa; phylum Chordata; class Mammalia; order Rodentia; family Cricetidae; genus Bramus; species Bramus lutescens. The sequence continues at coordinate 160,897 of LOEQ01000513.1, forward strand.
TATAAACCATGCAGATGGCCCCCTCAATCCTGAGAGGGCTGTGACCCTGTTAGGTATGATGGCTCATGCCTGTAACCCCAGCGCTTTGGGTTTACAAATGTAGATCACAGGAGGTGAGAGGATCACAAGTATGAGACAGCCCTGGGCTACACATAGTTCAGAGTCAGTCTTAGATCCATAGCCAGCCCTTATCTCAGGGGTGGCGGGGAGAGTTCTATGACAAGCAAACATGCATGACAGCAGACTGGCTGTTTCCAATTCTTTGGGGATGACAGCAGTAGCGGGAGTCTCTGCCAACCTTTATCTCCATCTCGTAAGAAAATGAGGAAATGTCCCTACATTGTCTTTCACACTTCATGGGAAGAAGAGACTCAGGGGTGCCAGGAAAATGTTGAGGTGAGGTGGACAGCTCCTCCTGCAGCTCCTCAGCCTATAGACCAGGGCACATCCTAATATGGTCCCTTCTCCTCTTCTGGCTCAGGGAGTTTGCCTCTCTTTGTCTTTGTTTCCATGTCTGTCATGAGGTGATATGAGATCTTGTTCTTGGGAGACAGAATGGAGTACTGCCAGTGATGATGCTAAAAGCGTTATAATAATATTTGGAAGTCTGTGTCGTTGGACGTTGGGGGAGGGTGGAAAGTGGTGTGGAGCCAGGGGACACAGGTTCTCAGGAAGGCCGTAGCTCAGTTTTGACAATGTTGAGCTATTGCCTGAACTGCAGTGACAGCCTGGGTTTTT
>LOEQ01000513.1:174423-184767 GCA_001685075.1 Bramus lutescens
GCTGGGCTTGGTGGGGTAGAGGCTACCAGGATGCTGGAGGTCAGAGGGGGGGTGCTGGAAAGGGAGGAGCATGCTGAGACCCAGGGGTAGTTGGTTGTTTTTATTCCCAGATAAACACGCAGAGGTTTATTTTTCCTTATAAATCCCGTAGCTTGGCTTATTTCTAGCTAGCTTTTCTTAAATTATCCCATCTATCTGTTGCCTCTGGCCTTTTACCCTTCTCCATTTCTGAGTCTCTTCCCTTCCTTCTTACTCCATGACTTGCTATATAGCTGGTGGCTGGCCCCTGGTGTCCTCTCTCCTTTTCTCGGACCTCAGTCTCTTCTTCCCAGACTTCTATTTATTTCCTCTGCCTGCCAGCCCCGCTGATCCTTTCCCCTGCCTGCCTATGGGCCGTTCAGCTCATTATTAGTCCAATCAGGTGTTTTAGACAGGCAAAGAAACAGCTTCACAGAGTTAAACAAATGCAACATAAAAGAATACAACACATCTTTGCATCATTAAAACAAATGTCTCACAACGTATCTTAAAATAATATCCCACCACTTCTAGGAGTCTAACTACGTTGTGTGGAAAGGAGGGGAAGTCTGGGTTGTAGCGTGGAGTGACTTGGCAGGTTCACACACTGATCGCTGGTTGAGCTAGGAAGCCTACTAAACAACTCCTGAGCCAGCACACCTGCTCAGCCTTGCACCAACCAGATTACTCTTTACATGGTTCACTGCGGCAGAGTAGCTGGAGACTGACTGCAATCTTTATCTTAGAGCCATGGTGAAGTCGGAATGGCTCATTCCCTTGTCTTGGTGACTGATTTGAGGTGGGAAGTAATTTAGAGAAGCCGGTGATAATTGACACCAATTTTGTCGAGCTTGCTGGGAATAAGGCACCTGCTTTTTCTCAGTGTATACAGACCTGCACAGTTTGGACCTAGAAGTTCTGGGACTCCTTTGCTCATGCAGAAACAGGAACAGAGGCAGTTGATTTACTCAGTCTTGGTACATTTCTTGAGTTCCTGGATTAAGCTTCACCTGAAGGTCTCCCAGGACATTTTAGCCATAGAAAACTGGAACATCCTTTTTAAAATTTGCTTTATTTTTATCTTTTGAACTTGGGTTTTATCTCCACTGATTTGCAGTGCAGACAGTGGCAACTCAGCGGTGCCTGTCATTCTACCATTTGTGTTCCTCTGGCCTTGTTCATCATACTCAAGCAGATACACCTTTGCCAGGGTCCTCCAAAGATGTCCCCAGAGTTCAGCAGAATCAGAAGCCTGTTTACTTACTGCAGCAGGAATAGCACCGTATTCCAAGGACCACAGTCTACTTCAGGAGAGAAGCAAGATCAGCAGGACACAGTTTTTGTTTTCAAGGAATTTGCAGACGCAGGGTGTGTTATTAAATGAACCACAGCGTGTAGTGTTATGTGCACTTATGCAAGTCTGTGAAAAATCCAGAATATGCCTAGGGGAAAGAATTCTGCCTGGGGAGGTAAGGGGAGCCACCAAGGATATGATCTGGGTGACAAAATGACAGTGAGGATGGAGGCAGGCTATGCTCCTGTGATGCCATCTTGTCCTCGCTTTAAGTGGCAATGGTTCTTTGGTACCCCTCCCCCATGGATTGACTCTTTTTAACTCATAATGCCTCCTACCGAGAAGCTGGATTTAGTTAATCTCTCTGATGATAAACTAAAGTCATTTGGCTGCATGGACTAGCCTGGGCTCTCTAGCCTGAGGAGAGATGAGTACACTATTTATTGGACTGGGTATGTAGCTCAGCTGTTAGAGAGTTGTTAGTGCCCTTGCCTAGCACATGTGATGTCTTGGGCTTGACCCTCATCACTGCACAGAACCAGTGTGATGGCTCATCCCTGTGCTTCCAACAATCAGGGGTAGAGGCAGGAGGAACAGATGTTCAAGGCAACCCTTGGCTACTTAGTAAGATCAAGGCCAGCCTGGGCTACTTGAGACTCTGTCTTAATAATAATATCAACAATGATGATGATGGAATGAAAAATACCATTGGGCCTGGGAAGAGGGTTCAGCAGGTAAAACACTTATAATCTGAAAGCAATAAAGGCCTGGATCCCCTGGACCCATGTATTTACATTTATAGCTGGGCATGGCATATGTGTCTGTAACGCCTGTGTTGGGGAGGCTGGGATAGGTGTGTTCCTGGAGCTCACTGTCCTACTGTTCTATTCAGTCAGTAGCTCCGGGTTCAGTGAAGGGGCTTTGTCTCAAAAACTAAGGTGGAGAGGGCTGAGCAAGATACCTGATTTTGACCTCTGGCCTCCATATACATGTATGCATGTCTGTGTTTGTATGCATACACATATCATACATACACATATCACTCACTTGATTTATTTATTTGGTTGTTGAAGGAGGCTACTTGTTTGTTTCCTGAAATAAGCACACAATAACTGTATTAATTAAAACATTGCTTGGCCTATTAGCTTATGCATATTTCTAGATAGCTCTTACATCTTAAATTAAGCCATTTCTACTATTTTATATTTTACTATGAGGCTTGTGACCTACTGGCACAGTTCTGGCTGGTGGCTAGCATCTTTCTCCTCAGGTGGCTATATGGCATATCATTGACTCAGTCGACTTTCTCCCAACATTCAGGTTAGTTTTCCCCACCCAGCTCTATTCTGCCCTATCACAGGCCAAAGCAGCTTCTTTATTCATTAGCCAATAAAAGCAACACATATACAGAAGGACTTCCCACACCACTTGGTTGTTTTGAGCTTTTTCCTTTTGAGAATGTAAGTTTTACATAAGTAAGTTAGCCAAATCCCAGTGAGTTGTCTACCATGTGGTGACTTCCCACTTGATCACCCTGAAATGCCCCTGGATCTAGACAGATGAGTGTCTTAAAGCACATAAACACACGTGAACCTTTCAGGTAGGCAGTGGTAGAGATCTAACTTTTCATTCCTTCTTCTTGGGAACAGTTGGGATGATTTAAATCGGGTCAGGGTGAACGTCTGTACAAAGAATACACACAAGAATCTACTTTAGAAATAGGTTTAGGTTTTATTTTATACAGATCCAGTGTAGAGCATAAGGGAAAACTAAAACAAGACCCCAGTGAGTTGTGACTGTTCCTGGGGAGGGTGGCAGTCATTACGGCACACCTCTTCCCCCAGCTCAGTCTGAAAACCTCGTAGTTCAGGTACACCTAGGTAAAGGTGAGAACAGGCACCTTGGCGACCTTTGAAGGAATAGTGTTGGCCCTGGCAGGCTCTAAGTGTGGCCTCAAGCTTCCATTTTTTTTAAAAAAGAAGTAGAAACCATGTGTGATGGTTAATAACATTTTGTGGCCTGTGAGTGCCCACACATACATCATATATATGCATACACATATGTGTTGAGGACTCTATCACCCTCTGCCTGCTGGAGTAAACAACTTGTTTTCTATGCTTGCAGCTGCTCTGAGCACGAAACCCTCCTTGACGGCAGAGGAGTGGTTTCTGCTGGGCTTGCAGCTGAAGGATCCTGAGAGCTAGGGCGTGGCCATTGGTCAGGGAAGGCACTATATAAGCTGCCCTGGAATGCAATAACGTTGACATTCTTGGCAATCTTGTTTCAAGGATGACTCGTGTCTCTGTCTCTGTGTGTGTGTGTTTCAATCTCCAGCCCCTTTCCCAGCTAGTGAACCGTCCCATGGTAGACAGACAGTGCGGTACAGGTGGACTGTACACATATGCTTACATATCACACACATACAAGAAAAGGAAAAAACCAAAGATTCCAAAGTCAGTGCTTTTATTGGTAAGTCTTCCTCTGTACCGCCAGTTCCCAAATAATTATTAATTATGGACTTATTAATTATGAAAGCTTGGCCTCAGCTTAGGCTTGTTCCACTAGTCCTTATAACTTCAATTAACCCATATTTTTATGAATCTACACTCTACCACGTGGCATTACCTCTCTTTCATCTTGCCCTTCCTGTTTCCTCTCTGTGTCTCCTGGTGTCTCCTCTGAGCCTTGATTATCTCCTCTTCCTTTCTCTTTCTGGAAATCCAGCCTGCTGCCTAGCTGTTGACCATTTAACTTTTTATTTCAGCAATCACAGCAAATACACCTCACACAGTGTACTAATATCCCACTACACAATACCTGGTAGCAACAACATGAGAGCAGAAAGGTTTATTTGGCCTCACAGTTTAGAGGGTGTGGCACATGGTGGCTAGGTGACATTGGGGCTGAAATGGCTGTCCTTGCCCATAGGAACTTGAGGCTTGTTCACATCGTTACTGACAGGAAGTAAAGAGTTCAGACTGGAACTGGAGGGAGGTATTGCCTTTAAGACCTATCCCCAGTGACCTGTTCCTGCTGGCTGGGCCATGTGATCTGAAGGGTCTGCGGTATCCAAACACATGATCCGTACTGGTGAAGGGTGGCTCCCAGGTCACCTCTCTCTGGGAAGCTGCTGTTTTTGGAGGATGTCGTTTTCTCACACTGGCCACACTGGCACTTCTCAAAGCCCAAGAAGCCCTGTGTCTCTAGACCTTACTATTCCCTTGTTTCTTCACTCAGAAACTCTGGGCCTCATTTCAAGAAGAGGCTAGCTACTAGGGAATGGGAGGTGCCTGTTGAGGGAGTCTGGGTAAGCCTTTGATTACCACAGAGCATCTGGCTTAGTGAGGAATTGGTGTGTTAATGAGTGTGAGCTGGCTCCAGTAGTGAGGGACCAGCGCTGACCAAAAACAGAATAAGGAACTACCAACCATGCTGCCAGTCCTGGCCACAGGGAGTCTCCTGGGAGCCAGAGAGGACAGACTGAAGGGTGAGAAGGGAGCCCCGGGCCCTGCGTGCGTGTGGTCCAGAGGCAGTGGAGGGAGGGATTACCCTAGAAACTGTTGCTCATTGTGGTCAGTAAACAAGAACAGACCCGGGATTACCCAAACTTGTGAGCTGCCCTGGCTGGGTCTCAAACCCATCTGGGTCAGGTCCTTTGTGCTCTTTGGATGCTGCAAGCCTCTTGCAAAGAGCAGAGCTTCCAGACAGGCCTCCAACACATGCATGCAAACACACTCATTCCTAATAGCCCTCTATCCTGTGGCTTAGGGAAGGAGAGGCTGAGGGGGGTCTTCCTCTGGGATATGGTCAACCTGACCATTAATCCGAGCTGAGCAGAGGGCCCTGTCAACCAGGACATCCTCTTCTCCATGCACAGAGCTCTTCTACCAGAGAAAGTCTTTGCCTTGCTGTTACTGGGTTTCCAAATGGATCCCTGGTACCCAAGGCAAGGGAAAGTCATAGCTCATTATCATTACTGCATCAGTGTCTGGACCAACAGGATGCTGAAGGGATGAAGGCTGGTACTCAGGTCAATAATATGAAAGACAAGGTGTGGAGCCAGCAAGAGAAGGAAAGAACTGCAGTGGAGAGCTGGGCAGTTGTCTAAGGCCTGGAAGGTACTGCTATAGCTGGGGTACCATCAGGGCCTCTTGATCCTCACGCTAGGTTTGGAGATGGAGTCAGCACTCAAGATCCCAGAAGGTGGTCACTTCTCAGACACTTCACTCTTTGGGTAGAGCTGGGAGCTTACAGCTTATTATTATAGAGCTCACTGCTCTGTTGCTGCAAAGACACACAATGACCAAGGTGACACTTACCAAAGAAAGTGTTAATTTGGGAGCTTGCCTACAATTTCAGAGACTTAGTCCATTCCCACCCTGGCAAGGAGCATGGTGGCATGAAGGTTGGCACTGGAGCAGTAGCTGAGAGCTACATTTTGATATGTAGGCAGAGAGAGAAGAAGAGGGAGGTAGGGAGAGAGAGAGAGAGAGAGAGAGAGAGAGAGAGCACCTGGGCCTGGTGTAGGCTTTTGAAACCTCCAAGTCTGCCTCCAGAGGCACATTTCCTCCAACAAAGGCTAATCCTTCTAATCCTTTGAAACAGTTCCATTCCCTGGTGACTAAGCATTTAAATATATGAACCCATGAGGGCCATTTTTATTTAAACCACCCCAGAACCCTCCCTGGGTAAACTGAGGCTATGTACCAGAACCTTGCTAAAGCCCACCTGCTTCTAAGGCTTCAGGAAGAACTCACTTTCCCTTACTGTCAGTTCTGCCTCTTTGCTGCTAGAAGCAGCTTGGTCAGTGAAACACCAAGGAGCCCTGTGGAGTGAGGTGGGGCAAGGTGATGAAGGTAACAGTCATGGTGCCTGAGACCACAGTCACTGGGACACTGGCAGTGAGGTGAGGCGTGGATAGGCTCTGCATCCTGGCAATCACCCGCCATACCTCAGACTCCAGGTTCCCCCCTTCCCTTGTCCATGGGAGTGAGTGCTTGTCAAAGGGTGGGTGGCAGGCTCAGGTTTCTCATGTGAGCTGAGCTAGAACCCAGCAGGCAATCTCTACTTTTCACCCCCAAGAACCAAGATGAGCCCAGAGCACTGAATACCAGAAGAAAGGAAGGTAGATGACCCAGAAGCAGACCAGTACCATTACCTACAGGAAGGTGAGTTCTCTGCAAGTCCCAGGTAGCATCTACGCATCCTATAGGCCCTGCTTCTACCCCAGGGGACTCTGAGCTTATCTGTAAGGTGGGAGTTAGGCCCTCCAATCTTCAAATGGTGGGGTTCTATGTAGAATAAAGGGGGTCTCTCTTCACTTCGCGAGTTGTACTCTTTGTGTTCAAGCCAGATTTTCCTTCAGAATCAGCTAGACCCATAGGAATGCTGCTAAGATTCTTCTCAGCCACCCTTGAAGTACTTGAAGGTGCTCTCTGGGTATTCCAGGAATGAAGCCTGGCAGGACACCGAGAACTGGAGATCTTAGACAGTGACGGAGGAAAGGGTCTGCAATGAGCAGGACTGGCTCCTGCTGTGGGCCCCGGGCCTCTGTCCCCAGTCTGGGAAGAGGTCTGCCTCAGCCCCTGGCATTTCTGAAGGCAGTTTTTAGACAGCTAGGTGATGGGAGAAAGCCATGTATGTTCGTCCTGGCCTGTGGTGGGACACTGCTGCTTCAGAGACCTGCCTCGTCCATATCCTCTGCACCTGGGGCAGCTGCGGCAGCTGGGGCTCCACCTTGACGACATCTGGGAGCATGGAGACGTGCAGAAGGGTGCTGTGCTTGGAGAATGTGTGCAGCAGGCTTGGCTAAGCAACCTGCAGTATGGCGTTGGGTACCACAGCCCAACAAGCACAGAAACCAACCTTAGACAGGAAGCTCACCTCAGGTGCAAAGCTCAGAAAGGCAGAAAACCAAAGGAATTCTTTCCTTGGCTTCTAGCTTGACCTACCCTTCTTTCTCTGGCTCAAGTGACCCCATAGCAGCTGTGTCCTTTGAGATTCCATGATAGACTTGTCTCCCCAAAGACTATGATCCATGTCAGGGACAGGGCCTCCATGACCTTTGGCAGTGTGGTGGGTGTATCTGTAGATTTGAGTTCTGTCTGCCTAGCATACCCTGGCAGCTGACTTCTGCCCCACCACCAGGTCACGTCTTTAGATGCAATATGGGTCCTGGGGCCACTCACTCAGCTGTTCTCACCCGTCTAGAACTACATGGAAATTAAATAGAGAGGGGTTTTCTTTTTTGCCTAAATTACTTTGTGTGTGGTGGCTGGATTGTGTGTGTGGGTCACTTCACAGAGCTCCTTTCTACATTGTGTCCACTGCCCGTGGTAAGACTCTGAGGATTTCAGGAGACCTGGGGCTTCGGTGTGGCCAGGCATATTCTTGCCTGCCTGCCTTCCTCATGAACGTGTAACAGGAATTTCAGCACGTTACCAACACAGGCCATCAACTATAAATTTAAGCAATCCACCCTCCTATTCCAACCTCCCTAGTAGCTAGGACTAAAACTGTGGCTCATGTCATTGATTTATGACACCTTTAAAGTCTGTAGACCCATTAATAAATACAGGGGCCCTGTGAGAGAGAGATGGCACTGGGTCCCATGAAGGTAGTCATGTGCTGGTGTCATGACTGTTACCCCATCTCCTCCATACTGAAGACTTTCTCAGTCATCTTTCCTGTCCTCCCAGCTGGTGGGAATGGGAAGGGGTCCACCTCCCTGGCTCTGATGCTCTGTGACCCTCCACCTCAGCAAGGGCCTGTAGCCTGCCCAGAGGCTCTGTCATATCAGCTCTAGGGGGTTTACATCTGCCTGATTTTCACTGAGGAGAAACACAGGACAGTGTTCTTGGCTATGGGACGCTAGGATGCTGGACAGGAGATGGGACATTTATTCACACTGACTGTCCTGGTTGTCCTTATTGTTTCCTTTCTCTCCCTTTGATGCCTAGGATACTAGGACAAGAGTTTGGCCATAGCTGAGATGTCTATTGAGTAATTATAATTAATTACTTCATTGTAATGAATGCCTATTAAATTAAGTTGCCTATGAATTAAATGCAATTGAGAAAGGAAGAGGAAGCACAAGTCTGGGGCGCCACCTAGGGGAGGAGGTGTCCCTGTGCTTACTGCTAGTGCAAAACGACATCACTTGGTTTATGAAATTCTAAAACTTCACACACACACACACACACACACACACACACTGGAATGGAAAGAAAATGAGTAGCCATTCATGTCCCAAGACTTGTTTCTTATTTCTTTACAGGGCAATTCTGCTTCCTACTGTCAACATAGTTTACACACCTTTTCCCCATGGAGGCGAAGGCAATGGCACTTGCGTGAAACATCAAAAGCAATTCCTGCTCCTCCCCGAGAGCGATACACGTGCATGGGCTACTATCCAGAGAGTCTTCTTTTTGTCTTCTCCATCTTTCTTTAAAACATGGAAATGAACACCAAGCAGTCCCCCAAAGGACAACTGATCTTCAATCCTTGTTGATGTCTCAACTCGTTCCTGATCAAGTCCCACCTAAGGTCAGAGATTCTCACACCAAGACCTCCATCTCTAACTCTTTCCCAAACCTAGTCTGTATCATCCCAGGACAACTCACCTAGACCCCTGATCTCCCCTCAACCTGTTCCACATACAGCCTTTTCTAGCTGGGCTCAGAGAAGCAGCCCAGAATTCAGTCACAACTCATCTCTCTGCCAACCCCATCCACCAGGGACTTTCCAGGCTTCACCTCAAAGTATTTCTAGAACCTGACAATTGCTCACCACCTCAGTGCAGCTCCCAGATCTGTGTCAGCACAACGCCTTGTCCCAGGTTCCTGCAATAGCATCATTGCTGGCCTCCCTGCTCGCAACTCTACCCCTCTTTAGTGGACTTCAGTGGAGCGACCCTCGGATGTGAGATGACATTTCCCCTCTACTGGAGAGCTAGCAGCGGCTCCGCCTGTATTCTTTTTTTTAAAAATATTTATTATGTATACAATATTCTGTCTGTGTATACATCTGCAGGTCAGAAGAGGGCACCAGACGTCATTACAGATGGTTGTGAACCACCATGTGGTTGTCAGGAATTGAACTCAGGACCTTTGGAAGAACAAGCAATGCTCTTAACCACTGAGCCATCTCTCCAGCCCACTCCCCCTGTATTCTAAAGAAAAGCTCAAAAGCCACTGAGTTACAAGGCTTTACATGACATGTACCTGGCAGCCTGAAGCCCTTCACTATTTGCCCAGCTCACTGCTGGGCACACAGGCCTCCTCTCTGCCCTAAGCTGAGTGCTGGCTGACTTCTCTTCTCCCTGGTGCCTGCACATGCAACTCTCACTTCTTTCAAGTGTTTGCTCAACAGTCACAACCCCGAGAGAAGCACCTGGACAAGTGCTCACACCCACCAATGCATACGTGGAGTCTGTTTGCTCAGTTCTCTGGAGCTGGGGTAGAGTGGTCACAGCAACACCCTTTGGCTTAATTAGAAGTCGGGTATCGTGATATCCTGGGTTGCCTGGGATCATGCCAACTTACACCTGTTACCCCAGTGTGATTAAATGTCGCTTCTACGTTTCAGAAGTGTTATGGTTTGGATGATAAATTCCATGATTGTCCTAGGGGCAACCACTGACACACTTGGCTTCCTCCCCAGCTCTTGTCAACAACTGCTCGTAATCACCTCATTGCTTTCTGCTGATCCACGGAGCCAGCAGCAAACACCTTTGAGCTTTTCCTCAGTCCTCCACCCACCGTTCTTTGAAACCATACAGGCGCACATGGGCATGGATAAACAGACACACAAACACATACTTCTGTGATACTCTGGAGATCGAAGGTAAACTATGTAAGGGCAGCTTCTTGACTACCGAAAGCTGTCTTTTCCGAAAGTCTCATGTAGTGCAGGCTGGCTTTGAACTTGTTCTGTAGCCAAGGGTGACCTTAAATGCTAGATTCTCAATCCTCTTGCCTCCACTTCCCGAGTGGAAGTGACCATGCCTGGATCTCTCTCTCTCTCTCTCTCTC
>LOEQ01000513.1:184789-204952 GCA_001685075.1 Bramus lutescens
CTCTCTCTCTCTCTCTCTCTCTCTCTCTCTCTCTCTGTGTGTGTGTGTGTCTCCCCTCCCCAGAAGAATTTATTGCCATTTAATTAACTTTCATGTGTGATTTCAAGATAACAGGACACAGGTACCCCATTATCTTTAATCTTTTCCTCAGCTCTGCCGCTGAAAAAGTGGCTTCAATGACAGGCTGCCTGGTGGACTTTCCCTTCCCCAGCCTCCGATTGCATCACATCAGTGACAGGGGCAGTTCCAGTCTTGTTTTTTGGCAGCATTTAACGAAATGTGACTGTTTTTGACCGATGTCCACAATTGATTAGCATCCACTGGGTAGAAGTACTGGTTCCTCTTTAAGTGGTAATGCCTCCTACCAACGTTCCAAAGTCACCTGGATATGATGTTTATTATCCTCTAGTGACACATGCCACCAGCATCAACTCAGCCTCCAGGTTGCTTCTGGTGTGTACCTATGCACCTATGGCTGTGGCTTCTCATGGGTCCTAAGTTTCTGGATCTTCCTAAATCTGGATGGCATGGTGGTACCAAAAGGAAAGAAGCTGGGTGTTGTGGATTATTACTTAAACAAATATAACACATCTTTGCCTAGTTAATATTGTAGAATATTACTTTAACTGTGTAAATATGTGTCACATTTGTTTATGCTGCATTTGCTTAATTATGCAAAGATGTTTCACCTTGCTTGCCTAAGGCATCTGATTGGTCTAATAAAAAGCTGAATGGCCAATAGTGAGGCAGAGGAGGGACAGGTGGGGCAAGCTGGCAGAGAGAATAAGAGGAATCTAAGCTCAGAAAGAACGAGGGAGAAAGAGAAGGAGACTTCTGGAGCCAGACAGACACGGAGTAGTCTGGCTGTTTTGCTTTTCTGACCTTTAGGTCAAACCCCAATTTCTGTCTCTGGGTTTCTATTAATCATGCTACACACATGGACACATACACATTAAAAAGAATACATTTTAAAATGAAAACAGTTTCAGCTGTGCAAGATGAAAGAGTCTGAAGATGGGGGTGATCCCATTTGCACAGGTTGTGTATGTCCTCAATACCACTGAACTGCACACTTTAAAGGGGGTAAAATGAGACATTTTATGTAATTAAAAAACAACAAGAAAAGATTAGCTGGAGTTAAGGCAGCATTTATTCAGTTTGTATTATGCAAGGCACACAGTGCTGGCTATTGACAATGACACCATTTCTTTTAAGGCCTTCAGTGGTTGGGTTTTTAATCTAACACATCACGTTAGGCAGTTATAAAGTGGACAGAACCTAATGCATTTTGCCTCATCAAGGCTTCGTCAAATGCAATCACTGTCGCAGTGGTGCTGCCCTGAAGGTCACCTGGCCACCGGTTCTGTGTGGCCCGGCCAAGTAGGGGTGGGCACTGCGCTTGTGATCTCTTCAGGCTGTGTTCTGAATGATAACGGCAATGCCTTGACCACCTCCGATACAAGCCGACCCCACTGCATATTTTCCACCTCGGCGCCTAAAAAAGAACAAGAAAATTGTTATAGGGGCTCAGCAGGCAAAGGAGCTTTCTATCAAGCATAATGACTGAGTTCAACACCCAGAACCTACACGGTGGAAGAAGAGAACCATTTCCCTGCAAGTTGTCTTCTGACCTCCACACACACGCTGTAGCATGTGCATACACCCACCATGCGCACACACACACACAAACAAATGTAAAAGATTCCATTAGACTAATTAATTAAACAGTATTAATGTTAATTCTTAACCAACTCATCTTCCAAGTCCTTTCCTCAATCCTTAATTTTGGTTTATGGTCACAGTAGATAAAAGAACCCAGAGAGCAGTATATTCTTACTAAAAATGAATAATAGCAGATGATGGTGATGCATGCCTTTAATTCCAGCACTTGGGAGGCAGAGGCAGGTGGATCTCTAAGATCAAGGCCAGCCTAGTCTACAGAGGGAGTTCCTGGATAGCCAAGGCTACACACAAGAGGGAGAGAGTGTGAGTAGAAGGCTTCAGGCTTCAGGCTAGAGGAAGGGAAACAAACACATGAGCTTCAGCAGGCTGAGGAAAAGCAGCAAATGCAGGAGTCGTTTACAGAAATGGGGGTGATGGGGAGGAGGGCAGTAACACCGCACATGACTTCAGACTCTTGGGTCACTGTGGAGTGAATGCCGCTGATGTCGTCTATTGAAGGAGTGAGTCATTTAGAGTAGACCTTGAGAAATTATCCAAGCATGATTTTTCACGTCAATCACTGATCCCATCTAATGAACCACTAGGTGACAGGAGTCCTCGCAGCTTTGCTCCACAGGTTGACGTTGAGCTTGCAGCCTCACACAGTCAATTTGCTCTCAACTCTCCTAACAGAACTAAATGGCCCCAAATACACAAAGCCAAGAGTTTTCCTACCCAAACTGGAAAAAAATCAAACACCCGGGATGTAGTGAGGTCAAAGTTTAGCTTGCAGAGATTGCCAGTCTGCTCAGGTTTCTTTAACAGTGGCATCTAGATCTGTACCTTCTCATACCTTCTCGATCATTTGATTTATTAAATAAGTTTATCTTATTACAGCTGTGGACACTAAAATGAAGAGCCATAGAAGCAGGCACTGTTGGTCACCAGTACCAGGGTGGCCCAATATGCATGGTTCTCTCAGTGAGCACTCCCTAAGAGTGCTTGTACAATGGACACAGCAAACTCCAGGGTTACTGATATGGGATACCCCTCTGTATGCTGTGAATACCATTGGTTAATAAAGAAACTGTCTTAAGCCTGTAGCATAGCAGGGCAGAACAGATCTAGGTGGGGAAAACTAAACTGAATGCTGGGAGAAGGAAGGCAGAGTTTGGAGAAGCCATGGAGCTGCTTCCAGAGACAGATGTGCTGAAATTTTGCCAGTAAGCCACAGCCCCATGGCAATCCACAGATTAAGGGAGATGGATTAATTTAAGATATGAATTAGCCAGAAATACACTTAAGCTATTGGCCAAACAATATTGCAAATAATATGGTTTCTGTGTGGTTATTTTAGGGCTGAGCAGCCAGGAACAAACAAGCAGCCTCCTACTACAGGTTACTAACAAGCTGACCAGCTCTTCTGCAATGCCCAGTGCAAAGTGTCTCCTAAATAATTTGTTTCTCGTCAAAACCAGTGCAGGGGATATGAAGAAGGAAAAACAGGATTGTGCTGAGAAAACCTAAACTCATGTGTTTCTATTTTTAAAATTGCCATATCTGGGGTCTAGAGAGATGGTTCAGTGGTTAAGAACACTGGCTGATCTTTCAGAGAACCTGGGTTCAATTCCCAGCACCCTCATGGCAGCTCACAACTGTTTGTAACTCCAGTCCCAGGTAATCCAATTCCCTCTTCTGAACTCTCCGGGCATGAAGTACATACATGGAACACATACATACATGCAGGAAAACACTTATACACTAAAATGATAAAAAGAATAAATTTTCAAAAAAAAAGTGACACATCTAGCAAGTACCTTAATTCATAGACCAAGTGTGCAGTGATTCTGGATCCAGATCCTCCCAATGGGTGACCCAGGGCAATGGCGCCTCCATTCACATTGCTCTTACTGGGGTCAAGATCCAAGGTCTTCTGAACAGCCAAATACTGGGGAGCAAAAGCTTCATTCACCTTAGAAGAGAGTTAAAATCCACAGAATCATTACTCAAAGCTTGTTTGTAACAAGAAGATCTAGACCTGTTGACAGCGACTTCCTGTTTCTTTTTATTTCAGTTAGCTCACAACGTTATCTGAATTTATCTTCAATCACTCCATGTAAAGATTGTATAGGTCCTCGGGGTGTGTGTGTGTGTGTGTGTGTGTGTGTGTATTGTAGTGTATGGGGAAAGAGCAAGCACCCAAGGGTAGCTTTTGTTACTATTTACCAACATAATTACATTTAAGGTCATATAGAATTATCTTCTTTTACAAATAGGTTTAAAAAGGGGCATAGAGCTGGGTGCGGTGGCCCGCACCTCTAATTCTAGCTAACTGGAAGGCTGAGGTGGGAGGATTCCAAGTTAGAGGCCAGCCTGGGCTTTATAGGCAGAATGTACCTCTTTAAAAATAAAGAGTTGTATATTTACTAAATGACACTTCAGATCAAAAGCATTCCTTAAAGAAAAGCTAGCTACAATACTCTTATAAGTAAATGCGTGCTGGAGTAGATACCATAGAGAGCCCAGAGGTTTAGGAACTAGATGGAAGGATCCAGTCTCCACTGGATCATTTCTTAGGAGGACGTGACCTTGTGGTATTTTCAAATACTTATTTACAATTGAATTTCCACAGCAAAGTTCAATCCATTTCCCAGGTTAAATAAAGCCATGGCTAGACAGTGTCTTTGTGCATTTCCTGACACACCGGGTATGCCCTAAGTGGCTGCTATTATTACCTAGTACTAAGCCATCCTTCCAGGAAGACACTGACAGACAAGAATACACCATCATTGCCTAAGGTGCAGGCACTGGTAACTGTGTTAGATGTGGCAGAACTACCCAGCACCCTTCACATCACAGTGACACTGGCCAACTCCCATTTAAAAAAGCTGGGTGTAGCTGCATATTCGTCTAATCCCAATGGGGAGGTAGAGATGGGAGGACCCCTCAGTCTTGGTGACTAATCAGTTTATCTAAATTGGTCCAGTGAGAGATCCATTTCAAAAAATAAGGTAGAAAGAGAAGAAGGAAAACAAACAAACAAACAAACAAAACAATAGAACCTATGCTTATGCACACGCACAGATAGACACGAACCACAAAAAATAAGAAAAGCATTTTAATACAGCGGGGAACATACCAACACAGAGCATGCACAGTCAATACACACGTGGGTGGAAAAGTCAATAGTACTAAAACATGAGCTACAAGATACCAAGTGAAATCATTTACACTGCGAAAAGAAAACACTTACATCTACCAAATCCATGTCCTTAAGACTCAGTCCAGTTTTCTTCAATGCTCCATTGATAGCAGGGACTGGGCCTATATAAGAATAGAGGGATTAGATGGAAATAGATGTTCTCTTGTTATTCACAGGCCGGACGTCTTTAAGACAGGTGTGTGGTGGATACCTGCAATCCCGACCCTCAGGAGGCTGAAGTGGAAGGATGGTAAGTTTGAGACCAGCCTGTTTATACAGTTAGAACTTACTGCGCAGGACAAATTCCTCCTTCTAGAATATACAAAGAAATGGTCACAGATCGGAAAGGGGGACAAAGGTGCAAAAACAGCCAACTGTGGGTGAGACACCCACATGAAACCGTCTACTGGCATTAGGACTTTAGCAGCCAGGGGCCATATGCAGGATTTACAGTCAGTTATAGATTATACTGATCTCAAATGAGTAGGCAGACCAAGAGTTCTAAGGTGTATACCCATTCACTCACTCTGACCTTCAGCCTATTTGGATAAAAG
Organism: Bramus lutescens; assembly: GCA_001685075.1. Taxonomy (NCBI): domain Eukaryota; kingdom Metazoa; phylum Chordata; class Mammalia; order Rodentia; family Cricetidae; genus Bramus; species Bramus lutescens. The sequence goes on from LOEQ01000513.1 coordinate 190,208, forward strand.
GCAGGGAACACAGTGGCACTTCCATAAGCCTGGCAGACAGGAAGCTGTGGGGCACTCAGGGAAAAGGTACCTGAGGGAAGAACCATTTTTTTTTTAACTCCAATAGTAAGTGGGGTAATACAGCCCATAAATCAGGATGAAAACTGACCTAACCAGGCCTGAAAGAAGCGCTGGCTCCCAAGTCTGCTGATCACCAGTGACAATGTGATATTTCTGTAAGTTCTAGCAAATCAATGCTTTTCCCAAATGGCAGGATGTCTGTCTAGAGACGATTCGATTCCCTTCTGTGCTTATCCCTTTAGGAAGAAAGTGTGCAAACAATTCATCAGAAAAATTCTGCTGTGAAGGCAAGTGGCTGAATATCTTGTGATGGGTTTCAGCCAGTTCAAAGGCTCTTTGGACCAGTTTGCTTACCAAGCATGACCACTCAGATAACACAGTTCAGTTTAAAATGCAGTTCAAATAGTTACTGATTTATTAGAATCTAACTTCAGATTCTTTACACATCCAAGACATGAAAAATGGGATGATTATTAGTATGGGTATATACTGTCAACTAGACAGGATCTAGACTCACCCAGGAAACACATCTGTGAGGGATCAGTTAGATAAGTTTAGCCTCTGGGCACACTTGGGAGAGATTATTTAGATGAGGTGGGATGACCCGCCTTAAGGGTGGTTGACACCATTCAACAGACTGGTGCCTTGGAAAGAAAAGGAGAAAGTGAGCCGACCACTAGCCTTCATCTCTCTGGGTCCTGATTGCAGACATCACGTGACCAGCACCTGAAGTTTCTGTTGCCGTGATGGACTTAAACTGAGAGGCAAAAATAAGGCCTCCTTCCTTAAGTTTTCTTATGGCTAGGTATTCTGTCATAGCTATGAGACAAGTAACCAATGCAGATGTTGGTTGACCGTGTGCTTTGCAGGCCTTTGGAACTGCTTTTTTTGGGGTGGGGTGGGGGTTGTGTGGAAAGATTTGGAGCTCTGGGCTGGGAAAGCCACTGTGTACTGTAGACACAGCTTGATGAGCCGGTGGGTTCTGGAACATAAGGGAGCTGAAACACAGACAGTGGAGGCCTGCTTCAGGCGGTTTCAGAGTGGGAATGGGACTCATCAGGAACTGGAGTAGGAACAGTAACCAACATGGGTGTAAACAGTAAAGCAACCGTTACCTGGCACGGTTAGGGAATGGTCAGTCGGCTTTTCACCACTGCGATAAATACCGAGACCATTAGCTCAGGACCGTAAAAGGGATGAAGCGTCCTTCAGTGGAATGAACAATTGAAGGTGCTGAGACAGTGTCAGCTTCCGGGTCTGCAAGAACGCCAGCAGGCCTGCCTTGGTCTGCTCAGGCTAACTGAGACACTGTCTACTCCCTCATCCGTAAGAACGAACACCAACAGGCCTGCCTTGGTCTGCTCAGGCTAACTTGGAGTCTATACATGTTCTAGGCCATCATCTGGCCCTTGCTGGGCCCCTCTGGGAGCCCCAGACACTCATGTTTATTTACTGACACCCAGGAAGGTTTGCATCCTTAAACAAAAGGCTTTATTTCTAGTTTGAGTACTTACCATTAAAAGCTGTGGGGCTTTAGGCTCTTGCTGGGTTTTAGAGTTAATTAAAAAAAATCCTCTAAGGTGCTGAAGGGATGGCTCAGTGATTAAAAGCATTTGCAGAGGATCCATGTTCAGTTCCCAGCACACACATGTTGACTCACAACTGTTCATAACTCCAGTTCCAGGGGATCTGATGCCCTCTTCTGAACCTTCACAGGTAGTAGGCATGCATGTGTATACAAACATACATGCAGACAAAACATCCATGCATGTAAAATAAAAAACTTTTAAGAAATTCTTTGAATTAACTTTTTTCTTCTTAAAAATTTTTAATTGTGTGTGTGTGTGTGTGTGTGTGTGCATGTGCGCACACACAGATGCAGCACCCACAGAGGCCAGAGGCATCAGATCTTCATGGAGCTGGACTAATAGGCAGCTGTGACTCCCTGACGTGGCTGAGGGAACTGATCTTGGGACCTATAAGAACAGTACAAGCTCTTAACCACTGACTCATCTCTCCACTCCCTGATCTTTGTCTTCTTTTTTAGTTTACATATATGGCTATTTCACCTGCATGGATGTCTGTGCATCATGTGTGTGTCTGGTGCCCATAGAGGCTAGAAGAGGGCAACAGATCTCCTGAAACTGGAGTAAAAGGTGTTTGTGAGCTGCCATGTGTGTTCTGGAAACTAAACCTTGGTCTTTTGGAAGAGCAACCAATACTCCTAATCACTGAGCCAGCTCTCTAGCCCTCTGACCTTGTCTTTTTAAGCATGAAAATCATAAATTATAAAAATGAAGCCAAATAAAGATAAAGCTAACGTTGCTCCATTCAGCTCAATGAGCTCCCACATACCATCCATCCTCCCCACATGCTCCACAAGCTCCACTAGTCCTGCCAAGTCCTGGCTCCTCCTTTTTCCTGGTGAGAGCTACTCTGCAGAGCTGTGAATGGCTACTTGTTAGGAGCCCACAGAACTGAGGAATTTCTGTTCTCACAGACTGGACTGCCAAACCAGCCCAGCTAGAAGCTCAACCTGTTTTATCACTCAGAACAGGTCATCAAGTTAACCCCACACTACGGGACAGACAAGCTTGCAGTGACACCGGGGACCCTTGGCATGGACAGCTCCACAGTGCCACTCCTCAAGCATCCAGGCCTGGCATTTGAAGCCAGGAAAACACTTCTGCTCACCAGTTACTGCTAATCCACCAAATCCTGCTAAATGACATTCAACTGTGAAATCAAACTATAAAGACCTACTGATTGAAACCAGAGAAGCTCATCAAAGTACCCAAGGATTCAGAAATCAAGAGCAGAAACACCCACCTCAGATTACAGACCTGCTGAAACAACCTGCCAGAGGCTGTGTGGGAGTTTTGAGGAACAATTAGGGTGGGAACCCGTGCGGTAGGTGTGATACAATGAGTGCTATCTCATGCGCAGTGTTTCACTTTTCAGGTTGCCTTCTACTTCCAAGGTAAAACCTTTTTTTTTTTCTGAAATATGATCATAAGTTCACAGCAACAAAACCTTACCCCTGGGCTTTCAGCAGGGTCAAAGTTTTCTGCAGTTGCTGACGTACACTTGAGATGTACTCATTGAAAGAGGAAAAGGTTTGAACACGCCAGGCCCGTTTCCTAGTAATCCTTCCCAGAGGGAAGTCTCGTCGGAAGGGCCTGGCTGCCAGTACAGCCGGGAGCTGACTCAATCCCCAGGCAGCAGTCAGAGTCATTTGATCGATCCGCACCTCTGACCTGGCAGTAACACATTATCCCCCGTCCATCATGACAGTCATCTTAACAACCAAATTTAGGCAGTCAAAAAGGCACCAACTCACAGAAAACTTGTCTGTCAAGAATCTGACATCCATAACGCAAGGAAGGCTTTTCCTTAGGACATGGGGTCGTGGGTGGGAAGGCAGAGCGTGGTCTCTTGTGTGCAGTGAGCACCTAACTGACTTCTTGGTCCCTTGAGGGTGGGCGGTAAGATGAAAACGCTCCCCACTGGGGGCAATGGGATGGCATGGTGGACGAAGGTGCTCGTTGCCAAGCCTGACGGCTCAGTTTGGATCTCCAGAATATGGAAGGTGGAAGGAGAGAGCTGACCTCTGACCTTGACAGACTGCTGTGATTTGTGTGTGTGCACACATGGGAAAGTTGTCCTCTGACCTTGACATATAGGCTGTGATTTGTGTATGTACATGTGCATGTGTACACACACACACACACACACACACACACACACAGAGAATAAAAAATTTAAAAATTTGCATCACCTGAAGTTCTCAGTGTCTATGTGTATTTAGTAAAAAGTAGGGTTTTTTCCCTCTTCTCTTCTTTCCTTTTTTTCTTTTTCTCTTTTCTCTCTTTTTCTTCTTTTGAGATAGGTCTTCCTATGTAACCATGGCTGGCCTGGAATTTGCAATCCTCCTGTCTCAGCTTCCCAAGTGCTGGAATTACATGCACATCACTGTGCTCTCACATCCTCTGTTCCATTTCTAACCAATAAAAAGTCTCGGCCTGAGAAATACCAACAATTTCACATCTCTTCCCATTAGTGCCTGCCACCTGTCTATAGTTCACTTTGCTAAGAAGCCTGGGTGGAGCCAGGGGACATTACCAACCTACTGGTGACTTCTTGAGAGGGACCCAGAGGCACACGTTTACGCTACTTCTTTCTGGTCTGGAACTGCACAAGCCCTCAGTTTTCTCATTTACCAGGAAGTCTTGCTGGCTTTGTAAGGGAAGACTGGGTGAGATCCACTAGTGACTGTGGAGCTGAGGTACTGGATCCCCAAGCAGGCTGCTCTAACCACATCATGACTTCATTGTGTAATTTTGTTTGCTTCCTTTTCCGTGGTGCTGGGACCAAGCCCAAAGTCTAACACATGCTATACAAGGGCTCTACCACTAAGCTGTAACTTCAGCACCCTCTATTTTCTGTGTTGATTTTTAAAACGGATTCCTATAATTTTTAATTATGTGTATATATGTACGCATGCTCTCTCTCTCTCTCTCTCTCTCTCTCTCTGTTTGTGTGTGTGCATATGTGTAGAGTGCCCATGGAGACCTGGAGAATCAGATTCTTTTACAATTAATCAATTACAGACAGTTGGGAGCCATCTGACATGGATGCTATTAAGCTGAACTTGGATATACAAGAGAGCATGCACTCTTAACCATGGCACGCTGTCTAGCCCCTCTGTGGGGTGACTTTTAAATACTTCAGACAGACAGTACACTATGACTGCTGCCTATAGAGGATTTGCATGGTCTTGGTTGTCCTGTCATGTGTAGGACAGTTCTTCATAAAGATGATCTAAGTGAGTCCACCAGGGATCTTGATTTGGTTGCTATTCCAAGACTCTGAATGCCCAAAAAGACCCAACTCTAGTCATAGAATAGAACAGTTTTCATGATAAACTCACCAATACCCATGATACTGGGATCACATCCAGACACGTAGTAGCCCACGATTCTGGCCAGTGGTGTGAAGTTGTGCTTTTTGACAGCTTCTTCACTAGCTATGATAACAGCTCCAGCACCATCAGACACCCCCTTCAAAACAAAACCAGAAGATTAAAAACAAGAGCAGTAAAAGAAGCGAGGTGAGGTTCAAACTAATGGGGCAGCAGATCACAGAGCAGAATAGGGTTAGAGCTGTGCACAGGAAGTGCTGACAATGTGTTGGATGCTGGTGGAAGCACTGTGGGACCCTAGAGGACTTTAGAGATCCTTTAAGCGTGGAGTGAAACCTCGCCAAAGGACAACAGAAAAGAATTCAGAGAGAGAGGGAGAGAGAGAAAGAAAAAATTAAAATCTTTATGTCAGATACATGTAGATGTATAAAGAAATATGACAAATTATTGAGAAAGAAAAAAGAAAAGGCATGAGGTATGAAAACTAACTTCATAAGCAAGGAGGATTTCCTTTCAACGGACTGAAAAGATGAAGAAATCAGATTATCAGGATCCCTGGCTACAGGTTTCATGTTAGACTACGAAAAGTCAAATTAACAAAATATAAACATTACTAGTGTAAGTTAAACAACTAAAGGTTAGAAGTCTCTAGACATATCTGGAAGAGACTTCACAATCATTTGGCAAGAACATATTGGCAAGGATATGTGACACACCGAGGCGTTGCCCGCAGTGACAGTCCCGTCTTTCTTGAACACTGGAGGGAGCTTTTGCAATTGTTCCATGGTTGTTTGGGGTCGAGGATGCTCATCCACTTGCATCATCTGCTTTCCTTTCTTTGTCTTCACCTCAATGGGTGCCATTTCCTCTTTAAAGTAGCCAGCATCGTTAGCTGAAATAGTGAAAGACCATTAGAGCGAAACCCCTGCTCTAACTGCTCAGAGGGTCCTTCAGTTCCTTTCTACTTAGCAAGCTGCTTTCCTATTGGAGGATTTAACATACCCCTACCCCAGGAATCTACACAGTGAGGCTGCACCTTTTGAAATTATCATTCAGGGTGTGTGTGTGTGCTGGATCATGCCTCCAACATTGCATGAGGCAGAATCTCTGTTGTTGCTGCTGCTTAGTGTACAGCAGACCAGCTGGCCCATGAGCTTTTGGAGAGTCTCCTGTTTCTGCCTTTCATCTTTCACTGGGAGCATGAGGACTGCGGATTGCCCCACCACATCCAACTTATGTGGGGTCTTGGGATTTGAACTCAGGTCCTCCTGTTTGTTATAGCAAGTACTTTACAATCTGAGCCATATCCTGAGATCCAACGCTGACTTTTTGCTTTATTAAATGTTTTTATTGTGAGATGCTAGACTGACAGCTGTGTTAGATATAGATGTAATAGAACTAAATACATCCAACTTGGGCTGGACAGATGGCTCAGTGGTTAAGAGCACTGCCTACTCTTACAGAAGCCCTGAGCTCAGTTCCCAGCAACATCTATAATGGGATCTGATGCCCTGTTCTGGCATGCAGGAATTCATGCAGAACACCCACAAAATATAAATAAATTTTAAGAAAATGCATTCAAAGTTTTTGGTGAAAAAAATGAGTAGTCAAACCATCACAGAGTTGCCTATGCCACCAAGCATAGGTTGAGACAAGGACAACCTGAAGAGATTGTAAGAGCTGTAACTGATGTAATTATATAAAAAACATTGTACCTATTTTGAACCTCCACAGATTAGAACACACTGGAGTCATCTATCACTTCAACAATAGAGTTTGTCAGGAAAAAAAATCCTACTTTAGTGTGTGTGTATATATGTGTGTGGTGTATGCATGTGTATACATGCCTGTTTGCATGTTTGCACAGAGACCTGAGGTATCCTGGTACCCTACTCTTACTTTCTGCCTTGCTCCCTGAAGGGAGGGTCTCACTGAACATGAAATTCACTGTTTTGGTTAGGCTGTCCAGTCAGCTAACTCCTAGCATGCCTCTACCCCGAGTGCTGGAGTGTGGCCACCCTCAGTTTTACATGGGTGCTGGGTTTCAAATTCAGGACATCACGCATGTACAGCAACATCCCTACCCTCTGAGTTGCTTGAAAGCCCTTCATCTGAACTCAGATATCACATTTCTATTGGAAAAACAAAAGTTCTGCCCTTATTCAGTTTGACTCTTCCTGTTTGAGAAGCAGGAAGCTTAGGTTTGATCTTCTCTAGTTTATAGGTGGTCTGTGAATAACTGAGGTCAGATCCCTTCACCACAATAAAATTAGAAATCCATGAGATGGCTTGGTGCTCTCTGGACTACAAGTGCCTCTTAGAAATAACTGGAATGGTGAGCAGGATGGCATCAGCTCCATTCCACTTCTTCCTCTGAATGGACCGACTTCATCCTCACTACATCAAAAGCATCCCCACATAAGAACTGCTGGTGGATTATAATAATAACAGTTCAGTTAACTTCTTATTCGGAGGGCTGACAAATTCCTTCAAGCTGCCATTGAGAAGCCAACAGCTGTCCAGGTGTTTGTTCCGGAGGACCAGAGAGCAGTGTGTGTCACAAGGCAGTGGAGGGAGGGTCTTGGACTAATAAACTGAGTCAGATACAATGAGGAATGGGAGAAGGAGGCATCCAAAGACACCCAGTTGGTCAGGCCCCAGCAGCAGACAGATCCCCTCTCTGTATGTTAGGACATGGCTCACGGGAAAGGCCAATGACCTACTCTGGACTAGAATGCACTGTAGTAGCCTATTGTTTAAGTAACAAGGTTAGTCAGGAAAAAAATATCAATTTAACCTCCAAGACAGGGTCTTACTTTGTAGTCCCTGTATTGCCTGGAAATCACTATGAAAACAAGGCTGACCTGGAACTCAGAGAGATCTGACGGCCTCCGTCTTCTGAATGCTGGAATTTAAGGCATATACCTCCATGCCTAGCTGCTTTGCTCTTGATATCACTTTACAGTTGACAAACAAAACAAAACCCCCAACAAAACCCCTGCCCCTGCTGCTATAATCAGCAGTTTCAGATGGTGGAGCAAATGCCTCAGTATGTTCTATGGAGACCTACTAGGCCAGGACAAAATGCCCACAGATTGGGCCAAGTGACATTCCACTTTTGGTTAGTTCTAGTTATTAATTTATTACTTATGTATACGTATGTGTGCCTGTGTGAGTTTCTATGTATCAAATGTACCCATGGAGGTCAGAGGGGCATCAGCTCCAGAGTTACAGGGGCTGGGAACTGAACGTGTGTCCTCTGCAAGAGCAGTGAGCACCACTCTTAACTGCCAAGCCATCTCTTCAGAACCCCCAAATCCCACTTAAAAAAGATTAAAAATTTTATTTTATGTGACTATGTTTTGCCCGTATGGATGTGTGCCACATGTATGCGGTGCCCATCGTGGCCAGGAGAAGCTATTGGATCCCCTGAAACTGGAGCTACATGTAGTTGTGAGCTGCTACGTGGGCATTGGGAACCAAGCATGAGTTCTCTGCAAGAGCAGCCAGTGCTCGTAACTACCCATCACTTCAGCCCACAATACTGCTTTTCAAAGTACCATTAGCTTATTTCTTTCACAAGAGAAATTTCCACATGAAATTTTCAATAACAGAGTTACCTGATCATCTAAAACCAAAGAAAAAAAAAAGAAAACTGTGACTTCCAAAGGTATGGGTTTTAAAAATCCATCACTGTCTGGTCACTATTACCTTGGGGAGGAACCCCGCCCCCTCCCAGCACGTTCTTCTCTCTATACCAACCGGCTTTCCACCTCTGCTGGGACTGCAGTGCGTATTGGTCACAGTCTTCTCTGCTTATGTTGTGTTTTACAGCAAGGTTCTCTGCAGTCAGTGCCATGGTGAGCTTAACATGCGGATCCATTAATCCTGTCCACAAGGTATCTTCCAGCTACAAAGACAGTCAGGCAGCGATGTGTTAAAACACTATCTTTGGAAGGAACATGTCATAATTTCTTTAGATTTACATAACAATTGCACTTATTATTTCTATTCATATTTGGTTCTGGGACATTAAGAAAATCTAACATCTAAAAAAATACCCAACGTCTCACAAATGTTTATTTTATGCCACTCTAAATACACAGCTCTAAGATCCATCCAACAGGAGCTTACCCCACAATCACAAGTGAATCCTCTGGTGAGAAGTCCAACATTACGTACTTATGGGCTTCTGCAACCCTTTAAGTAAACTATCATGTGGTCGGGGGAGAGCACACGTGTGCGGCTTTTGCATCCTTGACCTTCAGTGACAGATACAGCTGGCTCTATTTGTTATTTTGTTATTACTAGACTGAGAAGAACAGGGCATGGAATCACCGAGGAACATAAAAGGCCACATCAGAGCATCTGAGGATGTTCCATGCGCTGCCCATATTCCCTGTATTGCCATCTCAGCAGAGAGTTTTAAGTACATCCGTGTCTGAAATACTCATGGTCTCTAAATCTCATTCCTTAGTGTCCAAAAGGCCACGTCTTATTTATTTATATTATTCAGTGTGTGCACCTGTGTATGTAGTGTGTGCGTTGTACATGCATGTGAGTGTGTGCATCTGTGTGTGTAGTATTGCGTTGTACATGCATGTGAGTGTGTGCATCTGTGTGTGTAGTGTGTGCGTTGTACATGCATGTGAGTGTGTGCATCTGTGTGTAGTGTGTGCGTTGTACATGCATGTGAGTGTGTGCACCTGTGTGTGTAGTGTGTGCATTGTACATGCATGTGAGTGTGTGCACCTGTGTGTGTAGTGTGTGCGTTGTACATGCATGTGAGTGTGCACCTGTTTGTGTAGTGTGTGCATTGTACATGCATGTGAGTGTGAGGGTGTTTGTGCCCATTTGGAGGCCAAAGGAGGAATCCAGGTGGCTTCCTTTACTCTTCTTTATTTTAGGCCTTTAAGACAGGGTGTCTCACCCAAGTGGAGTCTCTGTCTTTAAGTGAGGCTGGCTTGTTAGAGTTTCCCTGGGATCTGCCTGTCTCCATTCCCCAACACCAGGGTTAAAGACACAGGCAGCTATGTCCAGCTTTCTGTGTGGGTGCTGGGGACTCGACCTCAGGTCCTCATGCTTGAAAGCAGGCATTTCTTACCACTGAGCCATCTCACTGGCCCCTGGAAAATGCTAAGAAATACAGAATGCTACTAAGCTTTCTCTATGAGCAGGGCAATGAATTAACATTCTTTATCCCAGCTGTTACTGCTATGGGATAGCTGTCAGAGGCGAAGGAGCATTTTTTCCCCTGACCAATTTGGATCAAATGCAGACACCACACTTGCAGTGATGGAGAAACTTATTCAGTGGCCCTTGCTCCAGAAGCAGAACTCCACATGCCGTTACAAAGGTCTAGTCACCCAGATTACTCATGAATCCATTTCTTTTCTTCCTCCACCTTTCCCTATGGTTTCTTCTACATATGACGTATAATCCTATGTGGATTCTAACATTAAAACTAACAAGTTTTCAAATAGCCTATAAAATATAAATCATAAAAGTCTTGGCAATATCTCATGGACAAAACTGGGTTCAAAATTAGTTTTTTTCTCCCCCCAAGAAGTACGCTATTAAAATCACTTATACAACTAGCAAAAGATAATTTAAGAAATTTAATGTTCCAAACCTTGATATCTACTCCCAATCTGGTTCCAAAGCGCATATTTCTGACACAGTAGGGGGCTTGGCTCATGTTCTCTGTTCCTCCACACAAGACAACTTCAGCATCTTTGGCACAGATTTCCTGTTTAAAGGAAAAAAGAAGAAGAAAAAACCCCCAGACAACAAAAGTCTTTCTATTGTATCCAGAGTATGAACTGAGAAATACAAAGACTTTAAAAATTAGTGGTGATTCAAACAAACATTGTGTCTTAATTTGCAGTAACCTAAAAGAAATGTTTAAAGTCATGGAGAAGCTGATGTTAAAGAGTCTATTCTCCAGACCCAGGGGTAAGTGAGCAGACCTCGACTGTGTGTGCCAGAGTAACATACACTACCTATTGGCCTAAGGACAGTCTGTTTTTAGAGCTAGGCTTTCATTCTGTAGCTCACCCTGGCCTAGGCAAACTTTCACCTCAGCATCCCAGACTCTGAGATTATACAGATGCCAAGACACACCCAGCTCTAAGAACAGTGATTCTTACTTCAACATTAATCTGGAAAATTCACAGGGATACTTATCTCTGACTTAAACATGTAGCAGATAATAAAGGGCACACCTATTAAGAGTCATAAAAAGTCCTATTAATGGAACTGGTGAACTGGAGGGTTCATAAAGGGGTCCACTTCATTCTTCCAGTTTCCATCTCTCAGAAAAGATGCAAGCAATAAGCTTCTAAGAGGCTGTCATTCTGTTTAAAATTCACACTGGGGGAGTGGGTACCACTGTTTAAAGAATGTTGTCATAGAGACCAATGTGAAAATAACTTTACCCATCACACTATATCTGTGTCAGTTACCTGCAGGCAACGAGAACTCTAAAGCTGCCATGCCCTATTGAGGGGGGGCAGCTGTTCGATTAGAGAGGTAAGCAGGGCTGCCCATACCTGACATCCATTCACGATGGACTGGAAACCAGAGCCACACAGCCTGTTGACGGTGAGGGCTCCAATCTCTGTTGGGACTCCCACTCGCAAACCCACATGCCTTGCCAAGTACAACGCATCCGAAGAAGTCTGGACAAAAAAAGAAGTCGCTTTATATGAAAGACAGTACAACAATCAAAAAAGACATGGAAATGTTGGTAATCTATAAACTGTATGGCTCTGGGGAGAAAGGATATATGTACACAGAGACTATAAAAGTGATTTTAATAAATACTATCATTTAGTCAGTGGTGCTTCTACTGTTTTATTGTGGCAAAATGCATATTACAAAATTTATCATTTTGTTCATTCTTAAACATACAGTTCAAGACCATCAGAAACATCTGTAATGTAATATTCGGCAACTATTGTTAGTTTTTTTGACAACTGAATTTTAAACATACTAAGTTGTCCTTCTACTTATGAAATTTACCTATTAAGTCCTCCAATATAATATGGAGATTTGTTACAGTTTACAACAATTAGAGCTAGTTATAAATAAAAGAGGTTGTTGTACAATATTAGGTGAAGATGTATTACATTTGTTTATGCTGGGGCTGGGGTGATGTGCATGGCTCTTAGAGGCAGTGAACATGCCTTTGCCATGTTGGACTGGGCAGAACCAACAGGCAGGACTGCAGAGTTGGTCCTAGCCATGACTGCTTAGCATTTAAAAAAAGGCATTCCTGGTCAGAAAATATTACAGATATGCAATAAAGACATATTCAGATAATAATAAACCTCTGAATGGTCACAGTATGTTTAAAAAATGTATGTAGGCTTGGGAGAGAGAGAGAGAAAAAATATAGATGGTTATAAAAAAGGTAAATGGTTTTCAAAAAATAAAACAAAGTCTTTAAAGAAACAGTAAAAGTGATATCAAAGAGTACAGACAGTCATAGATTAAAGGAGTAAAGAAAAATAAGCCATGTAAAGATGGAAAATATACAGAGTCTGGATTATGTATATTATTGTGTTTTCTTTAAATTTTTTGACTGTGAAAGAGCTAAGTACAGAGAGAAATTTCATTGTACAGACTCCCAACTTAAACCAACATATATATTTTAAAGATATCTTGACTTCAAAATTTGGGTCTAAGTATATATTGCTTTGGAAAAGAGGTTCTGCTTTTGTTTCCACAGAGGATAAGAACCTGTGGATTCCTTCCAGACCAACGTGGTTTGATGGAACAAGATCCCCTGAAAGATTTCCACAAACCCCCGCAATACTTCGCCCAACAAAAAGCAGGAAGCAGTTTGAAGAGAACTATGTCTAAATTTCCAAATATTGTTTATAAATGTCTGATTACTTTTAAAGGGGATATGCTATAGAGATGAATAATTTGCATTGGTATGGATCTTGGCCTATTGATACAAATTTTAGGTCAATTTTCTTATATATACATTTCTGCTGTTGATTAAGGTATTGTATTTACATAGCTCATTTAAAAATGTAATGTATAATTAAGAAATATAGGTTAATAGAGAGTCATCTATAATAGTCAAACTTGTAGTCATGTTAGTTAGGTTTTCTAGATATACAGAGATATATTTCAGATGGATAGGTATTCTTTAAACCTTTCAAAGATTAACAGAATATGGCATTTAAAAGGTTTTAAGAACTTAGGACTTTTCATGACATTGAGACACATCTGCTCCTGGCATCACAAATCTACTTCAAGAGGAAGATGGGAATCTAAGAGGCTCCTTATGGAGTTTGTTAGCCATTTGGGCAAGAAACTGCTCTTGTTTGGACTGCTTGATGGTATGCTGCATAAACTGGACATGCAGGACCCACAGGAAAATGACTGTTGAACTTGCCTAAAGAGGGTGAGATAGTCCTTCAGGGCTCCTGATTCATGAGCCTGCTAGACATTCTGAAGGATACAGAAGAAAATGACTGACAAACTGTCAATATAGACAGAACTGTCTTTGAAATTTCCTTCTTCATGGAAAAGTCTGCCAGATACTGTGGGCCTGTAGGCTGAAGATGAATGCCCCAATGTTGCAAAAGAACTTTGGGTGACTGTCCAGGCAGGGAGGTTTTTCAATTCTAGAGTTTTAGAAGTTGCTTACAATGTACTACCTATTTACTTATGTAATATTATCCTTCTGGAGTCTTTGATGGAGTTGAAGAAAGATAGTTACAATTAAAAAAGATAAATTAGAAGGGTGGTGATGGTGCGCACCTTTAATCCCAGCCCTCAGAGGCAGAGACAGTTGGATCTTCATAAGTTTGAGGCCAACCTGGTCTACAGAGCTAGTTCCAGGACAACTAGAACTGTTACACAGAGAAACCCTTTCTCTAAAAACACTAAAACACAGACACACAGATACACACAGACACATACACACAAAAGATAAATTAGACATAAAACTTTAGACTCACAAAGATAGGATAGATGATAGAGTATTTTTCCTTAATTTGCCAAATATAAATGGACTAAATATTGTAACTATAATTCTTGCTTGATAACTATTTTGTATATGTAATTTTACTATATTAAAGTTAAAACCTTCCTTTTTATTTAGACAGAAAAGGGGAGATGAAGTGGGATTTCCCTCTGTATGCTGTGAATAGGTTTTATTACTATCGGTTAATAAAGAAGCTGTTTGGGCCAATGACTTAGCAGAATATAGCCAGGCTGGAAGAGACAGAGAGAGAGAGAGAGAGAGTAGATGGAGTCAAGGAAACACCATGTACCTGCCAAAGGAGAGAGATGCCTGGAAACTTTCTAGTAAACCACAAGCCTCGTGTTAAAATACAAAATAAGCCTTTTGTCTGCGAGGTCCCTGGCCAGCAAGTGACCCTGATCCTGTACCAGAAGATCCATTGGAGAGGTGAGTGTGTTCCTAAATGGCCGGCAGAAGCCCTAGAAAGGGAGCACAGACATTCCTCAACCCCCTAAACTTTCTGGTCATTCTGCAGGGGCTTCTCTCCCCAGCTACTGCCTCTCTTTTCCTGTCCCATCCCAGCTTGATCCCAGGTACCCCTTCCCTTCTCCAGGGTCATAAGATCCCCCAGCTCAGCCTGTTTGGGGGCTGGAATAGGGTGGTGAGTGCAACCGAGCAGGAGTTCCTTTGTTTCGCCAAGCCTACAGGCAGCAAGCTAATCCTTTTGTCTGCGAGGTCCCTGGCCAGCAAGTGGCCCTGATCCTGTACTAGAAGATCCATC
>LOEQ01000513.1:222764-271414 GCA_001685075.1 Bramus lutescens
GGTTTTAAACCATGGTGGGCTCAGAGCCACATTTGGGAAGATGCCACCTCCTAAAAATGCTTAACAAGGTATTTTTGGTGTTCTTAAGGGTCTTTACATGAGTACATTTGAACACTAAAGTGTACTAAAAAAGTAAATTATTTTCATTAATAACTTTAAAGAGGTAGTCACAGATCCAGTTTTTCCCCTTTCTTTCTCTCTCTCTCTCTCTCTCTCTCTCTCTCTCTCTTTCTTTTTAAATTTAAACTGGCTTTCCAAATGGTTGCATTTGGGGGTTGAAAGGTCTGATACAGACATGTCAAGGGCTGTAACTGAGGGGATTTTGGGGGCTACTCTTAGAGACAGACACCTAAGAGTCAGATGTCAGGGGCTGTAACTGAGGGGGGGGCTGTACTGCTCTTGGAGAGAGACCCCCAAGAGCAGCTGTAGTGTTTATTGTGGACACAGAAGGGATGATGCAAATAACAATGCATTTGTTGTCAGATTTAGTCAAGCCAGATGCTGTTTCTTGTTCTGGCCCCAGCAGGCAAGGACGACTGGGAAGCTCAGGATTTTAGGGCTTGGAGTCTCCTGTATTCCAAAGAACCTTCTAAACTGGGCAACACTCTGGGAGATCTAAAGTATGGAGAAATCTCAGTGTGATAATGAGGCTCTTGTACGATTTGCAAACAACCTGCTGCTGTCATAGGGACATCACATACTTTTAATAAATACTGATTATAAAAATGGGTAGAAAGAATTATAGGTTGTCCAACCAAACCTTTGTTCTTGAGTCCCAAAAAGTCCCCAGAGCAAAACAAAATTCTAAGAGCAGCAAGTACATAAGCCTGTTCCATTATTACTAAATAGTCTTTTAAATCTTTCATAGTAAAATATTTACATTGATTTTTAAAGTTTGAAAAAAATGTTGAAAATAATTTGAGAAGGAAAAGTTGGCCCTAAGCTATTGTAGTCTTTCAAATCAGTTAAAAAAAGCCATATATCTTTGGATAATAACTTAGTGACCATGCATTCTCCTCCAGAGACTTTTCAGTCAACTGGATTCTGGAACTGAAGTCTGTTTCCCTTGTGATTTTGGGGTCTGGAATCCACAGAGCGCTGTGAGGACCTGGTCTAAGATTTAGCGACATTGGGGAATTAAAAAGCTTTCATGCTGGTTCGGATTTTAGGCCTGCAGATAAAAGTTATCCATTCTCACCTACCATTTTTTCATATTTACAGTGTTGCGGAGGCTTTGCTGGTCTCAGGGCACTGACTGGCACTGGAGACTGTACTCCACCTTTCTCACACGTGGGCCTTGTGACGGCAGCGTGGCTAGAGCAGCTCTTCCATAAACCTGAGACTCTCACAAAAACTCAAGCATACCAGGGTCTGCACCATCCAATTTGCTGAAACAATCTACACCACGTTTGGTCTGGAGGCCAATGGTACCATCATCTCTCACTCACCAGCGCTAGGGAATACTTTGGGGAAGCGTCCATGGAGGTCCAGGCCCATACTATTCTTAAAACTCTCACTATGAGCTCATACACCCCTTTGGGTTATCAATATGTCATGTTTATGGTATTAGTATCATCATTATTTGTTGAAAGACCCACGAAGGCAATTTACGTCATCATTTTTAATATTATTTTAACTTGGATATTCTCCAGTTACACACAAAGATCGCAGCTAGGCACTTCTACTCTGGAACTGGCAACTGGAGCTACGTGGTGGCTGTTCATTTGGACATGCCTTTGTTTAAACTGAAGTCAAACCTCTAACAGTCTTCGACAGTCAAGTGTTTTTATTCTGAGCAGCATATACAAAAACTAATGACAGTGTGTCACTTGGTTTAGTTCGGTACTCTCCGTGGGTTCTCTAACTCTGGTTTGATCTACTTTGGGCATTTTGAACTAGAATTCTCTCAGCGGATTGCATGTGCTTCCTTGTTTGCCTTGGAAGCCACTCATCCTCAGACTTCATTGAGAAACTCCAGGTTGAGGCATGCTGGGATGTGGATTGAGTCCATGGTCAGAGAAGATGGATTAAATGGAAAGAGAACAGGAAACATGTGTTTGGAATCCAGCAGGAGCTGCTGAGGATCATTCCTCTCTTGTAGTTGGGCCTGGAGAGGGAGAGTAAGATCATGTAAGTATTTAGCACAACCTGAAAAGTTGAAGTGACTTCACCAAACTTAGCGGGCATGATGCACGGGCAGATTTCTAAGATGATCTAGAAGGCGTGCAGGATCAGGAGAATGTGGTTTTTCTGTGTCCCTGAAGCATGCAGTGGAGACAAACCCTAGTTTACGTTGTTGGAGATCAGATGGTTAAACACGTTCCCTGTTCTAGAGTTATTTTAGTGCTTCCAGCTAAGGGAGAAGGCAAAACTATAGCTTAAGTGCAAATCCAATGGGAAGACTGTCGTGGCATGGTTCATGAATCAGGTTCTCAACCTTCCTAATGCTGTAAACCTTCAATGCAGTTCCTCACGTTGTGGTGATCCCCTCCCCCATAAAATTATTTCACTATTACTTCATAGCTGTAATTTTGCTACTGTTATGAATCATAATGTAAATATCTGTGTTTTTGAACCCTGTGAAAGGGTTGTTGGAGCCCCCAGAGGGGTTGCTACCTAGAGGTGAGAACTACTGCTCTAGAGAAGACTCCCTGCCCTGAACAAATGTCCAAACCTTCCTGTGTCTTAATTTTGTCACCTGCAGAATGAACATATGGAAATTGCCAAGGCAGGAAGTCTCAGGATCAGCCCCTCACTGAAACAATTACTGAGCCTGAAAGAGTGACCCTTGTTAACTATTTCAAATTCTGAGACCCACTTAGAGACTCATTATAACCCTGTTTGATGAAGAGAGAGGCTGATCTCTGTGGGCACGCAGCTGAACCTGCTCATATGCCCCATTCTTCAGCCTCAAGTCTGGCTGTAGAAGCCCACGTTCCTGGAGTAGTTAGGGAGTGCCAGGGAAAGCAGTGGGATTTTGACCTCTAAAATTTGAGATTGTGCACTTTGGTTCATCTGGTGGAATCTAACATGGATAATTGTTAGATAAAGTTCTTATCGGGGTACAGTGGTTTGTCTTAGTGGCATCAATTGGAATATTTAAAACGACAAATCCTTTTCCCTTCTCCTCTCTGAAGCCAGATGTTTTAAGAAAAGTACAATAACCAAAATGAAATTCACTAAAGGAGTTCTGCTGCAGATTTGGGAAGGTAGGCAGGAGACTCAGTGAACTAGAAGATAATAGTGTTGAGGTGAGCAAGTCTACAAAAGGGAAAGAATGAGTGAGAACACAGGGCCAGGTGCAGTGCTGCACACCCTATAACCCCGGGACTTGGGAAGTGGAGGCAGGAGGACCAGGCTTCAAAGTCCCAGTTACATAGCAAGTTTGAGGCCAACCTCGACTATGTAAGATGGAAAACAAACAGCTCGAGGGTCCAGGAAGCAAAGTATCAACATACATACTATAGAAGTCCCAAAAAGGAATGAGGGAGAGGGGCAGAAAAACATTTACTAAACCCATTCCAAATCCAATGGGCAGTACGTATGTATGAGTGCATCCAAGCTCATTGAACTTTAAGCAGGATAAACCCACACCCTGAGACATATAAATTGTCAAAGCCCCAAGGCAGGGAATCTTAGGATAATAGAGGAATGTGTATGTCATAGATATCCTGAAAAGAGATTAGCCGTTGATCTTTCATCAGATGCAGGGGACTTTCAGAAGCAATAGGATGATACATCACTAAAATGAGGGGGTACGAGGATGGGACGGGACATGAGAATTTTATATCTGATAAAATTTCCTTCAAGGACAAAGGAAAATTCATGTCATTTCTGGAGACAAAGACATTTGATAACAATAAGTTTCAACTCATCGTGAACAATTACAGATGGAAGCACAAGGAGAAGCAAGGCCTACAGGATATATGATGCCCGAACTGACGAACGGAAGGGAGAGAGAGGTCTCCATTGATACTGAGACACTTTGGTCTCCCACTTCTGGTAAGGTATAGCACTGTGAGGTGGGGTCAGTAAGCAGGCATGATGGACATTTTAGGATGGAAGTTAGGTCACTGGGGCATGCCTTTGAAGAGATACAGGGACTCCAGTCACACCTTGCTGTCTCTTATTCCCAGGATGTAGTGCAGTGAGCAGGTACCCCCTGCCTAATGCCTGCATCATTACGTACTGTGTGCTTACAGACAGAGCAAAGCTGACTCACCATGGATGAAACTATCTGAACGTGAACCAAGATGAACCCTTTTCCCTTGCAAGCTGACTATCTCAGGTCCTGTGCCACAATGACAAAAAGCTAGATTACATACATACAGATTTCCTCTTTGAGGATGGGGGAAGATAGAGCTTTTCTTGAAAGGTTGTGGGGGTCAAGAGTCAATACACTGAGTTCAGTTACTGCACCTGGCAAGTGTTGTATTTGTCATTGGTATTAACTTGGCAATGGCCCACTTTGTTCTTCCTTCCTTAGAATTAACCGGTAATGGTTGAACCACAGACTCCAGGCAGGAGTTGTACTTTTAACTAAAGGCACTGAACTGCAGGAGTGGTGCCAAGGGGAAGGTCCATAAATCCTCATCAGGAAAACACAGGTCATGCCTAGAGGCACAAAAACTTAGCTGTTGTTTTTCCCTCTTTGGGATAACACACTATTGTTTCAAATAGTGACAGTATCTTCATATAGAATAACTTTCTGGAGTTTCATTGTTACCCAACGTTACAGTTGGAAGACCAAGGGCTGTCATTCACTCAGCATCCACAGCAGCTGGACAGAAT
The DNA here is from genome assembly GCA_001685075.1 of Bramus lutescens. Classification (NCBI taxonomy): domain Eukaryota; kingdom Metazoa; phylum Chordata; class Mammalia; order Rodentia; family Cricetidae; genus Bramus; species Bramus lutescens. Next base: position 227,556 of record LOEQ01000513.1, read on the forward strand.
AGCAGGACACAAGAGGAAGAGGCATTTGGGGAAGGTGAGGCTAGTTACAGAGGAAAAGCCACAAGCTTCATTGACTCAGGGCACCAGTGGCGGCTCTGCTGGGACTTGGCATGCTCACTTACTGAGAGCTGAATTAGTTTCTACAGAACGGCCACCCAGCCATGATGGTGGAGAGCAGAAGGCTCTGCAGAGAGGCACTCGGTGCTTCTGTTTTTCATATTTTAGTTCATTAGCTACATCATGGGCACCACTGTTTAAAAGCCCTGAAGGATGCTCACTTAATTTTTGACAAAGGAGGCAAAAATCCTACTCCAGAAAGAAGGACAGCACACTTAACAAATGGTGCTAGCACAGTTGGGGTTCTTATCTGCAGAAGAATGGAATTAGATTTGTATCTCTCACCTTGTACACCTTCAATTTAAAACGGATCAGAGACCTTAGCTTTAAACCCCAAACCCTGAAACTTTTAGAAAACAAGGTAATGGGGTAGGCACGAAGTGTTCAAACACAACACCAACAGCATGGGCACCAACCCCAGCACCGACTGATGGACTGCACGAAAACATAGAGTCTCAGCACAGCACAGAGCACAGCAGGCAGGGTCAATAGAGCACAGGTTAGGAGCGACCAAAGCTTTACCAGTTGCACTTCAGGCCAGGGGCAAATAGTCAACATTTACAAAGAACTGCAGAAATTAAATACCGAGGGAATAAAACTGCCCACAGCAAATGGGCCAATGAACTGAATAGACGGCTTTCAAGAGAAAAAGAAAGAGAAACACAAATAGCCAATAGCTATTTTTAAAAGCGTGTAATGCCCCAAGTCACCAGGGAAATGCAAATTAAAGCTACTCTGAGACACTACTTTGCCCCAGTCAGAATGACTATCATCGAGAAATCAGAAAAAAAAAAGAATGTAGAAGAGGATGTGGTGAGAAAAGGAACCCTTATGCACTATTGGTAAGAGTACAAATTAATAAAGACACTATGGAAACCTGGAGACTACTCAAAAAATTAAAAAATAGAACTACTATTTCTATTAAAATAGACCCAGCTATTTCACTCCTGGGTGTATGTATTTACCCAGAGACACTGCACACCCCACTCTAGAGAATTTCTATAGTAGTTTTGGACCTGGTTGTCTACAAACAGATGCACGGATAACGAAAATTTGGTATATATATTCCATTATGTATGCAATGGAATACAGCATTAAAGAAAAAAATGAAGTTCAAAAGTTTCAGGAAAATGGGTGGACTTGGAAAGTGTAATATGAAGTGAGATCACACAAGCTCAGAAAGAAATAAACCACATATTTTTATATAAAGAATTTAGTCAATAATATATGCATATGAATAAAGAGATGTACCTATGGTACAGTATAATATGAGATGAGAACAAAAAGGCTAAATATAAGAGGATGATGAAGGGCTGCAGGCAGGCAATGGACACGAGCTGTGAAAGTGGACACAAACCCAATTGTTTTCCCAGTTCCAATTCAATCAATGGCTTTTTTGTTGTTGTTGTTTTGGATGGTAGAGAAGTACATAAAATATATTCAATACTGAGAGTGTAAAATTTAATGTAAAGACTCACAGCTTCTGTTCTGAATGCCAATTCTAACTGTATATGAGCTCATTAAGTCATAGACTCTGGGTCTGGTTAATTTTGGTGTGTGATGTTTTTATCTGCAAGGTTTTAAACTAATAAAGTTCTTAAACAACACCTTGAGAAAACTGTAAGAGATTTAGAGGTGAACATGTAAAAGGGGCGAGCCTGGCGGTGGTGGTGCACACCTTTAATCCAAGCACTTGGAAGGCAGAGGCAGGCGGATATCTGTGAGTTCGAGGGCAGCCTGGTCTAGAAGAGTGAGTTCCAGGACAGCCAAGGCTACACAGAGAAACTGTGTCTTGAAAAAAGAAAGAAAAAGTAAAAGAAGAAAATGGGGCAGAAAGGAGAGGCTGTGTGACAGTGTCAGCTGGGACTCAAGACACAAACACACGGTTAATGGAAACTCACACGGTACATAGTCTCGCAGAAAACCCCTGTGGAAGGGTTAACAGTTCTCAAGCTTACAGTATATAAGTTTTAATATTTAAGTGTTTTAATGTATATGTGAAAGTCAGACATATTTGTGAGTTACTGTATAGTGCTTCAGTAATTTAGGTGTTTTTAAACATGCATACTGTATCTAGTATGCAGGTGATGGTATGTCTTACAAGCAGCTTTGGCTGAGATCAAAGTGTGGTGGGATGGGGTTGGGGTTGGCGAGCAGTGAGGGGCTGACTGCTCACCAGTGCCTCTGAGCACTGCCCAGGGAGAAACAAACTATAGCTGGCCAAACAAAGCAAAACAATTTTTGACAGGATTGCCATATTTTCTGACAGTATCTAACCCTTGCCCTCCAGGGTATTTTCTCTATGTCCTTTATATCTTATGCCTGCAGCCTGCTTGACATTTATCAGTCTACTTTGGACTGAACTCCCTTCTTGCAAATGGCACCATTGCCAATTTATGGTGAGTTATGGCCTTCTCCACATGGCTCAGATTCAAATCTAAGAATGACTTCCTAAACTTGTACTTTTGTTTGGGTTGCTTTTCAACCCTCCACCAAAATCAGTAGTGGGTTGGGGTATCCCATGGCATCTCTCCTGTCTCCCAGTTCATTCTCTGCCTTCAGGAGCTGACTCTATGCTCATCCTGCGCTGTCCTTCCACTTAGCACCCTCTCTCTCCCACTCTGATGCATCCCTTGTATGCGTGAGCTGCCTTGCTCTGAGGGCTGCATGCTTAGCAGGCCCTGGCATTTCCCCAGTGTCCTTGAAGCAACATCTACCTTTAGTCTGACTTGGCATCTGTCCCTTGACCTCTGGCTTCATCTCTATTCAAATACCAGGCTAAAGTTCATTTGCTCTTTTCCATGGGTCTCTCTTCAGAGCCAGGGCACTCTTTCTAAATCTCTGGATCTCTTTTAAATCTTGGAACAAAACCCCGGCCTTGCAAAGGACAATGCTGTGGGACACTAGTCTGTACCCTGTCACTTGTATTTTAATAAAATGCTGATTGGCCAGTAGCCAAGCAGGAAGTATAGGCAGGGAAACCAGGCAGAAAGTATAGGTGGGATGAAGAGAACAGGAGAATTCTGGGAAGAGGAAAGAGTCAGTTTGCAGTCATCATCCAGACACAGAGAAAGCAAGATGTGACTGCAGTGCCGAAAAAGTACCAAGCTATGTGGCTAACACAGACAAGAATTACGGGCTATTATAAGTCAGAAGAGTTAATAAGAAGCATGAGCTACTAGGCCAATCAGTTTATAATTAATGTAAGCCTCTGCGTATTTCTTTGGGATGAACGGCTGTGGGACAGAAACCTCAGTCAACAGGACAACAGCATTCTATACCAAAGCTCTTGTTTTCTGGGGGCTCTTCGGCAGCTTTGATAAATCTCCATTTTTCCAGTCTCCTCTTTTGATCATGTTCCTCCATTTACCATTCATGCTGGCCAATATAGTGTGTCTGTTTAGTGTCCCACATGTCACTGTGGGGGAAATGAATCCTGCTTTGTGGACTACAATCAGCTCCTGTCAGCCACTGTCATACAAGAAGGTACTCCACCAGACCCACAACTCCCTGGGCTCTGCTTAAGAAGCTCATGTTTAAGATGGATCTAAATGCACATCTAAGAAGTTAATTCCTACTATATCTGCAAAGACAAAGACTGAGGTTCGGGGACATGATCTAAGGGTTTGGATTGAATTCTTAGAGGGTATTTCTTAGTTCCCTGTGGGTGGAGCTGAGATTAAGCACCCTTGTTATTTCCACCTGGTGCCTTGGTCAGTGAGGTGTTTCCAGCCAATGAAATGCTTGAGTCAGAAAGCTGAGGGGCAAAGATAAGTCCACCTGTCTGGGTGTTACTATTGCTACTATTATCACTATAGCAATAGTTACTATTATTATGGGCACTAAGGTTCATGTGCATTTAAGCAGGAAACCTATGAATGCAGGTTTTTCTGGCACACAGTGTAGCCAGCATTAGTAAAGGGAAGATTAAAATCTGCCTTTTCAATGTCCTTTTTGGCTTCTGACTAGGACTTTATGAAATGAATTCCCCAAGACTCACCTGGATTGTTCGTATAAAGGATACTGTCACCCGCTCTTCAAATTCATTCAAGGGAGTGTAAAGGTTTAAAATTTTGACAATCTGTTGGAATAAAAACCAGGTTTAGTGCAGAACTAGACAAACTGAAGACAACTTCGAACTTTAAGGCTCTGTGACAGTGGCATCATGCATGTGTATGACTCTTTGGTCAAACCCCACTAGGTGTGTGGTCAGGCTGCCATTTATGGAGTTTCCACCCATGGCTGCCCCTACAGGGGTTGAGCTCCTGTACTGCATTCTCAATGTCCACCCCTCCCCTATGCTTGGTGGCTTATGCACAATGAGTTCAGAGAACTGCCATCCAGAACCCCCAACCCACCTTCCTGCTGGCAATTTAGAGGTTTCTCAGAAGAGCAACAGGGACCTTAGATACGATGGGGCTCACGTAGCCACACTTAACCATGCTTATGCCTCTTCCTTAAGAAAATTCATTTATGCCAGGTGGTGGTGGAGCACACCTTTAATCCCAGCACTCAGGAGGCAGAGTCAGGCGGGATCTGTGAGTCTGAGACCAGCCTGTTTTACAGAGTTCCAGAACAGCCAAGGATGCAGAAAAAACTTGTTTCAAAAAAGCAAAATAAAATAAAATAAAATAAAATAAAATAAATAAAAAAATAAAAAATAAAAGCATGTGCCTTCCCTGGATTGAGTTTAGAGCTGGCTACAAAGGCATTGGTTGGGAAGGGCCATGCATTTGATCAGAAGAGACTGGATTCCCTTCTGTCTGTGGCCTGTTTCTAAGTGGTCGTGATCAAAGGAAATATCTGGGGATTCACCTCTTTATAGACTAGACCTATGCCTACAACCAAATTATGGTATAAATACAATTTTAGGGTGAGGAATTTAAAATAATATTTAAGTACCTTTAGGTCATTAAGGCTTCATCTATGATATAAGTGGAGTCTTAAAATATGACCATATGGTCTGGAGAGATGGCTCAGAGGTTAAGAGCGCAGGCTGCTCTTCCAGAGGTCCTGAGTTCAATTCCCAGCAACCATGTGGTGGCTCACTACCATCTGTAATGAGATCTGGTGCCCTCTTCTGGCATGTATGACTATACATGCAGCCAGAATACTGTATACATAATAAATAAATAAACAAAATCTTAACAAAAATATGACCATATGAAAATTATAGTTGTAAAGAAAATATATAAGGAAAACAGCCTCATACTGACAGATTCAGAAAAAATCTCTTAGGTAAGACACTATCTGGGATTGTTTCTAAAAAGTTGTGACAATGAGGCCAGCAGTGGCTCAGTGGGTGAAGGTCCTTGCCACTAAGTCTGATTACCTGAATTCAATTCCCAGAGCCCATAGGATGGGAGAACCGGTTCCTCCCAGTCACTTCCCTCTGCCCTCCACATACACACATCATAGCACATGTGCACATGTATGCGCAACTTTAAAAAGTTGGTATCAAGGTTTGCGGGTTAACCACCTTGTAAGTTAGCACATAGGAAGGACCAGAACGCTTCAGGGCAATGGTATCAGGTTTTACAGACCAAAGTGATCTCTGCTTCATCAAAACCATTTCATCAGGTGCAGATCGGAATTGTGTCAACAAGGCTGGGAGCCCCGCATCAGAAAACTTCTGGCAAGAACAGACTGGCGGGGCCAGCGCGGGTCTCAAATGGCTGTACCTGCTGGGTGCTGAGGGAGGTACACAGAGAGCAGATGGCTTCAGCATCCTCCTGGGTTTTCTTCTTCAGCTGGAGGAGCTGGGCCGCCTGGATCAAAGGCTCCATGGTCTGCACTGCTCCGCTCTGGTGAAGGTTTTTTCCTCGGAGCCACTCTTCAAGTTGACTTATGTTGTACCTTAGCCACAGGTGAAAAGGAAGCTGTGTTAAGCCTTAATTCATGGGGTAGGGTACCTGCTGTGTTTTGTAGGCTAGGTGTAATTAGGGTCGCCCTTGATCCCGCTTTAATTATCTCATGTGGTTAAAGCTTGCCAAGGCAGCTCAGTTTGTAAAATGTTTGCCTTGCAAGCATGAGGACCTGAGTTTGATTCCTAGACCGATATTTAAACACAGATCTCATTACAGATGGTTGTGAGCCACCATATGGTTGCTGGGAATTGAACTCTGGATCCTAGGAAGACCAGGCACTGCTCTTAACTGTTGAGCCAATAATTTCTGACCTGGCAATGCCGAAGCATGCATAGGCAGTCCATATATGGTGGTTCTATTGAACTTGTCCATATTGGGTTTCATGGTCTAAGCTGATAAGGACAACATATATATTTATTTGTTTGTTTGTTTATTGTGATTTTTCAAGACAGGGTTTCTTTGTAGCTTTGGAGCCTGTCCTGGAACGAGCTCTTGTGGACCAGACTGGTCTCGAACTCAGAGATCCACCTGCCTCTGCCTCCCGAGTGCTGGGATTAAAGGTGTGTGCCACCACTGCCTGGCTAGGGCAACATATTTAAACACACAGATGTGCACACACACACATACCACAAACAAAACAAGCAACAACAAAACCAAAAACGAACAAGGTGGCATAGAGTTGTAATGCTGGTGCTGGGGAAGTAGAGACACCTTGTTGGCCAGTCAACCTAGACAGCTTTGGTAAGTTCCAGTTCAGTGAGACCTTTTGTAAGTGGATGTTTGAGGTGTCCTCTAGCCTCCACATGTTCTTGTATGTACCACTCCTATATGCACACACATGTTAAAAAAAACCAAACTGCAGAGTACCTAGCATTCAGTTACCATATCTTGAGTAAAGAATGAATAGATGAATGCATGCTTAAAATTAAGCAAAGATGAACTATCTAATGTGTCTATATATTAACAGGGAAGGAAGCATTAAGCATACTAAATTAAATTTAATATTTAGCATTTGCAAACTTTTATACTTGAGAGCCCTGATAACTCATAACTCATCCATCTTTCTCACTGACCTAGCACATTCATTAGCCTTTAAAGAGCATTTATTTGAGGATCGCTAAGCTAGTGTGAGCATCTCTGTACTAGTTTACCAGGTCGTTGTCTCAGCCGGGTGAAATTTACCAATCAACAAAAAGGTGATGATTTGAGTCACATACTGACAAGGGCCAACAGTTAGATGTGGATTTCACCTTGAAGACACCTGTCTTGTGTCCTGTTCCCAGCCTGTGTCAGGCCCCCTCAGCCTCCTCATGCTGGCGTGAGCATCTCTCTCACCTGAGCTGCATGCCTGTGCTCCAAGAGCAGGCATCTTTCCGCAGGAGCAGGTTGTTAAGGGTCACAGCACTGATCATGTAGAAGAGCTGTTTGAAGACCTGAAGGATAATCTCAGGGTCCAAGCCCTGGTCACACATGACAGTATGAAACGAATTCATCTGGCGGATGATGGCCTCCAGGCAGTAGGAGTTCTCTCCATCCACCATGCTGGAGGAGCGCTTCCGGTAACCAGTTGGCCTCACACCAGATAGCCCCTGGATACTCTCGTTTTCCAACATGGCAGAAACTGAAAGGAAGACGTGGTTAGAGAAGTTTGTAAGTCCCCCTCAAAACTCTGCTGAAGGACCCTCAGCTTAATAAAACCATTAGGATGTGCACAGGATCAACATATGCAGGGACTTAATACATTTGGCAAAGAATTTTGAATGTGGTGAATCTCCATCTGACATAGAACAACTATGGAGAAAATTGTCACTTAAATTGATTGGGGATGGGACAAAGAAAATGGATATATACTAGCTGGATTCTGTACCACCTCCTGCCTACTCCAGACCCCACGATGTGTGCTGCTAGTGGGCCCCCAGGAGTGGCTTACCTATCATAGGTTGTAACAAACCCTCGGCAATTTTAATGAGCTGCTGATAGATCTGAATGGAAAGATCGCTTAGCACCTGCCGATATTCAGTGAGGTCAAAGTTCTTGAGGCAGTGCTCATTCTGCTTCGGGGTGTTCTGCGTCATGAAGCCCTGAGGAGGAAGAATGTTCATGAGTGAGCTTCTGGGGTCTCCTGGGCTCTATTCACCTGGGGCTCAGGCCACCTTAACAACTTCCTGCTTGCAGGTCTTCACTCAGACCTTCTCTATGTATAGGGCTCTAGGAAACACGATGCCTTGGAACGGCCCTGGACCTTGATGGTAGAGGAAATCTCACAATAGACAAGTCAGAATTGTGAAAATTAAAAGGCCCACATCATCTAGATCCTCAAAATAAAGCAAGTTCTATTTATTAAATACCCAAAGCCAGAAAAAAATTAATAAAGGAGGGTCCCGTGCTTTCTGAATGTTTATCTGGTATTATCTGCCTTCAGATTGCCCTAAAATCTTAGGCTACACAAGACCCTACAGGAATTTGGCACAGGGCGGGTTCTGTGTATAGGAGACATCTATGTCATCAGTTACCAGATGAGTGGGAAGGTGGCAGTACTGTCCTCTTACCCTGCCGTTCTAGGACGAACATGTAACCTGGAATAAGTTCTAGCATCCAAAGGGCTCCTGTGACCGGGGTTGTCTTACTGTTAACTTTTTTGTTCTGAGATGGTCTTGCTGTATCATCTAGGTTGTCTTTAAACTTGTGGTATTCCTACTAAAGCCTCCCACTTGCTTAGATTAAAGGCATGTGCTACTGAGTCTAGCCCTAATGTACTTTCTATTCAGGCCAAGAGAAACCAACAGCAGCCAAAACAATCAGGACTGTCCATGAGGCAGCCACGCCCCTCAACCGCTTGCCCTCATCTCAAATTACAAAGCAGCTTCTAATAAGGGGCAGAGGTAGGAGGAGTGTGGTTCCTGGGAGATGGGATCTTTGACTCCTCCTTTGTTGTTAGACCTCACAGAGCTAGTTACACTTGATTCCAATCTTGTCTCAGAGAACAGAAGTACAAAGAGCAGCCTAGGTCATGGAGCCCTTAGGCCTGCCCTTTGATAACACCCTGAGAATACAAGGTGACATTGGTTACTGCTGTCAGCCCAAAAAGAGTCTAGAATCAGCTGGGAGGCAGGCCTCTGGAGCATGCCTACAAGGGATTTTCTCAATTGGGTTGAGGTGAGAAGACCCACCCTGAATGTGGCTAGCATCATTTCAACGGCTGGATCCTGGACTGAACGCAAAGGAGAGAGGGAGCTGAGTACTGGCCTGTGTTTATCCCTTGCCTGCTCTTCTCTATTGTGGAGGTAGCATGACTAGCTGCTTCAAGTTTCTGCTGCCGTGATTTCTCACAGCGGTCAGTACCCTGGAATCGTGAGCCTAATAAACCCTTTCTCAATTAGGTTGTTGTTGTCAGGGCATTTTATCACGAAGGAACTAAGACACTGTGTGAAGCGATGAACCGTGACGAAATGAAGTGCTCCACACATAAAGAGCTTGTGTATGATACTGGGGGCAAAGAGCAAGAGGCATCTGGTTGGAAACAAAGAGCATTTATTTACCTTTCCCTTCCTTTCCCTTGGAAAAGCAAGTGGCCAAACTCAAGTTCTAATTCTTGAAGGAAGGTGGGACCAAACCCATCCCCAAACTGACTGACTGGGGCAGGAGAGTGGTCCACTACCCTAGGGAGAAGAGTGTTTTTATTTGTTCTGCCACAAAAGATACTAAAACTTTAAAATGTTGTTGCATGGTTTTAATTTTTGCTGTGCCTTGACTTTGGGCAGGGTTAGATGTGTGAAAGGCGGGGAGAAGGGAGAGATGAGACTGGGGATGTGGGAGGTGAAAGGCCTGGATGCAGTGGGATTCTCACTGGGGGAACTGGAAAGTGAACTCTGAGGCATGGAGCTGAAGGCGCTGCATGGCAGAGGGTGACCCCACCAGCGACGGGAATGGTGAGTTCTAGAGAGAGCTGGAATCAAGAATAGAACACGCAGTGCCCTATCAGCTGGGCCTCAGGTCAGTGAATCAAATTAAGCCGGAAACATGAAGCGTGGCCTCAACATCCATTTGTACCATAAGGTTCTATACAGGCGTACCTCTTTTTTTGTGCCTATCTTTATTCTTAAGTGGACAGAGCTTAAGAGACATCCTGATACATCAGATGCTGACCTTTCTCCCAGTCTTCACTGACATGGCTCCTCTAGGACAACTTTAGGGATAAAAGGTTGCAAGGGTCCCTTAGGAAATGAAGGGGCTTTCTGGCACTGTGCAGTTAAGTAAATCCAATTCTATAACTATTTTTCTCTTTTGCTTAAGGGATAATTTTTCAGGGGTTCTTTGACCCACTGAAGCCCAAAGTATCCTGTGTCCTAACCCAGCACTGCTAACACATGCCCACAATCTGAGGTCCCAGCAGGTGCTTCACAGACCTTAAACCCATCATCTAAGGGAATCCAATGTACCCCAATGCACCCCAAACTTCAAGCACATAAAGTGGGGCCCACCATGGGCTCTTGGCTCACTACTCACCTCGTCCCCACTGTACTGCTTCAAACAGTGAAGGAAGCGGCAGGTGTTGGATAACCAGAAGGATGTCATCTCAAAGTCATCATTATGTTTCTGTGAAAACAAACCACACCACTGGCTCTGAGCAAAGTGTCTCCAATCGGCTGGCATATATCCCCAGTGCCTTTCTATGTTACCCAGCCTTCCTGGGCAGCCCTGATGTATGCAGTCCACTTTCCAGTCACAGAGTGGATACCCTTTGCTGAGGGTTGCTGTTCCTCTACTCCCTGAGATGGCACACAGACAGAACTACTCTCTGGTCTTCTGATGAGTGTTGCATGCACCTGAGAACACGGGAAGAACAGGCTTCTCCCAGAACTGAAGCACGTGAAGCTGAGTGGCACAAATGAAGCTTAGGCTCAGCAGCCCAGGCTCTAGTCGGGTCTAAGACTTGCCCTGGCCAGCTCAGATTCTGACCTACCAGCTGTCCCACACAAGGTGTGTCAGTGAAGTGCACTAGTATCCCAGTGATCTAAAAGTCAGATGCTCAGTGGCAAGGCAAGGGACCAAGGCTGCTTAGCAACCCATATACAACTTGACCTATCCAGTTCCTGCATTACATCCACTGACTTCTTAGAGTCTGTCCTGAAACACACCACCATTATTTAAATGCAATGACTGAGCTATGACAAAACAATAAGGCTGACCATACAGGCTATGGGCCAGAGCAGGCTAATCTAGCTCAGAGTTATAGAAGGCCTCTCTAAGGTGGTGATGTTTGTAGTCCTTGGCTGCCTTAGGCTCCAGCTGGAGCTTATAAGAGAGGTCAAGGCCAGTGACACATACGTGAGAGTGACCAGCATATGCACGATACACTCCAGGGCAATTAATAGATAACTGTGTATGGAGCTTGCTGTGGAATAATCCTTTTCTATACTGTGGTGATTTATCACTGTGATTGGTTTAATAAAGAAGCTGACTGGCCAATAGCTGAACAGAATGAAGTTAGGTGGGAAAGCTAAATTGAGAATTCTGGGAAGGAGAAGGGTGGCATGATAAGACACCAGCCAGATGCAGGGGGAGCAGGAGATGAACATGCCATGCTAATAAGATACCACCATGTGGCAGAGTATAATTAAGGAATACAGGCCAATTTAAAATGTAAGAGCTAGTTAGTAATAAGCCTGAGCTATTGGCATATCATTTACAATTAATGTAGCCTTTGTGTGGTAAATTGGAAGCAGCTCCTGGGATGGGAAAACTTTGCTTACAGGAGCCCAAGACAGGGAAGCAGGACAGCTTGCTCTCTAGTCATGGATCACAGGCTCACGAGACCAGAAGAGGCCTGGCCATGGTGCTCTTGATGATGGCTTGCCTACTTGGAATCATCAGCGTTAGAAGTTATAGGATGTCACTGTTACTGAGATGTCTCTGTCTCTAAAATTCCCTTCCTACCACCTGACTCCAGCTCCTTTGTGAACATGCCTTACCACCAAACAACTGCTACTATAGTCATCTCGTATCTTAGGGTAGCATCCTTGAACTGTTTTAACACCCCACCTTCACCCCCCAGAGCAGCCCTGATAAATGGCAGCAGCTCTCTCTGTGCCACCATGCTGTGGGACAATGGTCTGTGCCTTGTCACTTGTATTTTAAATAAATGCTGATTGGCCAGTAGTTAGGCAGAAGTATAGGCAGGACAACCAGGCAAGAAGTACAGGTGGGGCAACAAGAATTCTGGGAAGAGGGAAGTTTCAGTCTGCAGTCATCACCCAGACACAGAAGAAGCCAGACACAGAACAAGCAAGATGTGACTGTCTCGCCAGAAAAAGGTACCAAGCCATGTGGCTAACACTGACAAGAATAATGGGCTAATATAAGTTATAAGAGTTAATAAGAAGACTGAGATACTAGGCCAATCAGTTTATAATTAATGTAGACCTCTGTGTGATTTCTTTGGGACTTAACAACTGCAGGAACCGGGCAGAACAGAAACCTCAGTCAACATCACCAACCTTGATAGTGTGTCTCATCCCCCTTGGAAAGGTGAGAGACAGTATGGCTTCCTGAACTTGGTTCAGAGACAGTCCACACCCTTAGCATCTGTATTAGCAGGCAGCTGGGCTTTCATGTAAACACAGGTTCATCAGGGAGGTTGCTGGAGGCCCACATTGGAGTTCCGGGCTTCCTGGCATTGGCAGTCTTGAGCCTGCTCTGAGAACTACTAGGTAGTGTAATTGGTACACTGGCAGAACACAGATGCAGAGAAGCAATGGAGGTACTAGCTTTGCTCAGGCTAGTGGGAACTGCAGCTGTCTGCACAGGCTTCTTCCTTACCTTGAGGACTTTCTTAATGCCATTGATGGTGGAGCTCAGCAGCGAGTGTACCTTGAGGTCATCGTTGGTGTAATCCGCATGCCTGACACACATGTAGAGGATATATGCAGGCAGACAGGGCACGGTGCCTGACAGCATATGGGGCTTCAGATCTAATGGCAATAACATGTGAGTTAGATCTATTGGGGAGAACATTCTGAATGTCAGAAGCCTTGTCGCAAAGAGAAATATTTGCATTATTTCCCTGTAACTCCCCTAGGAAGCTCCTTCTCATAGGGATCAAAAGAAGAATAAGATAGACTGTGGTAGCTGAAAACCCCTGTGGACTCACACATCTTATCACTTAGTCCCCAGCTGGTAGTGCTGTTTGGGGAGGTTATGGAACCTTTAGGAGGTAGAGCCTTGTTGGAGGAGATGCATCTTGGAGGGCTTATAGACTGGCCCTACTTCCTGCTTCCTGTATGTAGCTGAAATGTGATCAGCCAGTTTCCTGTTGGGGCACCTGCTATGCCTTCCTTGCCTTTATAGCCTCTATCCCTCTGGAACTGTAAGCCAGATAAACTCTTTTCTGAGTTGCTTTGGATTACAGTATCTTATGAGAGCAACAAGATAACTGATGTATACACTGACATAGATACTGATGAAGACACTGACATAGACACTGATGTACACAGATATAGATACTGATGTAGACACTGATGTACACAGATGTAGACACTGATGTACACACTGATATAGACACTGATGTACACACTGATGTAGACACTGATGTACACACTGACGTAGATACTGATGTAGACACATAGATACTGACGTAGGCACTGACGTAGACACTGACATACACACTGACGTAGACACTGATGTAGACACTGACGTAGACACTGACGTACACACTGACGTAGATACTGATGTACACACTGATGTAGATACTGATGTACACNGATGTACACACTGACATAGACACTGACGTAGATACTGATGTACACACTGATGTAGATACTGATGTACACACTGATGTACACACTGACGTAGACACTGACGTAGACACTGACGTACACACTGACGTACACACTGATGTAGACACTGATGTACACACTGACATAGACACTGACGTAGATACTGATGTACACACTGATGTACACACTGATGTAGACACTGACATAGACACTGACGTACACACTCATGTAGACACTGATGTACACACTGACGTACACACTAATGTAGACACTGATAGACATGCTGACAAGGATACTGGTCAGAAAGCAAAAGTATGCGGCCAGATGTAGTGGTGCATGCCTTTCATCCCAGCACTCAGGAGGCAGAGGCAGGTGGATCTCTGTAAATTTGAGGTCAGCCTGGTCTCCATAGAGAGTTTCAGGTCAGCCAGGGCTACAAAGAGAAGCCCTTCCACAAAACAAAGCTAAAACCATATTATATTCCTAGGGGATTGTACTGCAACAGTAAATGACTTGTCGGCCACTAGAGGAAAGGGCCACAAGGCACAGATTCATGCCATTGTCCTCAGGAAGGGACTTACAGTTACAGGCAGGCTATAAACTGGCTCATGCAATGGGGTGAGAACTCCATTTCTTGGCACCCGAGCTTCTGATTAGGCACAGTGGATTCTTTGATATTGAAGATTAGTATCAGGAGGATTTAGCAATATCATGTCTTACAGCAAATCATGTTCCCAGTGATGGCCAGTAGGCCAAGGGCTGAGTGGACTGGAGCAGCCTCTGGTGCATGTCAGTGCTGTTTAGTTTTTTGTCACCTTGTACGTGGAAAGAAAGAACCTCAGTTGAGAAAATGCCTCCATCAGAGAAGCCTGTAGCTGAGCCCATATGGCATTTTCTTGATTAATGACTGATGTGGGAGGTTCCATCACAGTGGGGGTGGTGCCACCCTCAGGCAGGTGTTCCTGGATGGCATAAGAAAGCAGGCTGAGTAAGCCCAGGGAGCAAGCCAGTAAGCAGGACCCCTCCGTAGCTTCTGTGTTTCCCGGTTTCTGCCTTCATTTCTCTTCCTGATGGAGTGGATTAGAATGGGCATGGTGTTTACTAAAGCAACAGAAGTCAGGCTGGACCACTGGGGCCGTCAGGGTGGCAGCACCTGCCCTGGGGTCTCACAGTTGAACTGGTCCAGCAGCCACTGCCACTCTGCTCAACATGTCACTTTGTCCAGCTCTCTCTTCTACCCCTTTCCCTGCCTTGGACTGTGACTCTTTGTGAACTCCATGCTGATACTCAAGCTACTTTCCCCTCCCTCCTAATGCCCCTGGGAAGCTGTCGGATGAGTTCTAGTGTCCTGGGAAGCTAAGGAGCTATATTTAAAGCAATGAGTAATGGCTAGAAACCAGGGCAGTGGGGAAAAGGCCAGGTTAAGATGATGGGCGAGAAAGGGCCCCCAACACCCCACTGAGGCTCTGTCTGTTCCCCAGCTCTCAGTCTTCAGTCTCATTACCCTGCCCAAACCAAGCCCCCCAAAGCCTTCTGGACTTGGAACTCACAAATGGGAGGCTTCCCACCCTCTACCCGGGGCCTTAAGTCATCTGCCAAGGCTAATGAGGGTTGAGTTAGGGCTGGGCTGCAAGTATCATTAATTGATAAACGGGTTACCTCATTCTCTCAAATATGTCCTTCTAGTTAGTGTTAATTACAGGCCATAACACTCTAGATACATGGTTAACATTCTGGCATGTTCTAGGTTCTAGGCTATAGATCTTGGCTCTAATTAGAACATCAACAGTATTCATCCAGGAAAAAATGCGTTCCATAAACCCACTTCCAATCTCCAACATCTAACTTTAGGCTTCCTCTATGTGCAGATTTTAAGCAGCTTGCCTTGCCTTGGAATGTTCTATTGTGGCAGAATAGGCTCACTTCTGTTTCTTAGGCAGAGGTGAGCATCTCATAGGATGGAGATTACAACTTTACTTTCTTCTCTCTGAAGCAACAAGCCAGTGATGGGTCCCTAAGAGGTGGTTCATCCATGTATATGGGGTCACTGAAAGGCAGATGATGGGCACTCTTTCTTGGTATCTAGGTAGGAGGTGATCGCCTAGAGCCATCTAAGCAATAAGAGCAGGAAGGGACCCTGGACTCACGCTTACTTAAGTTATAAAATTTAGCGTCTTATTTACTTAGTCAGTTAACTCTGATGTTGTAAACTTTGTGTTTCATATTCACCACAGAGTCACCTTTATAAGGAGCATGACAGTCATCAGCAAGCTACTAAAAATGCCCAAATCAAACAATCAAAGGGCAACCATGTAGAACTCATGGTCTCTTTCTCCTGGGATCTTGGCCTGAGTGCTGTATTTAGCAGAGAGACCTCACTGCTCTGGGTGATTTCCTCTGGGTAATGTTTACCTTGAGCTCTGACTCCTTAGTGAGAATGTCCTGCACTGTGCCCAGTTTCCTCCCTGACTCTATTTCACATGCTGGAATGGGCAGGGTCAGTCCCCATCTGTTTGACAGGTGGGGACACTATAGCACCACGGAGAAGAGCCAGTGGCAGAAGACAGAGGATTATTTTCTCTATGATTTTTCCCCTGGCTCTGCAGGAAGCTCCTGGCCTGAGCTGGATGGAGCATAAAATAAGGACTTGTTGAAGGCAGATGAGGTTGAGACAAGAGATGAAGGGGACCAGGGTTGGTGAGGAAACTGGCTCCCAGGAGTCCTGTATTCCATCCCTGAAGGTGGCATCTACTACTGGCCACAGAGAACCATCTTGACACAAACGTCAACAACGCGCAAACATGACTCAGAACCCCTAACAGCATCCTTGAAGAGTGACCCCATGGGCAGGAGTCTCTCCTCTAACTTAACAGGGAAAACACGTCCCTTTTCTGAGCTGTGGAGGCTGGAAAATGGGTAGTAGGTATTCTAGTCCTGAGGACCAAGCTGAGGGGCCTCTGCCTTTGCTAGAGCTGCTGAAGCTGCTGGGCCACACACCAAGTTTCTCTCACTCAGTGTTAGTGTGAGTGTGTCCAATCGCCTGGAATAGGAGTTACAGACAGTTGGGAGCTGCCATGTGGGTGCTGGGAATTGGACCTGGGTCCTCTGGAAGAGAAGCCAGTGTTCTTCACTCTAAGCTATCTGTCCAGCCCCGTTTTTCAGGTCTTACTGCTTTCTCATGCCACACATGAGAACACTGGTCCTTGACTACATGGCTAGTGAGGAAAGGGGCAAACTTGCACATAGGTTGTCCGATTCCGGAGGCCACACTCACATGTGCTGGGTTAAACAGCACTAACACACTGCAAACAGAAGCATTTGACTCCCTGATCCCTGTTTATGCCCTGTGTGACCCAAGAAAGTTACTAGAAAGACCTCAGAATTCTCCAAGATGAAGTCAGGATTTGTATAGTGCCTAGTGACATAGATGGTGGGAGAATTGAACAATCAAGGAGGGTATGGCACTTGGCACAGTCGCTGACAAGTCTGCACTGCTTGTCCTGCTATTGCCAAAGCCCCATGGCCCACCCTGAACTTCCCCAGAGAAACAAGGGCTGCAACAGCCACCACAGAGAAAAATAGGTGGGCAGGAGCCATGTGGTTGCTGGAGAACAGAAGTCTCTGTTGCCTGTGCTGGTGCGAGGCTATACAGGGTTGGCAGGGGGCACAGTGGTGCAGATCCTGACCTGTAACCAGGTTCCGGATGAGGAGAGCCTCGTCCTCCTTGTGGTACTCCAGCATGCCTTGGAAGTCTTTCTCCTTTCGCTGGACCGTGACCTGTCTTGTGAGTTCATGGTGCCTCCTGTCACTCTGTGCCAATGCCTGGGCAGCTGAATGGGAATGAGATGACAGAAACATGGTGAGAATGTGCAGGTGAAGGCCTGCAGAAGGGGCATCCCAGCCTGGGGACCATGCTCAGGGTACTCAATGTAGCCTGTCCCTGCAGCCCGGACCCTTGCTCTCTGTGGGTCAAGGACTTCAGCACTTTTGCTGGGGTCTGCTGTGGACAAGGAGAGGAGAATTCCCAAGAGAGAAATGGGTAGGTTTTGTACCAGAGAAAATAGGAGAAGTGGTAGCAGCCATGTTCAGCATGCTCTGCTGGCAAGGGCTTCTCTCCTCCTACCAAGCTGTAAGGAAGGTCCCTGAGTCTGGGAGGAGAGTCCGCCAGGCCCGTTCTACTCAGTTCCCTGTGTGCACCACAGCACTGACCATCATGACACTGTGATGCTCCAGTTGTGGGCTGGCCAGGGGAGGAGGTGGTACCAGTGGGGTAGAAACACTGTACCTTGTATCTAAATGTAATGTGAGCCCATGTAAGCACAACTAATGGGTATCTAGGGGTACCCATTGGGATAAAGGACTTGTTAAGTTCCATTCAGACATTTCCCCTAGCCAGAGGAAGATAGTAGCCTCCTAATATTTATTCATTGTATACCTGGGTACCAACAGTGTGAGGGTATTGTCATCAGCTCAGGGCACAAATAAAGTCCCCATTTTGCCCTCACCAGTCTAGCTAGGAGATGCCTCTGTGCGTTTGCATGGAAAAACACTTGACAATGCAGCTTGGCCAGGTGCTAGGCCAGGAACGTTCACCACAGGTGCTGGCGGAACACAGAGAGCCAGGCAGGAGGGAAGAAAGTAGGCAAAAAGAGGGCTGGTCCATCAAAACATCCCCTAGAGCAGTGGTTCTCAACCTTCCTAATGTGACCCCTTCATACAGTTCATCATGTTGGAGGAACCCCCCCAACCATAAAAATATATTCATGGCTACTTCATAACTATAATTTTGCTACTGTTATGAATTGTAATGTAAATATCTATATTTTCTAATGGTCTTAGATGACCCCTGTGAAAGGGTCATTTGACCCCCAAAGCATTCGTGACCTACAGGTTGAGAACCACTGCTCTAGATGAATGGGAAGAGAGCTAGGCAAGAGATCGATCATCCATGGAAGGCATTTGTAACTGGCTGGAGGGATGCTCTGTGTATGGGCCCACACATATGTATGCATACAGAGGAGCACCAGGTAAGAGCTGGGATTTCACTCTGCTAGCTATGGGGAGGGGAGAGGGCAGACAGGACTCTCAGCAGTGGCCCTGGGAAACTACTGAGTCACCTGGGAACAGAGGGTGAAGCTAGGTTACAGGGGAGTAAGAGCACAGACTAAAGCATGGAAAAGGGGGCAGTGGGGAAGGTAGGCTGGACAGAGCAGAATGGAGATGCGGAGAATGACTTCCTGAGATCAGAAGAGGAAAGCCCCATAGATGATGGAGGATGTACAGGGGCACGTGCAGGGAGACCACCAACTGAGAAAAGGTCACAAGGTGCCTGGTGTAGGCAGAGATGTCCCTGACACTACAGAAGTAGTGGCTACACACTCTGTGATCAGTGATATGCCCAGGAGGCTGTGGCCTCAGGCTAGCACAGGGCAGGGCTCCAAGGCGAAGGTGGTGGCTCTTGAGCTGAGGATGGAAAGATGAGGGTTATCTGTGACACAAGGGGCCCTGAGGGCTACAAGCAGGATGGCACCTGCTGAGAGGGCACAGCAGTTACAGGAAAGAACATGCCCAGGGCTTTAGGAGAGTGATTTAGACCTTCTGTCTGCCCCTCCCTCTGGGCTAGACTCCACATTGGTAGTTTAGTTGTGACATCCCATGGCATAGTGTTCTTTCACACCAGAAAGCCTTGCCTCTGACTTTATGCCCTCCAAAGGCAGGTACCACTATGAACCCGTGTGGCTCACACCTCCAGCCTGCCGAACCTGGCTCACACCTGCTCAAGCAGGTGTCTCTACCTGCTGAGATATAAGCTCCCATGACAGGGCTGGAGCAGGCACAGCCACCTAATGAAGGGGACAGTGGGCTGAAGTCCCACAAACTGGCAGAGTCACCTCTGCCTCATCCACACACTCAGGGACATACTCATGCACACCCAGGCACACTACCTTCTAAGTCCTGGACCTTCTTCATGTAAATCTTCAGCTGCTTTTTCAGCTTCCTCTCATTCTTTTCCAGTTTTTCTATCAATTCTTTAAAATCCTGAAAGCACAATGGAGCCGTGTGAGAGCAGAAGATTGGCCTCGCACTAAGGAATGGGAAAATCCTTGCCAGGACCACAGGGGCTCAGCGAGGCTAAGGAGTTCCACTCCAGTAGGGTCAGAAGGGCCACCTCACACAGGCTCAGCACCTGCTCAGAGCCTGGGAGAAGCGATGAGTCAGAGTTCATTCTGCCAGCAACAACAGGGTGAACTCCTCCCAGGGCGAATTCCTCCCCCAGGGGCACTCTGGCACCTTGTGGAATCCTAGGGCTCCCTAAGTCAAGCCTCCTCAGAGGACACATGGCCTAGGTGTCCAGGGGAGTGGCGGGAAGCACTTGCGGTAGAGGTGTAGTAATGCAGGCATATAGCTGGAAGGGTCAAACAGGCTTCTGGGATCAGAAGCCAAACAGGACAGGGCTGTGGCTCCAGTCCCTAGCAACTGTTGCCACTGGAAGCAAGTCAGTCCATTGGGACCTAGAACAGTAAGCTGTCCAGGGAAGGACTTTGCAATCATTATCATCCTCATCCAGCTGGGTGGTGGCTCTTTAAGGGAGGGAAGGGAAAGAGGAAAGGAGCCCTGCTTTGACCATTAGAGCCAAGTCTAGGTAACCAGAGCGATGGAAAGGGAGAAGCTAGCAGTTCATTCTGGGACCTCTGAAACATCTTTGGTGTGTATTCTCACACTCCACCTCTGTGTGTGTTACAGGGTATAGAACCCAGGGCTAGGTAAGTGTGTGTTAGACAAGTGCTCCACCACCAAGAGAGAACCTTTGTCTTAGAGTCCAAGGCTTGAACAATATTTTATTTTTTAAGATTTATTTGTGTGTATATATGTGTGTGTTTCTAAGTGAATAGGAGTGCTGGCACCTGTGGAGCCAGAGGCTGGAGAAGGCTTTAAGGTAGACCTGCAGAAGAGAGTCTGTTACAAGATTAATGCCAGTGCTGTGGGCTTAGCAGACAAATCTAATTAGAGGTGCTTGATTGACTCTGTCTTCATTTAGAAGGGGAAGGAGCTGGCAAGAAGGTTCAGCAGGCACTGGCACTGCTGCCAAGCCTGTCTGAAACCCAGAACCTACATGGTGAACGGACTCCTGCAAGCTTTCCTCTAACTTCCACACATGTGTAGTAGGATTAGCCATAAACCAACCAAAAACAAATAATTCAAACCACAAAAACCCTTCTCAGATCAAAGGGCCTCTAAATGTTTACCTAGTTCAAAGGATGAGGCGATAGTATAGACAGCTGGGGAGGGGGAGGAGGAAAAGGAGAGCGGAGGAAGGAAAGGCGGGGTAGGAAGGAGAGGGAGAACGGATCAGAGACTGCAAGCAGTCAGCTGGGACAAAGGACTTGAGTGACTTGAAAAACTTTAGTCTAGATTCTTAGGAGACAGAAAAGGTCTGTTGTCTTAGTCACTGTTCTGTTGCTGTGAAGGGACACCATGATCAAGGCAACTCTTACAAAAGAAAACATTTCATTGGAGATTTGCTTAGTTTCAGAGTCCTAGTCCATTATCATCAAGTCAGGGAGCGGGGCAGCACACAGGTGGGTGCCTGAGTACTAGCTGAGAGCTATGTCTTGCTCCACTGCGTGAGAGAGGGACTGTGGGCTTCTGAAACTTTAAAGCCCACTCCCAGTGACATACTCTCCAACAAGGTCACATCTGAATCCTTTCAATCTTTTCAAATACTGCCACTCCCTGGTGCCTAAACATTCAAATCTATGAGCCTATGGGGGGGCCATTCCTATTCCAACCACCATACCTGGGAGCCCTTGGGTTTATTCCCACCCCATCTCAGGCACCCATCCTATTGACTAAGTCTATCCACTGAATGAGGAATGCTGCAGACCCAGTCCAGTCTCTGGTACTGCAACTGCCAGCTGATGCCCATGATTGTGATGTTACCATGTCCGGAACACAAAAGTGTGCTCGGGTCTCCTCACAATTATTCTTAACAAGCTTCCACAAAAACCCCGAGGGATGAACAAATATCTTGACACCTGTGTGCAGCCCAACACTAGACATTCCAACAAGGAAGGGTGAAGTACAGCACTTGGGCTGCAGCAACCGATCTGCTTCTGTGAAGGAGCCTGGGAAAGACGCCCCTCCACACGGATAGCTCCACAGATGCTGACGGTGACCCACGGTGCTGCATCTTGTCGCCAGCTCTTCTGGTTAACAGCCCACATCTAAAATGCCAGAACCTTGTCCTTCATGTGCTAAGCAAAATCATGGAAAGCCATGCTCCCCACACTTGCAGCACACTGGAACCACCTGGGAATCTTTAAACCTTGAGCTCAGCAAACGGGATAAATCAAGGCAACACTAAGGCTGACAAACTTGTGGGGCTACTATTGAGGCTTGAAGCCACAAAGGCCACAGTGATGGTGACTATGGGACCAAATTAGCCCAAGAGAAATCTGGGCATCAAAAGTTGAGTGTGTCTGGAGACATCCCTAGTGAGACGCTACCAGGACAATTACATCCCTTATCCTACTCACAAGCCTCCCTGACCTCTTCAGCCAGAGTTGCCCTAAATTCTTGTACATCTAACTCTTCAGGTTCCCAGCATGCTGTGGTCAGTTGTATACACGTGTCCTCCTCCTTGCCCAATGCCCACGATTCATCTGCCAGCACAGAGCTGGTGTGGATGTTTGCTGACAACAGGGACATAAAACATAAGCAGTCCCTAGAACTTGCTACATGTTGGCTCTGCTGCTGGGTCACAGTCCCAGACTATGGGTTACAAGTCTTCCCAAAGGTGGCAAACTGTAGCCGCCTTGTCCCTCTCCTCATCTTCAGAGACCCTGAACCTCAGGGTCCTGCTCACACGCCAAGGTTTGCTACCTCTGGCAGAGGGGCCTATGACACAGTTGTTACATAGTCTCTTTTCAGGTGGGACTGTCTGCTGATTCCTAGGCCACAAGGGAGTACACAGCTCTGTGTTACACAGCTTTGTAGCAGGTCACCCACCGCATCACCTGCTCAGTGGCCCTCCAGGAAGCAGAGACCTGCAAATGTGTTTTCTACGTTTTGTCCTTTCTGTACCAGAAGCAGGCCCAGCAACTTATTTTCTTATTTGATGTTTAGTTATATACAAAATAGGTTTCACAGTGCTGTTTTCATACATGTATGCCTTTGCCAGCAATGTGCACATTTCTGTGCGTAAGGCCAATTGTCTGTAGCGACAAGAGGACATGCTGTGGGAAAGAAGAGGAGGTACATGTAAATCCAGTACCTCACTTCCTCTCTTTGACCTGAACCCAGGCTGCCTGGTCATCAGAGGCAATGATGGCCCAGTTGGGCAGGACCGGGAGCACTACCGCTGTGTGCCCTGCCGCTGTGCGCCCTGCTGATCAGGCTTGGGTACCTCCTGCTGTTCCCTCATAGGCACCCCAGCCTAGAAGACACATGAGCCCCATTTTTGTTCTTCTACTCCAATTTCCTCTTTTTCTGTAATAAGCGCTGCTGAGCCCATGCAGAGCCATGTTTTATGAATACTGTCTTCCTCGTGCCCTTCATCCATCTTCTTTCCGACTTGTTCTCACGCAGTACACACTCTCCCATCTTTCTAATACCTGCTGTGGCCACCAGAGACAGCCGCCAACAATTTCTGCTCCCGTCAAGGGACAAGTACACCCCTACCACACCTGGCTGAGCCATGAGATTTGTCTTGGTCATAGCACGGGGCAGAAGTGACGTCATACTGGTTCTGGGAATGGGCCTTTAGGAGCCCTAGGGCTCCTGCTTTCATCTTCCTGGAAGTCAGTGCCACATATAACATCTCAGGCTTGGCTAGGGAGTGAGACACAGTACATGAGAGAGAACTCATGGAGGAAGACCAAAGTTCAGACACCAGAACAAAGCTATATTGGGTCTTCCAGCTCCACATGGAGCATCGACAAGCTGTCCCCATTGGGATCTGCTGGAATCCCTGACCTGAACATGGACATGACATGTTAACACATCACCCCCTGCACCTTTTGTTTTAGTCATTGCTCATCAACAGACAGGGGTTTTCTAGGTCTCTGTTCCTACTGTAGAGCTCAAGACATGAGCCTTGCCCATCTGGCAGCTCCTGATCCTATTCCACCTAGAAATGATCCCAAGAACTACAATCCACAAGACACGGCCACTTACCAGGTTCTCATTGGTCAGCCGAGATATCTCCTGCTGGACGCCGAATTCCACCTGGGCCTCTGGGGAGAGCAGCAGGGTCTGGCAGAAGGTCTGCTGCTGCTTGTCCATCTCCTCCTTCAGGGTCTCCACCTGGGTCTTAAGACATTCCACTTCCTCCTCGTGCTCCAGGCTCTGGGCCTGCAGCTGTGCCTCCAGCAACCTGCACCCAGGAGAGCAGGCCAGGTTACTGTATGGCTGGGGTGGGCACCCACAGTGAGGGGCCACAGACAAACACAACAGGGGAGCAGCCAAGCACATAGCGGGAGCAATCATGTGGTCCCAACAAGGATGAGCACAGCGGGGAGGTAGGTATCACCAGGCAAGCAAGTCGACTTGCCAGCCTCTCAGATGACCAGAAACCAAGGCCAAAGGTACCTGTGGGTTTAGACTTCTTTTGCCACCCTCATTTATTTTTCTTATGGACACAGACTATTGATTTAGGATTGAGAGATTGTCTCCACGACACTATGACGTTAACACAGATAAATGTCTCATAGTGTCCTTTAAATAGCAGTGTCGACGTCTGCTCCAAAGTTTGTAAGAATTTCCTTATAAAGACAAAATGCTGATAAACAGAGCTAATTATGTTGATTTTTCTTTCAATAGCGTCCTCTCATTTTTTAGAAGTAGAAGAGCTAATGTTTTGTCTTCCATTTCCACCTTTACTGCCCAACTTTACCCCATGGATAATCTTTTACAACTTTTCCTCTGCTCTAAACAGCTAAGACTATTTGGGGGGAATGAATCATAAGAAACAAAGATCCAGAGGAAGCCTGGAAAGGCTGGAGAGGAGGCTCAGAGATTTCTAAGGGGCTCATGGCTACAGCAGCAGACACCCAGGGAGAGCACCTGCCTGTGTTAGCAGGGGAGGAGTCTGTGCTTCAGCAGCAGCCTCAGCTTGGATCTGACCCTGACATGGCCGGATGCAACAGGGGCGTCTCCCGGGACTTCAGTTACGCGCTCTAGCTTTCTAATCTAGTTAGCCATCTTCAGCATAAAAGGGAGACAGGTCGGTGGGGTTCTGAAGGACACAGTCACACCAGTCTTTTCCTGGGATGGAGTAGAGATTCTGCTCAGGATGGTGCCTGGGGGCATCTCCTGATATCCAGATGGCAAGGATAGGCAGCTGCCATGCATTTGCTGCTCTGCTGGTTTGGGAGATAACTACCATAAAGAAGGGGGAGCCAGAGAGGAAGCAGAAGTTGGCTTTGTTGGCTTCTACATTCTAGGCAGCCAAGTCAGCTCTACAGCCTGGCATGTATAAGGGCTTCTCAGCAAAGTGATGCAAACGAGAGAAAATAGTGAAGGGATTTGCCTACCACCACAGGTCCATTATGAATGGGAAACACTAACACGAGATGGGGAGGAGATAACTCTGGTAATGAAGCCAGCATTTAGATAGCACAGAGTATTCAGACAACATTCAGCATTGGCTACAATGTACTCAAACTTCATCAGCATAAGACATAAAGTTAAAAGGAAAGAGGATGTGGATCTTTGGTTCTAGGGAGCTGTCCCAGGATCACTTTCTGACCTGCTGTGGTCCCCTGCCTGCTTGCATCTGCCTCATCTCAAGTGGATTCAGCTTAGGACTCTACACCAGGAGTAACATTCCTATCCCAGCATCCAAAAGGTCTCCTGAAGCATGGACCTGTGTGTTAATTTCTAACGCATTCACTTGATTTTTCTTTGTACCACATCCAATCTTGTGACAGACATGAGGAGGGGCCTAGAAAGGCACACAACCGTTCCCACTCAAACAAAGCAAACTCTGACTGGTAGAACCCTGACCTTGTCGAATACCAACCACAGTAGAAACACAGTAGAACCAGGCAGCAGCTAATGCTTCTGGACTTTCTGGATATGTGAAGATTTATCTGGGGTGATGGCCCTGATGTCTGATGGCCCTGTGTGGCAGGGCAGGCTCTGATCCACCAGTTGACAATAAGGAGCCTGATCACATCGCCCACTCAGGTTATGGGGCCCAGCAAAGGCTGTACCACTAGGTTTGCTGCTCCCCTCACTGCCATTAGGAATCCCAATTATCTTACCACCAGCAGCAGCATGGAGAAGCNNNNCAGGTTAAACTGAGGTGTGGGCACCACCCAGTCACAGAGGGAGCCAGGCCTAGCACACATCCACCTCTTTAAGAAACACTCCCTGATGACCACCACCCAATTTCTTGTTGGAAACAAACGAACAAGGTTATGCTTCTTCTCTCTGAAAGTCACAGCAAATATGACAGGTCTAGACGCTGACCTCATTCTGTGCATGTCCCTAGCTAAACTGTTCGCCTACTGCTGAAGGTGGATGCGGTCAGTTTTGCTGCTGATATCAAACATTGGATTGTCTACTTAACAAGAATTTAACCAGCTAAGCCTGCTAATCTGCGCTCGCAAGGATGCAGTGAGGGTCAGACAGCAGAACACACCCGCAGCACCAGCTTTTAGGAATGGGACCAGCAGCATGCTCATAGCATGTGCTAAGGAGCCATGTACTTGCTGCACAGCCAGCATGCACTCTAGGTCAAGGTCTTTGGCTCACTCTGAAGGGTTAAGAAGGCTGGCATGTAGCATGTCAGTAGCGTGGGCCCTGGAGTCCCACAGCTGTTTCCTTTGCAGCTTTTCTTCAACAGCTGTGTGATTTCTGCTACAGAAACCCTCCCTCTTCTCTTCACCTATAGAATGAAGAGTTGGGCCACATGGTTCCTAAGGTTCAACTGGGCTACCTGGTGCCACCATCTTGACCCAGGCAAGCAGCTTCTGCTGATATCATCTACACTGCTTAGACACAAAATGATGAATGGATGCCCCTAAGGTCTGCTGGTTGAAAGCCATGTGAACTGTGCCCCATACTCTCACAGTTGCTCAGGCCAAAACAAGGAACATAGACAAGAGCAGGCACACAGATGAAGCGCATACAAGACGGGAACATGTTTGACCTGGCAACTTGCTTTAGGCCTTGGTAAGCCAAGCCGAGTTCTCCATCTTCATTCAAATATCCCCAATCCTCAGTCTGGCTAGAAATAAAGTACAGAAAGAGAGGGTGTCTAGTGGAGAAGAGAGAGGCATTGAGACAGACTGGAAAGCTGACAGGCACGGTTTGGAGTCAAGAAAAGGGTACAGACTGCAGGCTCTTTCTGGCACTTCTCTCTGGCTCCCAAGCTCTAGGTGCTTGCAGATAATATCCTCCTCAAGCTTCCCAGGTTTCAGGAGAAAACTGTCTGGGAAAGAGGTTCATGTGGTCTCGAAGAGATCCACCAACAGCTGCAGATCGAAAGACAGCAAGGAGCTGTTCCAGTGACTCTACAAACAGCAGCCACATGGTAGCACAGGCTGGACCATGGCACTTCTATGTCTCACACCCACTGTGCTTCCTTCATTTGAAGAAGTTGAATGAAGACGGAGATAAGTCTAAAGAGGGTCTGGAGAAGGCACAGAGGCTGAGTAGGTCCTCACGGTATGGAGGATGCTGTACCACAGTGAGGCACCTGGGGTAAGGAAGGAAACTGCACATTTTGCTTCCCTTTCAGTGCACAGCTTTCTGCCATTCTCAAAGAGCAAGCAATTGTTTACTAACCTTAACTCCAGCTATCCCTACAGAGAAGTGTGTGTGTGTGTGTGTGTGTGTTGTGTATAAGTGTATTAAAGTTAACTACAACAAACTTACAGGTTGAGAACCAAACTATGTCTTCCCTTGACTTAAGTTACAGCCACTTCCCTGTCCAGTCAACCCATGAAATTAGGTCCCTGGTATCTTCTATTGGTCACATCATCTGCCTGATGTTGGTCAAGGTGTTTCTTGGAGGTCATTGTGCCCAGGTCTCTTCTTATCTCAACTCACAAATTCCTGGGCAAAGTGTGTCTTTAAATGTCAGTGGGCTAGCTGGTAGAGGGCATAAATCATGGGGGGTGGGGGAGTTAGTCCATACAGATTAACAGAGAAACTATTCAGCCCATCCCAGAACCCAGATGACAAACCAAACAGCCCAGGTCAAGTCAGTTACTGTCTTACTTTGTCAAATTTTGAGTAAAGTCTAAGGGCTGAAAGTATCCATTCCAGATCCTTCCAGATAGCCTCTAGCAGGAGGAACCCAGACCTGTAGTGCTTATACAGTCTGCCTCTTGGGCTGGGGTACCCACATCTGTACCAAGCCCCTTTTGAAAGTCCACTTCTGGGGCCTTTCCATGGTGTCTATTTCTAGTCTAAGGCCAACCCTTTAGTTGCTCCCATCTCTGTGGCAGGGCAGTGAGGAGGATTAATGCCAACAAGTTTATTTTGAGGAATACCCCTATCTAAGTCTTCTGCCTTGTAAATGCCTGGAACCTCACCAGTGTGGTGGTTTGGATGAGAATGGCCCCCAATGGCTTATATGTTTGAGCACTTGGTCCCAAGTTGGTGGGATTGTTAGGGAAGGATTAGGGGGGAAGACTTGATTGGAGGAGGTGTGCTAGCAAGGGTGGGCTTTGCCATTCTCAGCATTTCTTTCTCGACCTTGTGCTGCTAGATCAAGGCACAGGCCCTAAGCTACTGCTCCAGAACCATGCTGCCATGTTCTTCGCCATGATGGTCATGAACCCTAACTCTGAAACTCTAAGACCCAAATTGCTTTTTCTATTAATGGCCTTGGTCATGGTGCCTAATCACAGCAATGGAAAAGTAACTAAGATGGCCAGATTCTGCGTTCTCTTTCTGTGCCCAGCAGTTAGGTGTCCTGGGTAATCCACTCTTCCCAGAAAAATCCCCGAGGACCTAAGGCTGTATTGAGCAGGGGCTGATATCTGCACCTACTGTTCTCACATATTAAGGCTTGCATCTATCTAGGGTCCTTTTGTAGCAATGCTTTACTCGAAAGGAGGCCCTGGGGCTGCAGGAGTTCTTGTAAGTGCCCAGCAAATGTACATGAGGGCTGAGGAGGAGTGGAGGCCAGTATACTGTTCTCCGGCCATCCCCTCCGCTGCAAGTGGAGAGGTGCTGACACCTGGCTGGACCTCTGGGGGTCTCCCAGTCTTCTTTAGAAGCTCCCCCAGCCTTGCTTTAGAGCCTGAGAGGGATTGCTGGTCTCTGAGAACTCTGCCTCCCTTCTGGAGTTCTCACACTTTCCAGAGTGGCGCATGTGAGACGGAGGCCCAGACATACTTCCTGGAAGTTAGCATCTGTCCCCCGTTCCTAACTTCACAGGGAAAGAGTGCTGGCTTCTGTCACATGCCAGTCATCAAAGATAAAGGTGAAAGGCAATAATGGACCGCCCAGACACTTGGCTTCAAGGCAAGAAAACAGTCCTATGTGTAAATTAAAAACTGGTGAACCAACTCAGGACTCAGTAGAGACTTTTGCTCCTAGGTCAAAGAGACCCAAAGTACCAGAGTCTCAGACCCCTTCCTGTCTGTGCTTGGGAATGTGGCTGGGGAGGGAGTGACATCTGCTGGTGTGAGGAGGAAAATCCAAACAGCTCAGCTTCAGGAAATCAACAAATATTTAGGAAGCCCCTGTGCATAGGCCCTCCTACCAGGGGCTGCTCCTGAAGTGGCTAACTACAAAGGAATAAGCAGCAAGGCCTGTGGTTCAGTGTGGAGCCAGGAGCCCTACCAGGGACACTTTTCTGCACTCCCTGGCCTGATTGTCCATGTGTTAGGTTAACACAGTAAGCTGGATGACCTCAGAAGTATTTTCTGCTTGCTGTAGAGGTCATGCCACAGAAATGGCTTCAGAGAGGATGCACTGCCCCCTGCAGACCTTGGAGAACAGACCAAGCAGCCATACTATGTCATATATCCAGGCAGAATATGGATATCCAGGTCGGCTCCGTGTGTGCAGGAAGATCCCTTTGTGCTCTCTGGGTACTTATTTTAGTTCATACTGAATTTTCTCCTAGCAGCCCTGGATTTTTGCTGGAACCTCTGAGAAGTAGATCAGGAGCACAGACACAGAGGAGAAAGAGGTCACATGAGGGAAGCAGCTACCTTCAGAACTAGGTTCTGTCTAGGTGTACTTGTCTAAGAACGGGCCCCTCCAATGGACCTGAACAACTACAGCCTTGGCAGGACTTTGGTGGAAGTGTACAGGGGTCAGAGAAGTACTGTTCTTGAAGCCAGGCCTAAGCTGAGCCCCAGCTACACTCTGTGCCCAAGTTCTAAGCCAGCTCTGTAACCTGGATGGCCTGAATTGGGGACTCACAGTCCACAGCTTCATCAATCACTCTTCCAGAACCAGCTGGGAGAGGATAAAAGATTTACATCTCTAAGTTTGGCTTCTGCGGCTGTTTCTTTCCTTTAGCTTTTCTGTAAGTAAAGCAATCAGAACAACGCTGGCCGCTCCTAGCTCCCAAGATGGCAGCATGAGCTTGCAGAAGCAGAAGAGGGAGTGTTTCACGCTCTGGGAGTTCTGGCCAGAGCAGGTCTCAGCACTGCTTACCTGCAGGTTCACAGTGTAGGGGAGACACCTGCCTTCAGGCTCACAGTGCAAGAGAGACGCTTGCCTGTGGCTCACAGTGTAGGGGAGACCCTTGCCCGCAGGAGACACAGAACAGGCAGACCCTGTCTGCAGATCTTGATAGGCCATGAAGACTCAGCAAGTGGGAAGCATGCTGAACCTGAGAGACTACACATGGGACTGAAGTATATCTGGAATCGTCTCAGAACTCTAGCCTGAAGACAGGCTAGGTACACATTTTATCAGATTCTAAAGGGACTCCACTCGACCACACGTTTAAGACACAATTTGTATGTATGTATACCTCTCCAGTACAGGCCAACCACAGGAAAGGCATAGCAAATGTCTACCTTCACAACACCCTTGTCATAAGGGGGTGCCTATCCGGGATCCCCAGAATCACAGCCTAACTCCCCTTCCTTGCCAGTAAGTTCAGATGCTTTCCCCTGTAATGCTCGGATTTGTAGTAATCACAAAACTGTCTCAAAGCTGAGGCTGGGACAAAACAGAAAGGCAAACTTATATGGTACCTAATTATTTATTGGGGACCTAGGTCCCCCAACTTCTCCTCCTCTAGGCAGCTACTCTTTTCTTAACTCAGGTTCTCAGCTATTAGTTCACTATTGTTTGCTGGGCTTGCTGAGCTTTCTGAGCACAGGATGATTGCAAGATATAGTAAAGACTTTTTTCTCATCACCTCCATTGTTATTGAGGTAAGAAGACAAAATCTGGGGCATTAAACAGCCCCTGGAAAGACCTAGACGGAGGACTAGACTCCTGACAGCTGTAGGAAAGAACAGAAAGAGAGCTGGGAGCAATTTCGGTTCTGAAGATCAGAGTGAGCCCGGCACCGGTTGCCAGCTTGCTTTCTAATTTAATACTTCCCGCGCTCTTTTTGCTCATTCATCTCACTCCTTATCTTCCACCCAAGAGAATTCAAGTTGACTGCATCTCGACTCCGGCTTTAGGGCAGAGAGTCACCTTCAATCCTTCACTTTCTTCTTTAGGGAGAATTGGGGGCTGGCCACATCTCTGCTTCTGGTTTCCCACGCAGGGTGGGGGTGGGCCAGCGCAGCCTGGAAGCCAGGCCTCCTGAATCTTGCTCTGGCCAGCTGCATGCCTAAAACTGCTCAATCCTTCTGGGTCCCAGTTTCCTCATCTGCAGAAGAGGGATGGCAGCAGAAGATCTGGAAATCCTAAGCACTTCAGTCTTCAGAGGAAGCAAACTCAGGCTGTGTTTATAGCATGGCCCTCTGGTGCTTTCGGGAAGGTTCACTGCTCTTTCTGGAGGGTCCACTGCTCTTTCTGGAGGGTTCACTGCTTCTAGCAATTTTAAACAAATGTTTTCTATTGATAGGTTCCCAAAGGGCCTTCTCTTTCCAAGAGATAATTCCCCGATGTTGGGTAGACAGCCAGTACCTATGGGATAGGTTGTTACATGCTAGGCTAGAAAATTGCACCTCCTGTCACCAGACTGCCTATCACTTTCTCCAGGTCCAGCTCTCAGAGGTGGGTCCTACCTGTTTGTCTGGCAGACCCCATGATAGGCCTCAATAGCATCTTCCTGGTCCACATGTTTTTCACTGTTGGGCCAGCTTGTTCTGGCATTGATGCTCGGCTCCTAGAAAACACACACATGGAAATTAACTCTGGTTGTACTAACGACGTCTAGGCAATGGGTCTCTAATACAGAGGTGTATAAACGTGCTTTTGGGAAGAGAGGGAGGCCTGGAGAAATAGCCTGCTGCTGTTCAATGCAGGCAGGGGCAAGATTTCAAGAGGGTGGAAGGACACAGCCTTAGCAGGGCCTGGCTGTGAGGCACTGAGAACAAACAGTGGGGCAGTGACCAGGATCCTGGGAGGAGAAAGCAGCTGCATCAAAGAACATGATTCAAGAGTCGTTACTAGGGCCCATGTCTAGAGTGGTCCAGGCTATTCACCTCTGGTCCCTCCCTCCCACTCTACAATCTGCCCTTGAAGGTGAGAGTACATCAGAAACACACATGAAGGGGACCCACAACTCTGGAGGGGCTTATAGAGAAATCCCCCCAGAGACAAAATGAACAAGGGTCATGAAAAACATGAAAAACAGCCACTAAGGTTATCTGTGTCTTTTGAGCATTTTCTTAATCAAAAAAAAAAATCATTCATGTTTGGCCATATGAGTGCAGTGCCTGTGGAGGCCAGAAGAGGGACTCAGATACCCATGGGGCTGGATTTACAGGCAGTTGTGAGTTGCCTGATGTGGGTGTCAGGAACTGAACTCTGGTCCTTTGCAAGGCCACTGAAGCACTCTTAATTGCTAAACCATCTCTCCAGCCTCCTTCATCACTTTCTTAAGTTCAGTAAATTCTAGACACTTCTAGTTCCATCTCTTGATCATAAAGGTCATGAAGAAATGGCATCAGACTTCTGAGCTGCTTTCAGAGACCCCAAAGACAGACATCTTGCTGTTCAGATTTAAGAGCACCGAGAGTAAAGACACATAAATCCACAAGCCTACTGGTTCAGTGTCGCCCCCAAGTAGCCCACCCGTGGCTGCCATCGCCACCTCCTCACCATGTTCTTGCCAGCCAGTCGGCGCTGGTCAGCGTTCATGATCTGGGTCCTGAGGATCAGCACCTCCTCTTTGCGGACCTCCAGCTCCTCATTGGCCAGCTTGAGTTGGTTCAACAAGAGGCTGTAGCTGTCCGGAGAGCTATGGGTGGAGTTGTCCTGCATGGCTTGGTCAGCGACAGCTTTCCTCAGCTCATTCAGGTCGTTCTTCAGTTTCTTGTTCTCTGACTCAAGCTCTTGTCTCTGCAAGACAGCCAAGGGACACAGCTTGCTGCTTCCTGGACCCACAGCATGTTCCCAGCCTGTCTCCTCTCTTGCCTTAACTTTCCCTGTCTACTGGAAGAGCAACTTATTGTTTTGAATGAAGACATACATGGCTCAAGTTCTGATGTCATTAGCGGTCAGTTAGAGCTAGGAATTAAACCCATCACCCCAAGTTCTCAGAGAACTGCACCTGACACACTCTGTAGTTTTCCCTGGGGATGCAATATATGTTTTGGGCACATTTGGCTGTGAAATTCTTCTTTGTGGTAATGCTGGACTGATAGCTGGGACTGCGTGTGTGTATGTATGTATGCATGTTTATACATATGTAGTGCTGGGGATCAAAGCCAGGAAAAGTTGTCTATCACCAAGCTATGCCCCCACCCTAAACTGACAGTTCTAAGCAACATGCTGTTAATAGGACTTCCTAAAGCCTTTATGTGTTCTTTTGCTCTGTGACTTTCTAGAAACTTTAAAAAGTGATGTGCTTGTTCAGTCACAAGACTGAACTAAATACCACTGGGTAGAACCTCTGTTATCCGAGTAAGAGGACAAAGCCGAGTCCAGGGAATGCAGGCTCATAGCAAGTTGAGCACTTCAACCAGGACAACAACATATATGACATGAATGACTCTTGAAGGCATCGAATAATAAACTGCCACAAGAAGACAGATGTCACGAGCCCACTGTATGAGGCATCTAGAGTAGTGCAGAGAGACAGGAAGTAGAATGGTTTCTGACTGGGGCTGTGGGGAAGGAGGACAGAAATTCTTCAGTGGAGAAAGGTTTGGCGAGATAAGCAGAATTGCAGGATGAACAACAGGGGAACCACTTGTACATTATGGATGAATCCTCTATTACTGATCCTTATATACACTTAAAATTGTGAAGGTATTAAATTTCATTATATATGAAAAATGGTTGGGAGATGGAAGCCACAGAAATGTTCAAGGCAATGGCTATTAGCAAATTGTTGCTCTATTAGTGAACGGCAGACTGTTGAAACTGCCTCACTAGGAAGTTTTCGGGAGCGAAGGGCCTGGTCTGATGTCCCCCTTCCTTCTTCCCTGGGTCTGAAGCCTCTGCTGTTCTACTCTGCCCTCTCCTGCCAACTCAGCATCTGCCACACAGGGAACCCTCCTGCCTTACATCTGGATATTTTTTCAAAGTGATTTTATTCCTGTGGCCACATTTTATTTTAACTGGGTTGTTTCAGGTAGGGGAGGCGGCACGTGTTTCACTCCCCTTCATTTCCAAGGTGAGGGTGTGCAAGTGTAGAAATGCAGTCACTTGCCTATTGCTCTGCTGGTGAGCAGACTGGCACTTAGGACCCAGGGTCCTGAAGCCCAGCTGTGCCAGAGACTAGACAGCCTTACCTTAAGACTGTTGTAAGCCAGATCCGCATCGTGGTCCACGTCTATGCCATTGTTCTGCTGTTCCATCTGCACAGGGAGGACAGAAAGGTAAGCACAGACCACAGGGTACACATGCTGCAGAGATCTCTGATGACAGCTGAACTTTCTTACTCTGCTTTTGCACGAATAGCTGGCAACCTCACCCTCCACAGCTGTATTCCTCACCTCCTTCAAAAAGTAGCCCAGTACTCGGGCTACCATGAATCCCCCCCAAAACAACTCCCTCCTTCCCCCACTGTATCACATTGCCCCCATGGGTGATGACAGGATGAAAATGTGTAACTCTGCGTCATGGGTTAAATTATGCAGCCCCAATACTTTTAAGTCCTAAATTCCTCTCCCTGTGAATGTGACCTCATCGGGAGACAGGATCTTAGGGGATGAAATGCAGTGAGTTCTAAGGCACTAGGAGGGAGGAGCACACGGACAAGACGGCCGTACTAATATGGAGGTGGGACTGGAGTCAGCTGCAAAGCAAGAGCATCAGACACCGAGAGAGGCGTGAGGTCAAGTCCTCCCCACTGCCTTCAGGGGACAGTCACTTCAGAGCCTTCATTACTGACTTCTGGCCGCTGGAAGAAGAATGTTTTGTTAGTCAGCAGCTGATTTGGTGGTATTTTGTCTCAGCACCTAGCTGTAAAACCTGAATATTAATGCTGTTCTCACATTTTGGGGTGTGTACTCATGGGTCTATTTCCCAGGTAATTCAAAGTGCCTTGGACTGAATTGACGCTTCCTCTGTGACCTACTAGGAAGGCAACTGGCTCACAGTGGGTAGCAGTACGCATAGCAGACTTCAGAATGCCAAAGCTGGTGGCTCTGGGCAGCAGTAACTGGAATAACAAGTCCACCAGGACTCAGGTCAGTCTGATTAGGTAGCAGCCATTAGAGTTGAATTGGCTGTTGAAAAGGGTCCAAAAACAACTTTCTAAGTGGCTAATTGCTTGGAATGAGCTAAGGGGCAGGGGCATCCCTGAAGAACACGGGCCTTTAGAACTAAAACCTAATAGAGCACTAATAAAATTACCTAAGTCCTAGGAACCTGAAGTCCGGGTAAGGTTATCATTGCTGTGGATGGATTAGGATACCTGGGGTTTAGAGTGAGCATCTTCTACAAACTCTTCCAGATTTGCTGCCCTGTAAGCCGGGAAAAGCCCTGCCAAGGTACCAACTTCTGCCTTGCCTTCCTCCATCACCATGAGCAGGGGATGTGAATGACCTGAGCCAGCATCCCTGATGCTAGGAAAATGGCCTGCACTTGCATACTGTGTGGCATAGAAAGGCTACACAACCCCTCTAAATGCTGAATACATTAGATTCTCAGAGAAAGAGGATCATGCAGTCACACCCTAAGGGCCATTTAAGTCATGTTTCTAAGCACACGGTCTGTCAGAATCACTGTAGTGGACAAGGCAACTGTGTCGGGTCAGGATAGATGGAGCAGTCTGACTAGCAGCCACAGAGGCTCCCCTCTCACTGGGTCTTAGTCACTCTACATGGATGGAGCACTCCACAGACACCTCAGTCAGGCTGTATTGGGTACATGCCCTCTATGACTGGGGACCTGGATCATAGCTCTCTAGGTGGCTTAGGGTTCCTTCTGAAGCCAAGCCAAGACTCAGAAACTTGATCTCTGGAAATTTAATCTCAGAGGATAATAGAGGGTCCAGAATATTTCCTGCCGTACCCCTGCGGGCAACAACACATAGGATATATGCCACTGGTCTTGCTTGGTAATTATATTTTGAGAGAGTCCCCTTTTCACTTGGTATCCAGACAAGTCAGTTCTGAAGCCACGCTTCTATTTAAGAAGTGGGGAATCCAGAAAGGAAGTCTTTAGGTACAGGAGAGCACCTAGGGACTCCTATGCCAGGCATATCTAATGCCACCCATTTCACACACACAGACCGTCTGTGACTTATGGCAGCTGATTTAAACGTCCTTGACTTTGGATGGCATGAGAACAACTAATGGTCACTAGAAAGTGTCCTTCATTTTGAACTTTGACCTTTATCCAGGCCGGTGATTTGCTGTCTGAGCTCCACTGGTGCCACAGAGCAATGGTAGCTCTTGTCATTCCCACCGATCACAAAGGTGAACAGCCAGCACCCTACGGTGTGTTGGTGCTGGGTTTGTGTCTGGAAGCCTGGGGAACTAAATGATCTTTTAACTCTGCACATCTTCAATGGACAGTGGGTTTTGGGGGGTATGGCCCAAAGAGCACCTGTCTAGTATTTGGGTTGTCTCCAGACAGCTTTTCCTTGCCATCGGAAGAGTCATCTGTGTACCTAACGCTTTCACTCTCCACTCCGAATCTATCCACCCGAGAGACTTAAATGCACCACCAAGCTTTACCTCCTCACTTACTGCTTATTAAGACAAAACAAAGCAAAGAAACCAAACAACAAAAATATCCCCAGGAATCTGACAGCAAGCCACACACACCTGAGTCTGCACTTCTGACTAGAAAGGGAAGAAAGGCGCTATGAAAGGAGAGTTCAGATACAGGTGGCGGGGGTCAAGGATATGGGAGAGGGTCAAATCCCATGATTTTCAGTGAAGGCCTGAGAATAGATCTGCTGGTGATATGACCGAGAGCTGGACTTAAATCCCACGAGAAATACACAGGCTGTCATGGGCTCACAGGCTCTCATGGGCTCCCAGAGCTGCCACGCACCTGCACTTTCTTGCTGTCCTGTTGCTCCTTTTCTAGCTGCACCTGCAGCTTCTTCCTCTCCTGCTCCAGTTCCCGCACTCTCTTCTGCAGCTTCAGGAAGACGCTCATGTCCATTGCTGCCTTCTCTACACCAATCTCCTGCAAAGGGAGAGGGGTGCGCAGAAGGTGGTTTCCACAACACAAATGCTTTTGGGAACACACAATGCCTCGCTGCCTACTTTTAGCAGCCATATGTCTCCTTGTTCCTCCCCAACACTAGTCCTCACCTCCAACACCAAGCCTGTGCCAAACCACTAGCATTTCTCCTAGAAAAGCTGGCGCTGCAGGCTTATTCTTGTCTAGATTAGATCTCTGTCTCGGTCATTTACATTCCTCCAGTGTGAGTCACTTAAATGACCAATCACATATCCTCAGAACAAACGGACACAGGCATGGCCATTTTCTTTGGAAGCTAAAAGGGAATTCACTTCTGGAGAATGGTATTACATGAGAGAAACTAAATCTCAGGACACAGTGCTTCCTGATGAGGGATCACTGTGGCCATAGTCACTGTAAATGTGATACCAACAACTACCTGATTGCAACGTGAAATAACCAGCACCCTCCTTGCCATGAAGCCCATGATCTTAATGAACCCATTTCCCAGTGTATTTCTATCCTTTCAGATTCTTGTCTGGATTTTACTATGTGGGTTATGTATGTGTACAAACATGTGTCTGCTTATGAGTGGGTAATGTGTCTGAGCACATATGTAGCCTGTTTTTTAACTATGCTGTGTACATGTGTGGCAGCATTATCTTGTTCTACCTTGTGTAATGAGTTCCTTGTGCTTGGCCAGCTCCAGATCTGCCTTAAAGAGCATAGCTTTGGGGATGGCAGTGCTCACACCCTCATGGAAGCAGTATCTACACAAATGCTGAGCTGTACATCTGACTGTGTGGCTTGCACAGTCTACAAGTCCACTGCAACCCAGTGACCCTGTCCTCAGTGTCTCTCCCCTGGACCCTCTGAACCACCACCAACAGAGCAGGAATCTCTGTTGGGTAGTTCCACTCAGGCAATTAACACATCCCAGGCAGGACAGCTGCAGACAGTGCCCAGGCTTACCTCCACCTGCTGAAGGGCATCCTCGGTGTCTCCAATCTCAGAAGTGGAAATGGAGGGGTAATTGGAGTCAGATTCTAAACTACTTTGATTTGAGGGGTTCTTCCTGTGGCCTGGAGTTTGCTGCTCAAGGAGGAAAAAGTGACCATTCACAACCAGCTCATATTAATGAGAACTAACTTCTCAAGGAGCAGCAGGCCCTGGACATCAGCCAACTGCCTCACTTGTCACCAAGCTTGGGCAGTACTGCTCCTTGGAACACTGGATTAATAGCTATTCCCATACATGCTAGGCAGATGCTCTAATAGCTATTTCCTTACATGCTAGCCAAATGCTCTAATAGCTATTCCCATACATGCTAGGCAGATGCTCTACCAAAGAGCCACGTGCCTGGCTCTTCCCTTGTCTCTGAATGCTTTACAACCCATAACACCCAGAAAGTGAGGGGGAGCAGCCCTTCACTCGCAGCTGTGCACTCTGAATGTACACAGTGTACCCTTCTCCAGGCTCTTGAAAGGAATGCTGCAACCCTACACCAAACAGCCTCTTCTTCCACCCCATTCTGCTCATGGAAATGGTAGTCATTAGAAATAGAGCGCACCTTCCGTGCTAGTCACTTAAAAAGAACTTTCAGTTTATTTTTTGGCAGCCGGTTTGTCTTTAAGAGTGAAAACCGAGCTTGGTGGAATTTTTAGATCTCTATTTCAGTTCCTTTTCAGATTGCTTTCCTGGTTTCCATGCAGCTAAGTTACTGATGTTGAATATGTATGTTGGGAGGAAGCATTCATATGGGTAAATAAGAATGTCACATCTTGGAATGTCACAAAAATGTCTTGTATTTTTTCAGAGATTAGGAGACCCAATCAGGTTCCAAGGGTCTCACTCTATCGCTGCCAATGCAACTAAGGTCACAGCCTACCACACCACTGTCTCGACATTAGATTTCTCTAGAACAAGAAGAAGGATAATAACATACACAAAGAGAAAAATAATTCTTAGCCTCCTAAGATCTCAGTAGAACCTCCGTGTTGAGAAAGGACATCCCTAGGAAGGGACCACTGGCTGGCAGCTGCCTAACAACAAGAGTTCCCATAGGAATGAAAGAATAGGTCCTTGCACACATGCATGTTTGCTGAGCAGGGCAGTGCCAGACAGCAAGAGCTATACAGCCAGCTCTAGAAGGGCTGAAAAGAAAGCCATTTCCAGCAGACAGCAGAACTGCCTGCCTCCCTTGCCTTTAGGATGGTCACCTCATCTCGCAGGTTCTCATATCTCTGCTCCAGCCGGGAGTATTCCTTCACGAGGTTCTGGTACCTGGACCTCTCCTCCTCCAGCTCCTTCTTCATCAGGAGGCTCTCCTCCACAGAGCTCTGGGAAAATTCAGCTGGAAAGCAGGCATGGGAAGCTGGCTTTCAGCAAGTGAGGGGATTCTCCAGTGCGCATGCCTTGCTAGGAGCATTCTGACTAATCTCTTGTTAAGAGGCTGCCCACACAGGCTCATCCCAGAGACTGTGGATGATGAGTCTCTTATTCTCCTCACCTACTGTGGAGTTGAGGAGGGGCTCATTCTTCTAAACCAAGGGTTCTGACAGGAAGAAGGATGACCCTGCTCTCAGAGAGATGGAGAGAGAAACTCTCAATGCACACGAGCACCCCACCCAAACCATGAGCCTGCCTCTCTTGTGACAACTGTCACAAGGACTACTGGCAGCATTTCCAGCAGAACCAGGCTTCATTCTGAGCTCTCATCACAATCCTGATCCTTCAGGTCTGTGGAGACCAGAGGTGATATAGGAAAAAGTGGGCTAGGAACCTAAGAAATCCAGATGGGTTTTATTCTCTTGCCAGGCTTGCATCCATAATCGTGGAAAGTAAGTTTTTTTTTTTAGGGCAATTTGAAAGCATCTTATATTGTTCCAAGATCTTAGGCTGGTGAGGGGTTCTGAGATTATGATGCTCGGCTCTCCTCTGAGATAAGGAAGAATCATAAGGACAGGAGGAGATCTAGTTACACTGAGCAGACGAGAACTGGATTTATGTACTTTATTGCCCCCCTCCCAGACAAGCGAGTCACAGGAATGGGTGGCAGCCTGGAATTTGGTGAGCACTTGAGAGAGAGGCTCATTCAGGGTCTAATCAGAGGTCCTGTCCTTCAGCAACATTAGATTAACCATATAGTAGGAGACACAGGTGATAAGGATGAACAAGACCAATGTAAAAGCTGTGCACACTCCTTAACTGTGCTGAGCACCAGCTTAAGCACTTCACCTGCGTATCCTGCTGACTCCTCCCACAAGCCCTTCCAGGTCTGTCTTTCCTGCCCATTTTCAGGTGGATCCTTGCACAAGGTCCCAGAGGTGTGCAAAGCAATGTTATGCTTCAAAGGAATGTCACAGCAGGAGGCTAAGATCCACAGTCTTTTTCTCCAGCTCCCCCTTAGTGAGTCCTTCTTCCTCTGCATCATCCAGGAGGCCAGGAAAATCGGGAAGAGAGATGCAAAGCTGGTTTGGAGCTTACCTTTGGATTGGTGCAGGATTTGGTTATTAAGGTGTTCTTTCTCATCCTTCAAGAGAGCATTTTCCTGTTCCAGATCTGCAACTCGCTGAAAGAGATCAACAGGTGAAACAAAACAAAACAAAACCCAGAAAAACAAAACAAAACAGAAAAAAACCCTTCCCTTGTGTGACAGAAGAAGAGGAGGCTCCTCCAGAGGAGATGGAATTCTGATGCCCTACCTCCCTACCTAGGAAAACGGCTTCAACCAAAGCTGCTTTCATTCTGAAGGGAAATTGTGTAGAGAGAGAAGAAATGCTAGCTCAGCAAGACAGTCAAAGTGCATGTAGTCATCCAGGACTCACAGGGACCCCCCCCCATGTCTCTGTTCAGCTCACATTCCCTATTGAGGAATGCATAGAAAAGACAGCCCTTCGTGTCTGAGTCATGCGCTATCATAGCTGAGTCTTGGGAAAGCCAGAAGCTCACCACGGTCACATCATCTCTGGGCTTTGACCCACCTGCCCTTCCCTGCCTCACTGGACCAGTGCTCCAGATTCTGAGAGAGGGAGACACATTTGGTACCAAAATTTAGATCTAAGCCCAAGCAAAGAGTGTGACTCCTGACAACACTACTAAAGGAAATACGGGGTGATGGAAATCCGGTGGGTAATCGGTAAATGCCATGCTTAAGAAAATGGATTCAACCAAAGGTGACTATGACCGTAATTTTATTTATTTATTTATTTATTTATTTATTTATTTATTTATTTATTGGAAAAGAGACAGCATAAAAAACCTTAAGACTTCTGAAGAGAAAAAATTGTGATTAGAGAAATATTTATGTTTTTTAAAGTAACAATTCAGATTAATGTTCTAAAAGAGTTTGAAATCATTAGTTAGTATTAAGCATGAAATAATATCCAAGTGACAGAATACAGACAATTCTCCTGCACCAAAAACTAATGCCAAGCCATGTTTAGTATGACCAATCACAGACTCATACCAGGGACATCTGTCTGATGAAAATCTATTCTCATGTATCTGATATAATGATTCTAAGAATAATCTGTATCACATGAAAAGACAATACATGCTCTTAAGCAATCTTTTCTGTATAAAGGATGAGCCTCATGCCTCGTAAAGACACATTCAGATGCAATTCCTTTGAATCTTCTGTCTGTTTGTCATTCACTGACTAAGGGCACAGAACCTAGAACCTACCAGACACCTGGAAAGTGCCAAGGATGCCTCAGGGTCAAGCAGCTATAGGTCACTTTTCCCCTCCCACTGAACCTTGTACCAAGGTAGGCTCCGTTCAGAGCCTGTTCTGAATCAGGAGCTTATGATAGTTTGAAAGAAACTGGCCCCCAAAGAGAGTGGCACTATTTGGAGTAGGTGTGGCCTTGTTGGAGGACATGTGTCACTGTGGAGGTGGGATTTGAGGTCTCCTATGATTGTTACACCCAGAGTCACAGTTCACTTCCGCTGCCTGCCATCAAGATGTAGAACTCTCAGCTCCTTCTCCAGTACCATGTCTGCCTGCATGCCACCATGCTTCCTACCATGATGCTAATGGAACAAACCTCTGAAACTGTTCGGCAGTCAAATTTAATGTTTTCCTTTATAAAAGCTGCTGTGGTCATGGGTGTCTCTTCACAGCAACTGAATCCCTAACTAAGACAGAGCCATTGCCTCCATGACAATGGCAGACCAAGGAGCCACCTCCCTTCTAAGTAACAAAGCCGCACAAAACAGCACAGTTGCAAGAGGGCGGCCAGGGAGGGATGCTGAGGCTTACACAAGGAACAAAAGGGACAAGGTTAAGAGCCTTAGGGAGGACTACTCTATGGAGAGGCCCCAGTAATGTCTCCCTTAGAAAATGATAGGCTGGGGTGTGACAGGAGCAGCTCCATGCTCTGTGGACACAGAGATGAATTCCCGACTCCTAAGGGCTAAGGCAGCGGAGTAATGTGGCCTACTAGGTAAAACCATCGGAGGTGGCAGCCCCAAGTGTTTCAGAATGCCAGTTCCAATACAGCACTTGCAGTTTCTGCTGACAGAAACATCAAACCTATTAATTAAACATCTATCACCACTGGCTCCGTCTCTGTGCTTTGCTGGTCTCATCAATCTCACTCAAGGCAGAGAAAGCCCCTGGACATGACCAGAAGAAAACCAACTGTCTTATTATTCAGCATTTGTTCAGGCTGGATACGGCCCTTTCTAAATATTAAACCCCAGCTAGGCAGATCCTAGAATAGAAACAGGAGCTGCCTGTCCCTTTACCATTCTCCAACCAATGGAGTAAAGTGTTCAACAGACCATGAGAGAAAGGAAAATGTCTGTTTCCCTTGTCCCATTTTTCCATTTCCTAGAAAGAGTGGATCTTCCTACTTAATGGATTATAAGCTTGTATTTGTTTGGATTTAGAGAAGAGGGTCTTAGCTAGGTATATCAGTGCATGTTCTTTTATTCCAGCACTCAAGAGGCAAAGGCAGATAGATCTCTGTGATTTGAGGCTATGCTGGTCTACATATTAAGTTGTAGGCTAGCCAGGGCTACATGGTGAAATAACATCTCAAAATAGGGGAAGCAGGTGTCTTTGCTCCAACTCTTCCCTGTGGTGCCCTGGGCTTTTTTCTTGCCAGTTCCAAGCTCCAGTTGTCTTCAGTCTCCAGGCCATCAGGCTCCTAGGCAACAGCCATTTCTAAAGGAGGGCAGGATGGGCTTGGCTTCGCTGGTTGGCTTTGCCAAAAAAGTTTTCATGCAATAAACCCTATCTACTTTTGGATGGAAACCCAGCTATTTTAGGTGCTCTGAGGCAGCGATTCAAAACTTTTGTGGGAACCAGGGAAGAGAAATAAGAGTCCATAATTCTCAGCTATGAGGAAGAAGCAGGGCAGTGGAAGAGCCAGGGACTACAGAGCAGGATTGAAGTCTT
>LOEQ01000513.1:271445-282846 GCA_001685075.1 Bramus lutescens
AACATACAGAATGGAATGTGCTGGCTAATACCAGTTCAGAAGCAGCCTTAGAGATGATCAGTGTAGGGCCCAGCCATGATAAGCTTAATAAGAACAGACCACCCAGAGGAACTTCTTAACTTCCAAGCATTATCACCTACCAGTGTAGGACCCAGCCATGATAAGCTTAATGGAGGCCTGAGTCTCAGTAGTTTACCCTGAGGCAATACCTTGTTGCAAAGGACCACAAACTGAGATTACCCAGGCATCACCCAGGAACAGACTGTCCAAAGGAAATTCCTAATGTTCAACCATTGTAGATAGGATCACTTGCCAGCACACATTCACCAGGATATCCCTAGACAAATGTCAACCAAGCAGAGGTCCTGAACCTTAGAAATCCCTCACCTCCTCTTTTACTACTATAAAAACCCAACTCTCACTGAGCTCAGGGCTCTCTGATTATTCCAATATGTTGGACATGCGGAGAGACTGAGTTTGCAAACTTGTATAAAAGGCTCTTTGCTTTTACATATGGGACTCAGTCTCCTTGTTGGTTTTTTGGAGACTTCACAAATCTGGGCATAAAAATCAAGGACATGAGTCAATGTGTGTTTATGTATATACAAACACACCTACAC
Organism: Bramus lutescens; assembly: GCA_001685075.1. Taxonomy (NCBI): domain Eukaryota; kingdom Metazoa; phylum Chordata; class Mammalia; order Rodentia; family Cricetidae; genus Bramus; species Bramus lutescens. The sequence continues at coordinate 272,066 of LOEQ01000513.1, forward strand.
ATGTGCACTATGACCAGTAGGAGTCCTTGCACACTTGACAATAGAGAGTAGGCGTTAGGGTCAGTATTTCTGTGTCTGCTCCAGGGGTGCATTGTCTATCCCAATTTCAGAGCTTTTCTTCCAGTACTAACCAACACCGACTCTTTCTCAGGTTCTCAGTTCATGTGACTCTGTATGATGGACAGACACTAAACATGTGGATGATGCACTATTTTCCCTCTAGCTGGGTCATGATAAAGATGGGGAGAGAACACAGGTGGTCTCAACCACAGACAGCCCTGCAGTGTCCAGAAGAGCTTCTTTGTAGTTGAACATCTAGGACAGTGGAAGCAACCCCAGGAAGTCCCGTTTCATGGACTGGGAGAAAGCCTTACGGACCAGAGCAGGAAAGTCAGATTACAGCCAGCAGAGCAGACTCCATGAAATACATGATTTCCTGGAGGAAGTGATAGCTACAGGCTGCCAGAACACCTGTCATTTCTCGCACTAAGGACTAGATCTGTAGGGTTGACCTGAGAGCTGCCTCCAGGCTTTAAGAAAGATGAGCGAAGACAGACAACCATTTACTCTCCCAGTGGATGCCACAGTGTTGAGAAGCAGCTCAATCAACACTTGCTCGGGGAGTAGACATTTGTTGTATGACCCAGAAGCACAGCCATTTACGAAGTGAAGAAGGGTGGCTTGTCTGGGGTGGGGACACAGGCCCTGGAAATCAGCACAATTTCCTAGCACCAACCCTTCAGCCACCCTGCTCCCCGAGTCCATGCTTACCTTTCTCAGCTCATTATTCTCCCTGCTGTGGGCATCTTCTAGGACCTTCCGCTCTGACTGAGCCCTCTGTAGTTCAGTGCGCAGACTCTGCACCTCCTCCTGCAGCTGCAGGCTGGTATTGGCCTCCTGGTTCTGCTGGTAATGGGCCAGCTCCCTTTTCAGCTTCTCCACCTCCATGGCATGTGTGGAGGTGACCGCAGACAACTGCTCCGACAGAGTCTTAAACTCTTTGTTCTGTAGAGAGTATCGACAGATGCGGGGGAGGGGGTAAAGAAAAAAAGATGGTTATTGAGTCACAAAACATTGTGAAGGCCACCAGAAAAGGGTTTCTAGGACAGAATGAACTCACAGAATCATTGCATGCCCAGACATTCTTCTGCCATCTCCCTAACATTTTAAACTTCCATTGTGAACCCAGAAGCAGATGGAGCCACAAACAGCACTGACATTGAAATAGTGCAGGGAAAACATGTGAGTATTCACAGAGTAGGCTGGCTGGGTGCAGGAATAGTGGAGCCAGCTTCCTGGCTCTGCAGTCTTGGCCCCTTAGGGTTCCCCAGCCTTTCACATCAAGCCCTCCTGGCCTTGGACTTATTGGCACAAAGAGCTGTAACCTAATTCCCTCCTCTGAGACAAAGGACCCCTTCAGCCATCCCCCTCTTTCAAAGAGGCCCTCCAAGGGGCCCCAGGATTTCTCTTGCCACACAACTCTCACTGGAGAGACTGATGTCTGACAACACCCACCCATAGGGCATGTACCCGATCAGCAGTCAACTTGTGTGTGCATCAGATCCTGAGAACCTACTTCCAGGATCAAGCTCAGTGTAAATGATGGGCTGGGAAAATTGAGAGGGTGTGAGGCAGAGTGGTCAGTGGGGAGAGGAGGAGCAGAGGAAGGAGAGTCCTCAGTCAGCAGGCAAGCAGCGCGCGCACATTGATCGCTCTTCATTGCTGTGTGTGCTCCACAGGAACTCCAAGCAGCACAGAGCCATTGGCTAAAATGCCATTCACCCAGGACATCAGGAATTGAGTAATTCACAGAGAAATTAAACCTCACAGGAACTCTCAAAGAAAAGCTGCTGGCATCTACATAGCAGCACATGGATCAAAGTGCTGGGTTTGCGTATGCAAGCCGCATTCCTTGTGTGCAAGATTCCCCACACTCTGTGAGCTCTTAGGTATAGCCTTCTCCTCCCTACACCTGTCTTGTTGCCAGCCTCACCTGGAGAATCTAGAGAAATCCAATTACGCAGCATCTATTTAGAAAGCTCAATACCTGTGTGAATTGCTCACCAGGGTCTGAGTCTACACTGGAGGCAGAGGGTCTCTGCACCAGTGGAGGACATGCTTGGCTAGCTACTCTTTGTCTTCATCTCTGCTCTGAGATGTGAGTTAGCTCAGAGCAGTTGCCAACTCCTGCTGGCTTGCCTGGGCCAGACCAACAAGGGTAGAGAGGTGGCTGAGGTCCTTAAAGAGAGCTGACTGGAATATGAAGAGATTAGCACATCTCGCCCTGCTATGGTCAAATATGTCACTTGGGAATGCTGATGGTTGTGGAAGGCCCAGCTTCCCTGATCCTGATGCTACCAGAGACCAGACTCAAACACCGGGGAAGAAGGTGTCTGCAGATGACAGATCTATTCCTGATCTCATCTTGTCCTTGGCCCCCTGGGTATCCGAGTCAGTCACCCACTCTTCTGTGGTCCACTTCTCTCCATATAAACTACAGGTAGGAGAGATTTCCACCTTAAAAGGGAGGGTACAAAGATAAGTCTTATCTGGTGTGTGCCACATTGTCACTGCTTGGTAACTGTTGGTGAGCCTCAGGGTCTGTGTTCTGTATGGAGTCTCTTTGGCTGTTGCTCAGAGGCTTCTGCGTCTGCTAGTTCCCACTCCCACTTGTCACTATCACCCTGGTCACTCCAATAGCCCCCACATCTAGCGTCCAGTAGCTGTATGTTTTGGGTCTTAGGCATAAGACCCACACAATCAGACTCACTGTGGTTCCCAGTCAGACGTGGGCTGGTGTGGGAAGAGGGAAAATCATTGCAAGAATCTTTGTAGTGAGGTCACTGCCTACTGCAGATGCTATCACTGCACCTCATTTATGGCTCACCAAACACCACCCTCAGTGAGGGTGACAGATAGTCCCCACATAGTTCACAGCTGGGAAACTGGGGCACAGAAAGGCCCCAAAGCTGCAACTTACAGCAGACTGTTTTTCTAACATACATGGCTACCCTTAGGAATCATAAAATATGAACTAATGTAACATTTACTGAGTAGCTATGAACCATCTTGAATCAAAATGATTTAAAGGCCACTGACTGAACTACTGATTTGGGCTACGTTTTTTTTTTTTTTCAGATAAAAATATTTAAACACACCTTATGGTCACAAGGGCCTAAGAATCTTGAGTTCTATTACAAGGAACTGTAAAATCTGGCCACGTCACTTTGCCATACTGGCAGAGCTCATGGGCTATCTATCATTTTGGCTGTGCCATGTCATACCAGAGGCTAATACTAGAGACACTGTACGACAATTGCTGAGATGATCCCTGTTTCTCCTGCTGAAGGACACTGTGAAGGAGGTGGCATGTGACTTCTGAGACCAAAAACCCAGAAGAGAAGTGTGTTAGCACCAGGGACAGCTCCATGCTCCCCAATCGCCCTGTTTCTCCCCAAGGGACTCTCATGTGACCCTGTTGAGTCCTCACATGCTCAGTGTCAAATGGAGCTTTTTTTTTTAAGTTGGGGTCCTCAGCCTTAAGGCATGTACTTGGGGTATTCATCTCCCCTGGTTTTGCCTTTCGGTTTCCTTCCCATCGTGGTGGGAATACTCCCAGCAGACTCCTGTCTCCTGTGACTAGGATACTACCTCCTGTGTTATGCTATTCTGACAGGTGACTTGGGACGCATTGTCTGGTATCCCTGGCTATGTAGATCTTTTCCTTCTGGCTTAAAGACCATAAAGAGGGCAGCTGTCTAGACTAGCTCCTGGAGTCAGAGGGAAAAAGACACCCAGCTCATTTCCCAATAGCTGGTCTGCCCACCAAGAGCTCTCCAGTGCTCATGGCACTCATGTGTGTACTCATGTGTGCTCTTGCCTCTTCCACCATGGGTGCCACACATTGTTCACTAGCCCCGAGGACTGGATACTTTCATGAGCATGACTCCAAACCTACATTAGGGTTTCTGTTCCTACTGAAGGGCATTCCCCACACGTCCCAAGGACCTCCCAATGGGAATGATCTAGGAGCCCAGCCAGATGACAAAACCTGCCTGAAAGCAGCCTGCCATGTTTCAATCCCAGCCAGGCTGCCCCACTTGCTGTGTGACTTTTGGTGTGTTACTTACCCATAGTGTACTCAGTATTAACATGGGGGTAACAGTAAATACTTAGCCTGTAGGTGTGGTGAAGATCAATGAGTTAATGTGTGGGAATAGTGCCTGGCATGAGAGTCACATGGGGGACAGTGTGAGAAAGATCTTATGTGTCCCCTGATCACCCGCCTCATACAGGAAGCCTTGACAAGGGTGACAACATCTGTCGTTTCTCACAGATGTTTGCCAAGCAGGAAGTTTAAGGCAAAAAACTTCCTTTAAAAATAGGCCTTCCAAATCTACTTCTCTCTGATGTTCAAGTACGTGGGGGTGTAAAATGCTATGCTATTTTTATCCTCTGGAGTTGACTTCACACATCAGCAAAGCTGGTGCTGAGCACTATCTGGAACCAGGGTCAGGGTGACCTGTGGCACACAGGTTCCTCCTAGTGGGGACAGCGGCTTCAGTCCCCTTGTCCTCCTGGCCACATTGTGCCTAGGAGACTGTGAGATGGCCACTGGCCCTGGCAGCCCTGACAGACACAGAGGACACTGTGGTGCTTGTTGTTTTAGCATAACTCTTCCCTAGTCACTGACTTCCTGGCTTGCTGTGTCACCACAGGCTGACTGGGGTAGGGACTGAGCATCCCCAACTTGTACTGGGAGGGCTATCTTTCCATACTATCAAGCTAGCACTCTGGATAACTCCCGGAGTGTGTGTGTGTGTGTGTGTTGTATGTGTGTTTGTTGTGTGACACACAACAAACACACACACAACACACACACACACACACGGCACCAGCTATTCCCACAAGCCTGGTCTCTACCCAGAGTAGGAAAGCAAAGTGTTTCCTGTCAGCTCTCTCTACAATGGGGCTCATGTGTCGGACGACTAGCTCAGCCAAAAAATGGTTCATTTTACTGGGAATGTGACTCAGCTGGCAGAGTGCTTGCCTTGCAGCATGAATTCCGGGGTTGAGCCCCAGTGTAGCATAAAACTGAGCCTGGTAGACAAGCCCTGTGATTCCAGCACTTGGGAGGTAGAGGCAGAAAGACGAGAGGTTCCAGGTCATTTGTGGCTATACAAGGAGTTGCAGGCCAGCCTGGACTACATGAAAGTCTATCTTAAAAAAACAAAAAAGACTCACCTATTTTCCTGCCCCAGAGCTATGAGAAGGTACAACTGCCTACTACAGAACAGGTACAGTAAGGTCAGGGGACCTCCACTGCCATGCCTGGTGGGCCCCACTGTGAAGCTTTTCTTTTCCCCACATCCATGCCATATGCACCTCACATCCGTTCTCTCCTTGCTTGTTTGGAAGCCTGGTCCTACCTATGGTCACTTTGACACAGCCAGAGCCCTGTTGCGGTGAATCTATTTTCCTCTCAGGAAGCCTAACTCAGTAACAAGACCAGGACGGGCTCATTGGTGACGGCTGGAACCAAGAAGCCAGCACCTTCCTCATGCTAGCTGGGGGTTGGGGGGGTGAGACCTGGGTGCAGTTCAGATCTTAACACTTCGTTACTCTGTGGCTTTGCTAAGATAGTTGATGCCCCCAATCCGTCATCTTTCAGAATGACTCACAAAATTATGGGAGGATCATCTACTCTATGGATCATATGTGAATGAACATAAAATACCTATGATAGGCTTTGGAGTGATCAAAAAAAATCAAAAAAATGGAGCTTCAGACTCGTCTGGACTATATAAGAGTCTATCTTTAAGAAAAAAAAATCAAGAGCAAAATGACTCTCCTATTGTCCTGCCCTGAGGCTATGGGAAGCCTCAAAATCTCCACTGTACTATGTTTATCTCTGTAACAACAGCGTCCAGCCTGGGCCATGCGTCCTCCTATCTGGAACCTAACAGAATATCTAACATAATCAGACACTGAATGAAGGTCTTCTGGGGTGCGGGGGAGCAGACACTTGGGTCACCTGAGTGGTGTGAACCTATTTTCAACTTGTACTATGCTCTGAGTCAATATGACCCCAAAGAAGGAGCCAGCATCCTGTTTGCCTCAGATCTTTAGCATGAAACTCCACCCACAGAGGGATTTATTATTAACTCTTTGCTTATCTAACTGGTTGATGAGTGAAGGTGGCCAGGGCAGACAGAGTTAAAAGCTTAAACAATGCAACATCAATGTCATAGCAGACATTTACCTCATGGGGACCATCATACACAAATAGGGAAGCACAATGTGGGTACACAGGAAACCTTAGTAAGTACCAACCAGTCGTTGCTTTACAGTATCACCTGGCCTCTGCAGTTGCGGGGCCACAGGGCTCTGGATTAATCTATCAGTTTCCTATTGTTGCTATAGAGAGTACAATGAAGTGGGTGGCTCAGAACCTCATAAGCTATTTTATTACAGTTCTGGAGTGCTGAAGTCTAAATGTGGCCAGCAGGACTGTGGTCCTTAGGACACTCCAGGGGAGGACCTCCCACTATTATTGGCAGCTCCTAAAAATGGCCTGATCTCTGTAGCTCATGGACCTGCTTCCTGACATTTGATTCTGTTGGGAGCTTTTCTCTTGTGAGCACCTTATGTTCCCATGGGGTTTACCAGGGTAGCCCAGGGTCATCTTCCAATCTAGACATCCTTAGCTTATAAACTCTTGAAAATCTTATTTTGGATGTGAGGGAACACATTTATAGACCCTGGGGATTAGGGCTTGGCATCTTTGTTGGAGCATCTTTGTTTAGGTCTCTGGTACCTAAAGCTCCCTGAGAAAGCTTAGGGTTCCTCTCAAGCACATCCTAGTATCCCACAAGCCTCCACACCTGGGTGGGAGTCTCACCTGGTCATCAATCTTCCGCTGCAGCTGGACGACTTTGTTCTCCATGCCCACATTGAGACGCTTCAGATGCTCTGCAGAGCGGGCCTCGATCTTCAGGGCCTTCAGCTCCTGCTTGGCCTTGAGCCTCCTGAAGGCACACTGGATGACGATGGCTGCATCCCGCTGCCTTTGGAAATGTCTACGTGCCATCCAGCCCCGGACATACTTCTGGATGATGGTGGCTTTATGCTCCTTGAGAACCTGGTGAGGACAGGCACACACAGGCTGTGGGTTTGCTCTGCAGGATGGGAAGAGGAGCAGTTTCTGCAACCACCCTGAGGTGAAAGCTGGGCTGGCCTTGGGTTTAGGAGACAGAACATTTGTGGCCCATAACACCTGAAGATTTGATGGAAAATTTTAGCTAGGTTCTGTAGATCATGTGTCCATAGGGAAGCAGCTGCCAAACTCTTTCTACCTGTATTTTACTAGACAGGAAATCACCCTAAGAGCTTAATGTTTGGGGAAGCTGGATGATTATTCCATTAGAAAGAGGCAGTGGCCCTGGTTGAGGGAGCTGGAAGATGAAGTGAGGTGTGCATGGCAGCCACTCACCTGGCAGTAGTTTCTTCGCACAAACATGGCTCGTGTGAAGGACTGGATGACGACCGCAGCCCTGCAGACTCTCCGGTAGGCCTGGCGGGCCCTCTGNCTCTGCATCCGGTACTGCTTCTGGAACACTATGGCTGCACGGGTTCTCCGCAGGTGCTCAGCCAGCCTGGGCATAGTGGTGGAAGAGCACAGGTTGCACCAGGGAAGGAGACCTGGCCAGCTGAGCTAGTCATGAAGCCCTTCCTTCCATGGCCTTAGTTGGGCCCCCATCTAGACTGGAGTTACAGATAGGTGTGAGCTACCATGGATGCTAGGAGTTGGGCCTGGGTTTTCTGGAACACCAGCCAGTGCTCTTAATTGCTGAGCCATCTCTCTAGCCTAGAATCTCCCATTTTTAAGGGGTCACACTGCTGTCTGTCCCCCTGTGACTCCATAAGCTCAGAGATAGTTCAAACTTCCTGCATTTTTTCGTCTAGTTCAGGACCAGGACAAGTGTTTGCTGAATGAAAAGAAACCCCCCAGGTCAGCAATGATCCCTCCTGGTTTTCTAATTTCCCCCCAAACTTTCCATTCTTTCACTTCTGCACTCCACCCACCTGGAGTCCTACTTGGAGAGCAGGTAGTCCTACCCTTCTAGAGAACCTATCAAGTTCATTGTGAGGGCTCAGAGAGAGGGTTAGAATACCCAGTACTGGGGAGGATCTAAGAGATCAGTTAGCACAGCCCTGGGAAAGGAAGTGCCTTCTGGGGTCACCAAGCACCTACGTGCTGAGGTTCAGGGGTCCCCTAGTCTATCTCTCTGTTCTTTCTTTATAGACACCCCCGGGTCACATGCTCCCTGCAGGGGGAGTGTAGTGTGCTGTTGCAGGAAGCCTGAGTTGGTCCCTTCTCCAGTGAGGGACAAGAAATGGTGATGGAATTAGTGGGCAAGGACTGTGCAGAGTCACTCAGGGGTGATCCGACTGTCCTTTCATCTGCACAGCTTCTGCACTGGAGATGTCTTAACAGGACAGGGGGGACAATGGCGAGAGCCATCTCTGGCTGTGTGTAAATAAGCAGTCTGTAGCAAGCACATGAGCAAGGACAGCACCTCCATTTTTACCACATGAAAGAGGCCCATACTGAGCTTAGGGTTGGGGCCTGTGTTTTTCTTTCTCTAGTGAGATGGTTGAGCAGCCACCTGAGAAAATGGCTCAGAAACACAAGATTTCATGGCAATTTCCATCATCCTCCAAGGCAAAAAGGAGTGAGTTCTGCTGCGAGGCAGGCTGGGGCTCAATCTGACAACCCAAGGAGGAGGGGACATCTTGCATCTCACTGGGAGCCAGGGTTCTCACACATGTCTCAGTGGCCTCTGCCCTCCTATTGTTCGTCAGCCCAGTGCCATCAGTTAAGAAGAGTGGTGACAGTAGTGGCACTGGGTAGGGAAGAAAGGCTGATTGGTGTCCTGGCTCTCGGGCAAGGTAGCTGCTGTGGCTGGATGAGACATGTCCTCTCTATGCTGTCTCATTGCTGGGGTAAGTCATAGGAAGGCTTCCCCAGACCTTCCAGCTCCAGTCAACATCCAGGGGCTTTTGAAATTCTAGTATGAATAATGGGGTTACATGCAAGCTCACCGGAGTCCATTTCTCTTCTTAAAAGACATTGGTTTCCTTTGGGGTTCCGGCAAAGGAGAAATGGTTGATTTGCACCCAAATCATATGGTACTAGGTTAGTGTTGGTAGACGGGGGATAGATTGGGTATCAGGAGACACATGAAGTAGAGCTGCTCCCTGAAGCAAGAAGGGCATCTCAAGGATGCACACAGGCACTAAGAGCAATTTAAGAAGAAGATGGGCCCAATAGGAAACACTGCAATTCCAGACAAAGAGGCCCTCCCCTTCCTCCTGACTCCAGTGTACCCCCAAATGGCTCACCTGCGAGCCAAGTGTCCTCTGTAGAACCTCTGCAGGGTTAAGGTAGCTGCCTTCAGCTTATGATACTTCAGCTTCTGCAGCCAGCCCCTGACTGTCTTCTGGATCATGATNAGTGGCTTCCCGGAACTTGTCTGCCCTCAGCTTCTCCAAGTAGGCCACTTGGCCTGCCCGAAAGAAGATCTTGGTGCGGCCAAACTGGAACTTGTCTGGATCCTTTACAAGGTTGGGAGGGAGACTGACTGGTTAGAGAACTGTGCAAAGCACACTTGTCTTTCCTTCCCAGGCAGAACTACTTGCATGTGCCCCCTGCCCCTCTCCCCTTGCACTAGTAGATACACCTAAATTTTCAGCATTTATCAAGTAGGCTTGAGTCTTCATGAGAAGACAGGCATGGATCCAGGGTATGGCCATTAAAAAGAAACCTGCCCTCACAAATCCAACATCATGGGGAGGGCAGGTAGAAAAGTAAACAGGGGACTCTCTTTTAAGGAATGGGGAGAATTAGCAAGAAACAAACAGGCAATGCTCAAAAAGGATGGTCTAGGTCAGTGGTTCTCAGTCTTCCTAATGCTGTGACCCTTTAATGCAGTTACTCACATTATGGTGACCCCCAACCATAAAATTATTTTCATTGTTACTTCACGTCTATAATTTTGCTTTTGTTATAGATTGTAATGTAAATATCTGACATACAGGATGTCTGATATGTGAACTTCCCACCTCAAAGGGCTCATGGTTTATAGGCTGAGAACCACTGGTCTAGGCAGTTGCATCTGTGGAGGTAGGAAAAGTTCTTAGAAAGCTAACCTTTGACTTAGCCAAAGTCTTACTCAGTTGACTTTGTATCTGGAAGACATGGCCCAAGGAATGGTGAAAATAAGAAAGGAAGATAATATCTTCAGGGGAAGTCTTGAAGCACAAGAGAGCAGTCTACCTCCGGGATAGACAACTGTGCACAGCAGCCCTAACCAATCACCCCAGACCAGGAGGCACCATGCGCCATGATGCCTATGAAATCCTAGACAATTTACAGCCACTTCTTGTGCTTCATTTTCCTCATTTGTGGATGGAAGGTTCTGCTAATAGCCTTGGAAGGAACCAGGTAAAGGTGAACTATGGCTCTGGACAAAGTTGAGGCAGTTATGTGGTCATGGAAGCAACTCACAGATGTGGGATATACACCACAAGAGCAGCCCTGACACCAAAAGAAAGGAACTCCCAGTGCTATATATGAACTAAACTTAGCTGAGCTGAAATGATGTAGGAGTGTCTTCTATCTGTTGCTTTCATTGGTTAATTAATAAAGAAAACTGCTTGGCCTGATAGGTCAGACCATAGGTAGGCAGGGAAGACAGAACAGAATGCTGGGAGAAAGA
>LOEQ01000513.1:289382-306657 GCA_001685075.1 Bramus lutescens
GTATCTCAGCGGCTATTGGCTGAAGGAGCGGAAGGAGCTCCCGCAACAGGGAGGAGGTGGAAATTTTTAATAATAATAATAAAAAAGATACTGAAAAAAAAGATGTGAGTGATACCACTCTTCTTGCCAATCTCAAGAGTCAATGTGATCTTTCCATAAAATGGTAATGGGACAAGACAACAGCATACCCAAAAACAAACAGTGAAGTTGGATCCCCTATCTCATACCATACATATGTTAGTTCAAAATGGATTACTGAAAGTTGTGAAACAGAAGAAACAATAGTACAAACCTTTGTCCCTGGATGAGACAACAATTTCTTAGATATGATGTCTAAAGCATAAACAACCAAAGAATAAAAGCAGATAAATTTGACTTCATTAAAGCTGAAAAGTCATTGCATTTAAAAGAATGCTATCAAGAAAATAAAAGACTAATCACAGAACTGGAGACAATATCTGCATATGATTGATAATGGTCTTGTATTAAAAATAAAACACCCTCATTATGCAACAGGCAAATAAGCCAATTTAAAAATGCACAAATGATTCAATCATACATTTCTCTAGAGAATTCATACAAATGACCTAATACATGTAAAAAGAGACTTAACATCATGAGCCACTGCAAAACAAACCAAAATTACAGTGAGGTTGCACTTCATAGGCTCAGATGACTGTGATAGAAAATACACGAATATATTTTGATGACTGTGTGTGGTTATGGGGCTCCTTGTCTACTGCTGGTGGAGAGAATGGCAGGCCCTCAAAATGGTAAATAGTTATCATAAAACCCAGCAATTCTACTGACAGTTACATAATGAATAAAAATGAAAATATATGTCTGCACAGAAACATGTATATGGCTAGGCATGTGGCACACATCCCAGTGCTTGGGAGATAGACAAGAGGATTGCAAGTTCATAGCCAGCCTAGGCTCCATAATGCAGCTCTGTCTGAAAACAAAACCCAAGAAGTGTGTATAGTCATGTTCCTATCAGCATTCATGCTTTCTGTAAAGTAAAATCCCAAATGTCTATTAGCTGATAGAGGAAATAAAAAAATATATATATATATATTCAGCAGTATAAAGTATGAGCCTTGGAAACAGTCCTGAGTGAAAGGAACCATGTATAGATGGCTAAAAATTCTAGTTGCTTTGCACAACCTCTAAAACAGGTAAATCTTCTAGAATAGTGTTTGCTAGGGTTTGGGAGGAGAGGATGAGGAGGGACAGCTCCTTTCCAGGACAATGAAAATATCATGGAGATAGGGAGTGGTGAAGGTTGCACAAGCTTGATTCATGAAAATCACTGAATTCCTTGAGGGTGATGTGGATAGTAGATGGATTATGTGAGTGACCATCATGAGGTGACACATGTCCGTCCTCATTGTTCATCACTAATGTCCCAAATGAGTCCCCCAAATAGTGCAAAGGTTGCAGTATATTAACTATTTCACAAATAAGCCTGCATTTCACTCTACCACCTCCCAGAGCCCTTGGCTTCCCAGAGGAGTACAAGCTTAGCCTCAGCGTGGTTCTAGCTATCAAGCTTTGTTAAAGGCACAGGGAGAGACAATTGCTTGTTGCTATCTTGTTGTCTCTTGTATGACATAAGCAAGGAGACCTCAGGAAAACCTAGCCAGGCCTAACGTAGCCTGGATGGCACTGGATGGCTGGAGTTTACCAAGGCCAATGTGTAGCTACAGGTAATGGTTTTCTGGTAGGGGGATTTATAAAACAAAACGAAACAAAAATCTGAGAAGCTGGACATGGTGGTATATGGCTCTATACCAGCACTCAGTAACCTGAGGCAAGAGGATCTCTAGCTTGACATCAGCTTGGTCTACACAGTAAGAGTCTGTCTCAAAAAACCATGGACTGGGCATATAGCTCAGTTGTAGAGCACTTATATAGTATATGCAAAGCCTTAAGTTAACCCAGCACAGGAAAAAAAAAAAACCACCCTCAACACAATACACCAATGGAAATATTTTTAAAACACTGAGAAACCTGTCAAACTGCAAATGCTTGGGGCCCAGTCTCCAACCTGACTTCATAGGTCTGAAGGGGGTTACTGGCTTCATAGTTTGATGGGATCCTCCTGACTATGATGTACTGGCCTGATTATGACCCACTGGAGTAGTTCTCAGCCTGTGGACGGATACCCCTTTGGGGTAGCTTATCAGATATTTACATTATGATTCATACCAGAAAAATTACAGTTATGAAGTAACAACAAAACAATTTTATGGTTGGGAGCCACCACAACATGAGGAACAGTATTACAGGCTTGCAGCATTAGGAAAACTGAGAATGGCTGGGTCAAACACCAATCTATAGAAGGACAGACAAAGCTCCAACAGTCAGAGATAAGAAACCACATCATCTGGGCTAAGTTCTGCCATATACACTCTCCATAGAAGTTTGGAGCAAAGGCAGCAACTGTATGATTCAAATATGATAATCTAGGAGGTGATTGGGTAGTTGTCAAGACCTCCATCTAATTCTATAATTTTAAACCAGTTTTTCCACTTGGGTTGCGGAAGGTAAAGTCGGGAAAGCAGAAGTCTTTTCAGCAAGCGCTGCTCATGGTGGCACATTCCTATGCACTTGGAAGGCTGAGGCAGGAGAATTGCTAGCAGTTTGAGGCCAGCTTAGGCTCTACATGAGTCCAAGGCCAGTCTGGGTTACAAAGTTAAACTATCTCAAGATGAAAAACCAGTACTGGGCTTCCAAGAATAGGATGAGAACTGAGTTCATGCAGTTTTGTTTGGCTCTTTTTTTGTACAAACATTACATGTTTGGGGAGTCCTCCCACACCTGTTTTGGTTGAGCAGCATCTGCCTCACAGCTGTTTCAGTCACAAAGCTGAGAGAGAGCCTGGAGATAGTTAATTGCACAGCCATGAGAACCAGGGTCATGGGGAGCTGCTGTCCTAGAGAGTCCATCCATCATCTTTCTCTATGCTTTTTACGGTGAGCATATTTATTAGCTACTTCACAGTGTTTCGAATTCAATGGCACATTTTCATTATAAGTCAGCTTCCTAGAGAGCTGTAATTCTCAGGGAGGATAAAAATAGACAGGCACCCTGAAGCCTGTGGGAGAGGGGGAACCCAGAACACTGCTGCTGGCCAACCGTGCCACACTTGCTCTCACTGGTGAGATTGGGGAAATTTCGCAGTGCTGGTTTTGCCTTCATTTTCAAATAGGAGAAAGAATTCCTTGGGTGGGTGAAAGAATCACCCCTGGAAGAACTCCATGGGAGAGTCCTCGGTTGTCTGTAATCCTGGACTGTGCCCTTCCCTTCTATCTTTCATTTTTTTCTTTTTTGGGTGACTCAAAAAGAGAAACACTGGAAGATGTTACAAGCAGGACTTCCCCCATCACAGGAGCCCACTGACAGATGAGGCTTGGGAAATGCTCTGCAGTTACTTAACAAGCAAACTCAAGGGAAATCACTCCCCTGTGTGAGTTCTCAGCAGCTGGGGAGGGGAATCCTTTTAGAAGGAGAATCCCCATCTGCCCAAATCCCTCTGGTCCTGTGAAGGTCTCCTCAAGTCAGGTCAACAGAATGACTGGCTCACAATGGCATATTGATGCTGGAGCTTGGCGTCGACAGAGGGATGAAAGGGGATTAGAGTCCACCTGTAATAGAACGGGTGATGCAACTCCATCTCAACACTAACCAAAGTACTGCTTTCTCTAGTGTAACATTTCCATGGCAGTTTGGGAAGGGAAACCTCTCTTGGGCCCTTTAGCAAAATGTGTTAAGGCAGCAAATGCAAGTAGGACATGGGAAGTAAGTGTTGGATCTAAATTCATGCATTTAAACCATAGCTTTTTGCAACATGTCCTGCAATACCAGAAACACATCCTTTCTTCCCTGCACCTTCTAACAACACCTGTAATTACAAAAAGAAAAGGTGCAGGGACTCCACAATTATCTGCTGGAAAGGGTTCTGAAACAAATAGAACACAGGAAAAGATATCTATTAGGTGGGCCGGAAGAGGCCAGCAAGTTGTGGCATGCCAATCCTGCTGGCAGCAGCTCTACCTGCAGCTAGGTGGGCTGAGCCGTCAACACCACTTCAGTGTGGAGCTAAAGAGTCAGCATGCATGGGTCCTCTTTGCTGCCCAAGTGAGATGGTGGGCACACCCAGAGAGTGATCACAGACTAGCAGTTGCAAGAGGGCATGAAGTTGGCAGAGAATGCCTGTCATCGATGGAGGGACAGATCTTGCTGTCTCCCCATCAATCTGAGTCCTTGTTCTTCAAGGCCCAGCTGAAGTCTCACTCCTCTGAGAGGCCCCAGCTTCTCCCGTACATACTACATCCTTTCACCTGCGTGTACATTGTTCCTTAAAACAGCTCAAGCCTGTGGCTTTAGCTTTGAGCTCCTGGTGGGAAGGGGTGTCACCATAGGTCTGGATGCTTTCCAGAGAGGTATGGAGAGAGATTGTGGGAGAGGAGCAGCCTACAGAGGCAGAAGGTGGTTCTCATTCTACATAAAGCTCTCAGAAGACCCCAGAAATAAACCTTCCCCCCCTTCCACCCTGAAAACAGACTGTGTTGTGCTGTACCAGCAAAAGCTGTAAGAATGCAGTGGCACACTCTGTCACTATGATTTCATGTGGCAAGGCTGTGTGAGATTTCAGCCAGTAGATCAGAAGTGGCAGGTGGATACAGAACCGTGACCGTGCGGACATAGAGTGAACCATGTCAGGCACATTTATCCTCCTCCTGATGTCCAAGCACACATTTTTGGAGTGACAGCTTCTGAAAGTCACTTGCCCTACCACGAAATAATTCAAATAGAAAGCTCCTGGTAAAATAGGTGGTTCCTTTCACTGAGACAGGTCTTCTCCCACTGGCCCTATCTGTCCTAGACCACCTCATTGTCACATGTTTTTCCTGTGCCTTCATAGCCTGACACAATCCTATTGTACACTCTTCCCAAGTTATCCATAGAGATGACGACCTCAGGTTTGTCTGCTCATTCAGGCCATACATAGCATAGGCACAGCACCCACCTCTCTGAGCTTCTTACACAATACCTCCAAACAGTTTTCCCTGTTAACATAGTTGGGGTGTGTGTGTGTGTGTGTGTGTGTGTGTGTACTATGTGGGTCTGGTGCTGGGAATTGATCCTAGGACCTTATATATACAAAGCAAGCACAGTACCACTGAGTAACACCACCAAGCCTTTTTATACAACTTGTAAACTAAGCCCGCAGAGTTTGGGGAACTTCAGGATGCTGACTTGAGGTCACACACTTACAGGAATTTCACAAAAAGAAAACGAGAAGTTTTTCTCACACTCCCTCAGATACTTATGCTCCCACACAGGCAACTATGTGTGACGATAAGCCTTTGTCTGAAGGGGAGCACTTGATTGACTTGAATAGTATTGCTGGGAAATAACACAGTACCAGCAAAAGGGTGTTGATTCTAGAACCAACTTGATTGCTGGCTGGTGACTCAGCAGCCCACGTCCTTCTGTGGGCCTCACTGAGAAACATGCTAGGTAACACTATGTCTTTTCTACCTATAACACAGGGATGTGGTCACTAAGAGTCATAGACAGTTCTGAGAACCCACAGGCTAATAATGGCTGGACTAAAGATGCTCTCTTGTTGTTAGATGATGTCTTGGGAGCCTAGCAGAGGCAAGAGCCAGGAAAGCAACACTCATAAAAATGTGACTTGGAAGCTCTTAGGCCCTCCTCCAGTTCTCCCTATGAATGGAACTGTAGAGTCTGAACCCAGGACCTGGGGCAGGCACTGAAAAGCAGCAGGGGTAATGAGAAAACAAATGGCTTATGTCAGGCCTGAGTGCTACTGTGCCAATCAAAAGGCACTGCCAGATACTGCAAGAACAGACAGGAAAGCAGGCGGAGTCTCTAACTGCTTCTGCTCTGACCTTCAGATGGAAACATGAGACAGGCCCCCAAGACACTGCCTCTTGCTTCTCAAGGGAAGATCACGTGAATTCAACATTACCTTGAACAATTGCCTACACCTTCTTGGCCTGGAAAAGCTGCCTAGATGCTGCAGGTTAGCAACCATTCTCACACGTCACAGGTCAAGTGCAAATCCCCGATTCTATCAGAGATTTCCTTCCCGGCCTGACATGTGGGAATTGTTTATGGATAATTAGCCATAGTGTATGAGACTGGTTGCTCCACTGCCTGGGAAAGTGCCAGATGCAGAGAGGAGGGAGGCCTGGGCTACCCCCACGCTGGCACCTCCAACCTCCAAAGAGAGAGATCTCAGAGCAGTGGATCCTGATGAGCAGACTCCAGGGCGGCCACATCACTCTCCCCCAGTCCTGGCTGACAGCAGAAGGCATTTGGCTTCCACAACATTATGTGTGCCATATGACTTTGGAAGAGCCAGTGCAGTAACCACCCATTCTCCATCTCTGGGCGAGTGAGTGAGGAGAGTCTTGGTCTTAGTGTGGCTTCTCCAGGCTATCATGTAGTTCTGTGGCATATCCACAACACAGGTTAGATTGTGAGAGCCATGTATTGTGTGTGTGTGGGGTGTGTGCGTGTGTGTTCATGTGGGTGTGTGGATGTACACATAAGGGTCAGAGGTTAACGGTGGGTGCCTCTCTTGATTGTTCTCCACCTTATTTCTTTTCTTAGTTCACTTAGAGACATGGTCTCTGAACCTGGGCCTCACCCAATGTCGAGAGTGGCTGGCCACTGAGCTCCAGAGATCTGCCTGTCTCTGGTGTCTCCTGCCACCAGCAATGGAGTTACTGATGATACTTCTGATGCTGGGTTGCCGGAACTCTTGAGTAACATCTCCCCAGTCTCCATGAGAGTTATTCTTGGCTCAGAGAAGCAGTACTTTCTGCAATAGATCTTATTTCACACTGAAAGGTGAAGAGGCCCACACTAGGTGAGACGATGGGTAAAGCGTGGTAGCATACTCTTCTGCCTCAAAGAGGACACCCTTTTTTAAAAGATTCAATTATTTATTATGTATATATTGTTCTGTCTGCATGTATGCCTGCATGCCAGAAGAGGGCACCAGATCTTATTCTAGATGGTTGTGAGCCACCATGTGGTTGCTGGGAATTGAACTCAGGACCTCAGGAAGAGCAGTCAGTGCTCTTAACCTTTGAGCCATCTCTCCATTCCCTCAAAGAGGAAATTCTATCACATGTAAAATACAATACAGGTCCTCAAGGATACAAGAAAATTGGCCAGTCATAAAGAGGAGAGGTACCACATCATTCCACTTAGATGAAGCATCTAGAGTTCACCCAAAGACAATATGTAGAAAGACTTAATGTCTTTTGGTCAAGAGAGAAGTAGAGAGGGCAGCTGCAAGGGTTGAGGCAGGGATTGGAATGCAGTGCCACAGTGTGATAAGGTTGTCCCATGAAGGCTCCTCTGTTAGAAGTTTTGTCCCAGAATGGCTGTGTTGGGAGGTGTTGAAACAATGAGGCAAGCAGGGCTAAGGGGGATTATGGGAAAGTTGTTAGGCCAATTGAGTTTGACCTTCAGAGGACGGTGGAACCTCAGCTACTCTCCCACTTCTTATTGGACAATGTTCTTACTCCTTCCTATATAACCTTGGGCTTTCAGACCAGAACTGTGACCAACATAAGGCAGTCAGAAAACATAGTCTGCATGGAGAGTCTTGTTCATTCAGACATTTTGTTGCAGTAACGGGAGACAGACTAAAACAGCCAACTGTCTTGAGTGCTTTTAGTTTGGCACGATTAAAGGAATTCTTGAGATGGCTGGTAAGAACAGCTACATTTAATGCCACTGAACTGTATAGCTGAAATAATAAAGACAGTAAATATTTTGTCACCATATTTTGTCACAATACAATGGGGGAAAAGATGAAGGATAAGACTGAGAAGCCCATTTTGTAGCTCTAGCTAGCACATCACCCATATCTGAGATGCTTTCCCCAAGCCTGGTCCTGCTGACTCCATGTTTTCAAGCCAGGCTGAAATCCTTTCTGTCAGCCTCCTGTTTGGGTCTTCAGGGTGTATACCAGGCTGACAGCACATACCATGGCTCATGGGGGTGCTATACCCTGCTGCTCTCCAGCAGCCCGAAGAGGGCATCACTGGTGACATTACCTGGATGGGTAGCCAGCTGCACTGATCCGAATG
Organism: Bramus lutescens; assembly: GCA_001685075.1. Classification (NCBI taxonomy): domain Eukaryota; kingdom Metazoa; phylum Chordata; class Mammalia; order Rodentia; family Cricetidae; genus Bramus; species Bramus lutescens. Next base: position 297,527 of record LOEQ01000513.1, read on the forward strand.
GTTTCCAACACTCCGCAGGCTCTGAGCTGCTGCACGGCTCTTTTTGGGTCGAAGCTGCCAAGTAAATACACATCATGAAGGGGATGCTGGCAGGTGAGAAAGCAAGAGAGAGGGAAAGCACACTGCTCCTGCAGCACGTGAGACACCTGCGGCCACCAGCTTCAGATGGCCACACACAAGGTCGGGGTGAAGCTCAGAGGAAGGGCGGAGAAGCCATTCTAGCAGTCTTAAGACTGCACACATTCTTAATCCCATCTTTTTCTTTGTTCACTTGCCTCCCTGAGGCCTGCCCACCTGTCCACTCTCCAGAGTTTTCCCTGAGCACTTCCTTCCACACAGACTTTCTAAGGGCCTGTGTGTGAGGCAAGGAGAGGAAAGAAGAGGACAGGGCTCAGTGGTGGACACCGCAAGGCATGCTGTGAGTTCCATGGGGAAGCAGGTGCTGGGGAAAGACAGCAGGAGACCAGGACAGCCAGAAATTTTATCGAGAACCAAATTGACCCAGAATTAGTCACGTTTTAGAATTTGCTGAGAAGTGATGGCGAGCACACATGCCCTTTCTTTCTGACTGTTGGTGGCTCAACTGAAGCCAAGGGCTATGCTTCTTTCATTCCTTGTACTCTGGAGATAAAAGAACAAGACTGAGCACCCACGAGGCCTACAGCCTTGTAACCAGCCAGCTCTGGTCCTGGACCACAGTTCAGGTTTTCTGCCTTGGTCTCAGTCTCTCTTGTTATTATCATTCTCTGTTTCCCCCTTTCTCACCCTCTTTCCCTCAGAGGTGGTGATGATGATGGTGGTGGTGGTATGTGTGTACTCTGGGCCTTGCAGAGAACCTGGCATCTGGTGAACACCAGTCTTTGATGACTGGACTGAAGGGGTCACAGCTGGCTGGAGCAGAACAGGCAACAAGTCCCATTTCTCCTCTCCCAGGCCCTGGATGCTATTCTGCCCACCAGCTCTTTCAAGACAGATCCGGATGTAGAAGGATTTCCAAATGAGTCTCAGAAGTGTGGAGGAAGGGAAGGGAGTAAGCAAGCAGCATGCTTAGAGAGGGCTGGGCTCAGCACGGAGCACACTTGGGAAGTGACTGACCGGCCAGCAGATGACTCTGTAGAGCTCAGCAAGGCTGAGCCGGCCCTGTTCCCACTGATCCTGAAGCAAGATAAGGAGGCTGGGGTGGCTACACCCCATAGGCACTTACTGGAAGGGGAGCTTTTCGTCATTGGGCTTGATGCATCGCACGTAGTGTGGCGTTGTGGCGTTCAGGGTCTCCATTAGGAGATTTAGGGAAGTGCGGAACTGCAGGGACAAAACCAGACCTTAGTCATATTTAACAGTCTGTTCAAGGCACTGTGAAGAAACATTAGCATACCAGTGACTTCTCTGCCCATGGTGGCAGCAGAAATAACTATTATTATGACGATTAATTCAGAAGGACAGAGAAAGGAAGACATTCAGTGACTGATACTTGTAATTTGCTATGAGCAAAATTGGGTCCTTTGAGAGTAGGGCTCTTTAAAATAAATGGGGGGACTACTCCATAATGTGCCCAACTCCCACTGATAGGGGTGTCAAGAGATAAAACATGAGTGCTAAGAGACAAGAGATCTGCCTGCTGTATGTTATAGCCTGTTGTCTCTAAATATGGGGAACACGGTTGTACCGCCTGTACCCAAACATGCGGGAAATGGTGGGGTTTGCATAAAATGTCCCAAATCAACAAAGCCAGCAGGTGGGATTACCAGGATCTTCTCTTTGGAGACATACTAGAAAGTGAGCTCTTCCGTTGGATGTTACCTGGTTTATATAAGCCTTCTCTTCCCACTCTATCTGGAGACTTTTAGTGGGACCCTGCTTCTTGTCCCCATCTTTCTTCTGCCGGTCCCTTCCATGCCAGCCCTACTACACATACCACAGGCTTGGGACTAGGACTGACCTGGTAGCCCACGGATTTCTTATGCTCCTTGTTGGAGACCTTCATGGGGGGTCTGGAGGAACGAATGTTGATCTTTGAAGATGATCGATTCTTAGCTGTGCTGGTGGCAGGAACAGAGTCCTTGTCATCATGGAACAAGTCAGCCACTAGTGGGAACTAGACACAATCACAGGAAGAAGGGTGCAAAAGAGATCTCTTATAGTTTAATGTGGTTCATATTCTTCCAAAACAGCTAACAGATATTTCTGAGAAATGAAAATACACATCCACACAAAGCCTTGTGCACCCGTGTTTGTAGCAACATTGTTCATAAAAGCCTCAACATAATAATGACCCAAATGACCACCATGTGTTGAACAAATAGTGTTATATTAATATGATGGAATATTATTCAATAATATAAAGGAATGCAGTCCTCACACATGCTACAACGTAGCACAAATGAGCTTTGAAAACATTATGTTACATGGAAAAAGCTACATATAAAAGAAAACAGAGGTGTGAGTCTGTTTAGTCAAAGTATCTGGACTTCGGAAAGTGCCCTACCGGGTGCCCAACAGGGACAGGAGTGGCAGCTAATAAGTGCAGTTTTTCATTTTTGAGTAGTGAGAATATTCTTGAATTTGTAGCATTGTTATTCAACTTGGTTAGCTTACAAAAAAACCACTGAAGTTCACATTTCAAAAGGGTGGGTTTTACAATATGTAGAGAGTGATACCTCAGTCTTGAAAAGGGTTGGAAAAGGCTGTTTTCCCCAGCAGTGTTATTAAGTATTCATCTACAAAGGCAGTTTCCTTGCGGTGTACTGAGAGGCTGAGACGGGCATTCACAGAACTATGTCTAAATGTCACTGTTTTCTAGCATTTATTGCTGGATCTTGTACCATTACTTGGCCCGAGTCCTGGGTTTTCCATCAGCACAGTGGGGTGAAGACTGCATCTACTATAGAAGATGGTTACCAGGACCCTGTTATGTGGTCCCTGTGTTAGGGTGACAAGGTGCTAATGGTACATAGAGAGTTTGTCCATCAAGGCTCAGCCTGATGAGGACACACCTGCCCTCATTCCCTGAGCGCATCTATGCTGGCCTAGCACTATGAGGTCTCCAATACACACCTGACAGTGGAGAGAGAAATGAGTGTGGGACTCCTTTGTCAGTCTTGACACACTGAATCTTGATGGAAAAAGACCAAAGGGCAATGCCTCAGATTCTGGGTTCCTCTAATCCACTCTGCACTCTCTGCCTTTAAAGGTCACTTAAATGCATGAATCCCCCTCCCCTCCCATGTCTGGATGCCCTGGGCTAGCGAATCAGATCCCATAGCTTTCCAGAATATACTGCTGGTATAGTCATCAAGTTGCTTCCCCTGCTCTTCCTGATCATAAGCATCATGTTCCTAGTCCACCCTTCTACCTTTGCTCACTGTGCTCATCCTCCCTCAAAAATCCTACCTTTCATTCTGAATGTCGTAAAGCCCGTCTCTCTGGGATCAGTTCTGTATCCCTTGTACTTTCTCCCAATACACCCTACCCAGTCCTGTGTATCTCATAGGCCTAGTCTATAGCACATAGACGCCATCTTGGCCTATGACGGGTCTAGAACCCTAATGTTGCTGAGCCCATGGTGTTCTTGCAGCCTCCAACACAGAGATAAAGGCAATGTGATATTACCCATGTAAGCACACAGACGATGCCTACTGCTGAGACATTATTTACTTTTATTATTAGGTTATACATACAAAACCAATAAAAACCATGAACACACAGGCAGATATATCATATTTCATATTATACATGGAATTGAGAAAAAAGATCATAAAAGTAGAGGGTGACTATTTGAGAAAAGGAAGGGAATGGAGGAGGGGGGTAAGGGAGGTGAATATAATCAGGAATGGAGGAGGGGGTAAGTGAGGGCAATGGGGTAAATATAATCAAAGTACATGTACATGAAAAGCCATAATGAAATTCATTATTTCGGACAATTAATAAAATCATGACAAAGGCATGCTATAAAAATTCATATGTTCAGTGTGATAATTAACTTTGTCAGTGAATGCAACTAGATACAGAAAACATCTTGAAGATTAAGAAATCATGTTTTAGGTGTGTCCAGGGGAATCTCTAGTTAAGAGTAACTGAGGAGAGAAGAGCCTGCCCCCGAATGTGGGTAGTGCTGTCCCATAGGCTGGGGCCTGGATGGAATAAAAGAGAAGATGGAGAAAGTCTCATTCTTCCATGATAGACTAAAGTCCACCATGATAGGTTACCACCTTGAAAACTAGGTGAGAAAAATAAAGTTGTCTTGCTCAGTATTTTGTCTCAGCAATGAAGGGTCTCCCTAATGTACCAAGGAAGTAATTTTTTTAAATGCATAGAAGAATTTTAGATCTGTCGTTAATCACATGAGGCAACAGGAATCCATGGAGAAAGGACCTACCAGACCCTGCTTCAATCTTTGTTCCCACCCCCATGAAACACAGTAGCTGGCATAAGTCCTCCTAGGGCTACCAGACAAAGGCTGAACCCACACTAGAGGCCTGGTCCCTGGATACACGAGCAGAGCTTGCTTCCTTAGGGTTCTTGTAATCCAGATCAAACACATAAAGGGCATCAGTGAAAACAGTCTTCCCACTATAGCCTCCCTGGAACTCAAAGAGTGAGCTTTAGCCAAAGTGGGGAAGCTCTGTCCTTAAGACACAACGGCATCTTTGCATCAGGCTGCAGGTCCTACATGGCAGGGACAGCAATTCATGCTCTGATCCTGTACTGCACAGCGGTCCCAGGCCTTCTGCAACAGCATCTCGGGTTAACAAGTATTCATTAGGCACTTAGAGGACAAAGCGGGTGTCATGTCAATAGCACAGGAAGTGACAAAATCATATGACAGGTCCACAAGCCACAAAATAATTCAATAGCATGCTCTGTTAGTACTTTACACGCCTGTGCTGTGCTTTCATAGAGTCTGCATCTGCTACTTGTCCTGTTGCTAGGAGAAGATACCCCTACAACGCAACTCCATGAGAAAGCATTCATTTAGGCTCTCAGTTTTAAGGGTTTAGTCCATCATGTCAGGGAAGCCACTGAGGGAGGAACTTGAGGTAGGTGGTTGTGTTACATTTACAGTCTAAGATGCAGAATGGCAAAGGCTGCTACTCAGGTGGAATTCTCCTTTCTATTCAGTTCAGGATATAAGCCTGGTAAGCATGGAGCTCCCCACGTCAACCAACCTGATGAAGGTAAGCCCTTGCTGACATGTCCAGAGACTGATCTAATCAACATAATCCTTCATGGGCAAGCTCAGGAGCTTGTCAGCTTGGTAATTCTAGACCCTGTCAAGTTGATATTCAATATTAACCACAACACAGTCCTAGATGCCCATGAAACTCAGGCAACATGCCTGAACATGCATTAGAGTCTGCAGGAGGTCCTGGTAGTCAGACACTTGACAATGCAGTCACATGAGTATGTGACAGTATCCAAATAAAGCAGCAAGATGGTGCTGGTGGCACACAAGAGCTGAACTTGAGTGTCAAGATCAGGTGACACAGCTCATCCAAAAGCAGGCATTACAACCCTTTTAGATAAGTATCTTGAGTGGCAGGCTGAGGTGCCTGGGGCATACAGCAGGCTTAGTGTCCATCTCATCCCGTTAGGGCTCCTTGCAACTCAACCATACCCAGAGTGGCATAAGACCACTGGCCAGAAGTTGGTGTGTGCCCACTGCAATGGGAGGTCCAGACACTGCACAGCAAGCATTCGCTAATCCCATGAGATGACCTCTGGCATTCTTTGTATAGTAACAAGACAGGCATAAATTCTTAAAATTAAAGTGCTAATTTTCACCAATCGCTGGGCCTTGCCATAAACATGAACTCCTGAGAGGATCAGCACAGGTGAACCCCCTGTGCAAGGTTGTAATGGCTAATGTTCAAAACTAGTACTCAAGGCCCATCTCCTTATACCAAGGATTTCAAACTAAAACAAAGGATATAAACAACTATTTTACCCTTAAGTGTTATAAATTTATATTTTAAAGTCAATTTTAGAGTCAAGAGTACTTATGTTTAAGTATGTTTTATAATGCACACTCGCCAGCAACTATAGGCTATAAGCAACAAAACCATACACTGTGTGCCTGTGCGAACCCCCCCACGTGTGTGTGTGTGTGTGTGTGTGTGTGTGTGTGTTGGAATCAGCATGCCTGTTTGCTCTTCCCTCATGCCCTTCCTTTCTCATAGAACCAGCCCTGAAAATCACTAACTTTCAGTTTTTAGCATAGTGGTTCATGTACATGGACCTAGGAAATCTAAAATCACCAGCCAATCTGGCCTGGGGGCTTCAGACATAGGGTGTATGTGTAGCACACGGGAGGCCCTGGGCTTGATTGCCAGCATCACAAAAGGAAAGCGAATGAGTCAATAATGTAAGATCAAAGACCAACTCTTGTGAACATCTCAAGTACATTCTTCTGGCTACGTCATGGCTGTCACAGACTGGTGACAATTAGCACTAGAGAATGTGATCATATTCCTTAGCAGAACTCTTCAAGTCCTGGTCCAGAACCTGGAAATACCCAAATATGCAGGTCCTTCAGTGACATAATTATAGATTATTCAAGTTTTATCTGCCAACAGGTGGCAATTCTGCATCTTTGCAATGGATTGTCCTTCTCTTCACATATCACATTTCAAAGTTATAAATTCTGTCCCAGAGGAGAAAGGACTGAGCTGATTGTCTGAGAAAAGTATTAGTATCTCACTATCACAGTAGTGTTACTTTTACTAGGTATTAAATTCTATGTGCTATCATAGAAGTGAAACCAGTCCTTCCTGAGTCCCAGATATTCAACCCATGCTGTGCTAGGGGCTGGTAATACAAACGCAAACAGAAACAAATAAAACTTTCTACATGCTGAGGAGTTCGTGGTCCAGCATGGAAGGTGAACACAAACACTTATCAATTAATTACCCATAGGATTGAAAGGAAAATGACATAAAGATGTCCTAAAGGAAATGAGAAAATGACAAAGCTGGATAAATCAGAGGTCTGTGATGAGGAAGCCAGGAATGGGTTCTCTTTGGGGGGGGGTGTTCTAGCTTGCTTTCTGTTGCTGTGATAAGCGTTATGCCAAAAAACAATTCGGAGGGGGAAAGGGTTTATTTCAGCTTACAGGTAGAGTGTCAGCTTACTGTAGACCATCATTGAGGAAAGTTGGGGCAGTAGCTTGGGGACAAGAAATTAGGTGGCAGGAACCAGACTAAAGCACATGGAGGACGGCTGCTCACTGACTTACTCCTTTTAACTTGCTTAGCCTGCTTTCTTCTCCAGCACAGGTCCACCTGAGTAGAGATGCCCACAGTACCATATTTGGGCAAATGGGATGTGTGATGGGTAGGAAAGAAAGTCTCAGGGGCAAGGACCTGCAGGGATGGAGCTCAGTACATCCAGGGAACTGTTAAAAACATGAAGTCAGTACAGGCACAGTGTGCTTGAGAGGGAAGCAAGGGGGACCAGACGGTGAAGGATTTTTATTTTTAATCCCAAGAGTAATATGATATTTAAGGGAACAAGTCAAAACAGGTGGTAAGCAGTACTTAGACTGTACGAGGCATGCCTGAACACATTCGAGCTTCCCCCTATGTGGTCCAAGTACCAATCACATCCCATCTTACAGGTGAGGAAACCGGAGGCTTAGGCCCCAAGACCACAGAGCTAGTGTGTGAAAAACCAGATAAGGGGAGTGCCTGCTCACCAACATGCACTACTCACAGAGGGTCAGCCACCACCTGAGCTCTTCAGGAAAAGACCCCTCATCACCCCAGGACACACTTTACTTGGGAATGCCCCAAATAGAAACAAATCTGAAATCCCAACAAAAATTCCAACTTGACAAAGGATTCAAAGAACAAAATTCCCACACTGCTGGGCAAGGAGAAGAAGAAACTCCAGGTTTACTGTCAGAGCTGCTGAGAAGCCTGGTTTGTTAGCAAACTATCAGGAATGAGAGTCAGTCCTTCAGCTCCTCCTATGGCGCCACTGAAATGTGTCCACTGAGGCTTTTCCTTGTAACTTGACAGCAGTCCCGGCAACACATTCAGACAAACGAAACACACTGCTAATCCTGTTTGCCATCAATGTGAATTGTCCCCATAGGTCCTGGCTTCTCTATCTTCTGCTATTCAAGACCAGACACACACTTTAAAGGCCCGAGGCGAATTTATTTGCAAAGGGATTGAGAGAGGCGTGAAAATACCTTTTAAAGACTGACAATCCAAGGAAATTTCAATTACAGCTGTGTGCACACTGTTTCCTTGGAAACCACACCTACTCATTCGTGTTTATAAGACTATAGCGGAGATTTCCTTTCACACAGACACAGGACACTGGAAGAGGCCACAGGAGAACAGTCTGATCAGGAGCTCTTCCTCAAAACTGCTGCAAACATTAAAACACATGCACTTTCTAGTTAAGCAGTTCTTTAGCATGGCTGACATCACACTTCAGTGGGAGGAGGGTGAATATTCAACGTTTAAATAAAAAAATACATATTTAATGGGCTTTGAAAGAGTCACCCCATCTTGGAAAAGGGAAGGCAACACTGTTTGCCAACTGAATTTCTAATTTGCTTTTTCTCAGACACATTTTCCAACAGCCAGGATAGAGGATCCCGAGGAGCGCATATGTGTCATGATGCCCTGGCTCAATAGAATACTATACAAGTTTACATGCATCAGTAATGAATTTTAGAAGCAAACGGTGATGGTGGGTTTTAATGTCACCTTGCCACAAATTTGAATCACCTGGATATGGAAATTGCTCTGTCACCTTAACTGATGTGGGCAGGTGCACTCCAAATGTGTAAGGATGCACCCCAAATGTGGGCAGCACCTTCTGGTAGCAGCCCCGATAAAAAGGGCCTTTGGCTCCCTTGGCCCTGCCTTCTGTCACTAAGTAGATCTGCCCTGTTGCTGTGGCTGAATTCAGAACTAGGGTCCATCACTGACTAAGGACTAGTGGCAGGAACCTCTCAGGACTGTGGCCCCAGATTGAGACTTCTGAGGCACCTTAGTGTCAAGTGGGTTCTTGACCTACCTGGTGTGAGAGTCACTGTGGGACCCCTCCAACTGTTGAGGCTCAGCCTCAAGGACGGATCATCTGCCAGGTTTGCAGTCTCTCTCTCTCTCTCTCTCTCT
>LOEQ01000513.1:338263-354927 GCA_001685075.1 Bramus lutescens
GGAGCCTGTCCTGGAACTAGCTCTTGTAGACCAGGCTGGTCTTGAACTCACAAATATCTGCCTGCCTCTGCCTCCTGAGTACTGAGATTAAAGGTGTGCACCACTACTGCCCAGCAAGGAAGCCCTTTCTTATCATGGGGTCCTCTGAACAAGCAAAACCTAAACATCCCATGATAAGGGACTATAAATAATAATTGACTCAACACTACAGTGCAACCCCATACCTAAGGCTGAGGGAAAATGAAAATGAAACGGAAAGATTGCGATGGCTGCAGAATCATGGTGCCTGCTGTTAGACTGTGTCTTTTAGACAGGACAGGGAAGCTGCACCCATGAATCTCAACAGTGTGATTGCCTAAACTAGACCTGTAGTGACCACAGACTTGACATGCCAACGTGGATGGGGGAACTTTCACAAGGTCCCATGCTTAGATGAAGGGTTACAGGCAAACCAATGGCAAAAAGGGAGGGTTACAGGTAACCAATGGCTAATAAGGGAGGATTACAGGCAACCAATGGCTGTGAAGAGAGGGTTACATGCAACCAATGGCTGTGAAGAGAGGGTTACAGGCAACCAATGGCCGTGAAGAGAGAGTTACAGGCAACCAATGACTGCGAAGTGAAGGTTACAGATAACCAATGACTGCTAAGGGAGGGTTACAGGCAACCAATGGCTCTGAAGAGAGGGGAAGTCAGTTTTCTTCAGAGATGTGTTCCCTGATAGGTTACCCTACTGTGGGATTTCCCCTCTGTATGCTGTGAATATGTTTTATTGCCATTAGTTAATAAAGAATCTTCTTTGGGCCTATGGCAGGGCAGAATAGAGCAAGGTGGGAATTTCAAGCAGAGATAGAGGAGAAAAGAAGGCAGAGTCTAGGAGATGCCATGTAGTTGTACAAGGAGACAGACACCCCTGGAACCTTACCAGTAAACCACGAGCTTTGTTGTAAAACACAAAATAATAGAAATGGGTTAATTCAAGATGTAAGAGTTAGTAAATAAGAAGCTGAGCTAATAGGCTAAGCAGTGTTAAAATTAGTATAGTTTCTGTGTGATTATTTTGAGTCTGGGTGGCCGGGAATGAACAAGCAGCCTCCATCTACATTACCTGATCCCAAGTCAGTCTTAGTATATGTACAAACAAGCAACACTGAATGATCTGAATACATACATCACAAATTTGAGAATGAGTGTGGGGGGACAGGATGAGCTGGGGAGAAGAAGGAGGGGGTATAAATGATTATAAATACAACACTGATTTAAGAAATTCTCAAAAACTTATAAAATTTAAAAACCATCAATTAAACCTAAGGAGTAAAACAAGGGTCAACAGCGCATATCCCCAGCCCACAGGCTATTCGTTTAAAGCCCATACAACAGTCATTCCTACTTGTTTTTATCTGAGGCTGTTTGTAGGCTCATAGAGGCAAGGGAAGCCATACAGTTCACAAAGTCTAAACTCTTTACTATCTTGTATTTTAAGAGAATGTACTTCCAACCTCTGTAATTAATTAAGAAAGAGGACATTTGTTAAAGAGTAGAGAAGAAAATATCATTGAAATAATTCCATAAATGTGGTCTGCTTTGAGATGTATTCATCTCAGAGCCTGGGAAATGTCCACCCTCCACCCTCTCCTACCAGCTTTTGTTCATTGCTCACTGAAGCTCAGAATAGGCAACAGCCAGCCCCATGGTGGATGTTTCTCCTGCCAGCAGGCTGAGCAGAACACATATGCTTTTCACACTATATCCCAAGTCCTTCACTGTGGAGGTCAGTATGGTATGTAATGCTGGGGAGCCAGAGGTGCAAATATCAAGACATTCTCTATGTCCTCCCCTCCGTGAACTGCTTGGTGCTGACTGGCAGAGCATCGGGGTTCTGAATCAAGGACACCTCAGTGACGCAAAGGCAGCAGAATGTTGTCTTCATCTTGGGTCTGGTCCCTCCTAGCTGTCACCATTTACCTGAGAGTCCAATAACCTCCCCTCTGAGTACACATTGGGCCTAGGAATCCACCGCACTCAGGTCAAACACAGCCTACTTGTTAAGGATGCTGGACTTTTAAGGATTCCTTTGCCTAGGACACACTTCCCCCTTCTCCTAGATGTGTCTAAAGTTTATCCACAACTCTGGTTCTTCTACTCAGCAGTCCCTGAGATGTTTGGTCCCTTGTACTAGCTATAGGAAGTATAAGAACTTCCTCTGTCTTTATGACTTCCATCCTCAAAGCCCACTTCAGCCCTGTCCATGGTTCCTCACTCACTATTGCTCTGGGTGTAACGATGCTGTTTTCATTCTGGAATAACCAGAGTGCTTTCCGTCTCCTGATAATTCACAGGTACAAAAGATGAATGCTACCCATGTCTCTCGGCTACCCAGAGAAACGACCACACTGGGACCAGTACACAAGCTCTTCACTTCCTCCCCATAGAGAGTAGAGTGTGTCCAGTTTGCTAACATTTAATTTGAACACTGATAAAACTTGGCTTCTACCACAGAACTGAACAGATGTTGTTCTGAGTAACCCAACAGAGAAGTCAAAAGCTTTCTCTCTGTCAGAGAAGGGCTGGGGAAGACACCGTGGCCAGCTGAGTCACTTTCTGAGTTTCAGGTTCCTTGAGCTTCCCTTTGCCTGGCTACGGGCCCCAGGATTGACTATTTTAACTTCCCAATTAGGAAAGAATTACTTTTCATCTTATCAACCTTGGGAGTGCTTCTCCCCTAAAACAGGCTGGCATAGGAACAGTTCTCCCCATTTCTACCAAGCCCGTCTGTTATTGAGGGTCACAGAGAACTTCCTGCTTCGAGGATTGCAACACATATGGCTAGAACACCAGCAATACCACTCAGCCACAGGGCTCCCAGACACTGGAGTCTGCTTCTGCTCAGATGCTTGGGCTAGTATGCAAATGGTCTAGCTCAGTGGGAGGGTCTTTCTGGGGGCACGCATTGCCTCTGAACTCAGACCACAGCACACAAAGACATGGCTACACTGGGCTTCTCTCCTTGGGTTTCAACACCCAAGTAAGGAGCAGGATACTTTGCAGTAGCTGGCTCAAAAGATTCTTTCGAATAAAGCTTCCAAATTCTAAACTTTGGAGCCTGAGAACCGAGAGAGAGAAGAGCACAAGAAGACATCCATCAAGGTTCAGACGACTTAGTAGGTAAGGCCATGAGACTGCCCCTCAGTTCCTCCTCTCCACGGGATGAGACCCTGTGCAGGCTACTCTCATTCAGCAGTTCCTTACCAAGGAGTGTGAGGGCTTGCCGTGTCTTCTCAAAGTCCTCTGCGTCATCGATACCCTCGATGCTTGTGCTTCCTCCGTGGGATGTATAGAGAAAGTCCTCTGCACACGCTGTGGGAGGCAGGAAGAAGGGAGGTTCTAGAGAGGTCTTCATTCCCCATTACCTCCAGACCACCACCTACGAGGAGGTCTACTCTGAACATGCTAGTCACACTGATTTTTGGTGTTAGATGGATATATACTCCTTTAGAATACCCTATCCACAATGGAAAATGAGAGTAATGGAAAACCAAGTAATAGAGAAGTTGGCATTGGAGTCAAAGTGTGTATGTAAAACTGGAATGGTGAACAAGTTGGTAAGGTAGGGCAGGTCATGGGAAGCTCAGTGTAACATCATTTAACTCAGATTTGAGATTTTAAAGGACCTAACATACAAGGAAAATGTATACTTAGAGTCATACCCTAGAATCTCACACTTCTGGCCTCAGGTGATATTTATCAAGCAGCCACATTTGACAAGTGAGGGTGTCCGGGACTTGGTTTTGGCTATTTTACAAAGTCAGGGCACATGGGAGCTACTGAGCTATGAGGATAAGGAAGGGCTGGTAGCCTTACACATTCTCTCACCTCCCAAGTTCCCTCTCCCCTCTGACAGCGGTAAGAAAGGAGAGTCAGTGCTGTTTTACAAGTGAGAGCCAAGCTTGGCAAAAGGCAATCATCCAACATGCCTTTGGAATGGCATTCCTCAGGAGACGGTGGTATCTGCTCCAATGAAGGGGCTGGCCTCAGAGGTCAGACTGGAGAACAATGATTGACTGCGGTAAAAATTATTAGGGGCAGGGCTGAAGAGATGACTCAGCAGTTAAGAGCACGCATTGCTCTTGCAGAGGGTAGAAGTTTGATGCTAAGTATCCATCTATGCCAGCAGGCACCCAACCTCCTCTAACTCCAACTTGTGGGGATCTAAGCTTCTGGCATCTGTGGGCACTGGCACTCATGGACACCCACCCACATATATACACACAGTTTTTTTTAAGTTATCTTATGAAAGTACTTAAGTCTTTGACAAAATGTAAGGACAGCCCTGCCTGGCACTTCATGCTTGGCTTTGGTTTTGATAGGAGGCCAAGACTGGACATGGGCTACTTTTCTTCTATCCTGAGAAACCCCTGCTGAATCCTTTTCTCAGGACCCAATAATATACAATGAATACATGTCAGCTAAACACACTCCATAGCAACTCCAAGCCCTCAATGCCATGTCCTTCAATATATCTCCCAAGAATTATGGTCTTTTTCTGTTCTGCCTGCCTGCTGATTGCAATTGCTGTGGGTCTGACCTTCGGCAAGTGTTGTGGGGAGTGTTGTAAGAGATTCTAAATCTATCTTTGCAGTTTGGCTTACATTCTCCCAATCCCCTGCCCCTCAGTGCTGGTAATTTCAGTGACATCACCTCCCACATAAAGCCCTTTAAGAGTCTCACTGCCCTCAAGGCAAGGGTCAATGTGTTAAACTTTTTGTGGCATAGTCACCTCCTACTCCTTCAAATTCAGGGCTTGTTCATTTCTTCTCTTTGTGTTCTTTGCATGTCTGTCTCCCCACAGTCTCTCCTCAGCCCTTCCCTTTGTCATGCTATCCACAGTCCCTAACTACTCTATTTTCTCATCTCTACCCATGGCCTGGTGCTTCCATGTACCATCAATGCCAACAATTCTAGAAAACTGAGCACTAAACGCTGCCAGGCCCAGCTACAAAGTGTCAGAACTCAGCATTGACGCTCAGGTTGATTACACCGCCACCACTCTAGGAGGCTAGACCAACACCTGAAGAGCAAGACATAGAAAGGAATACATAGAGCATCCACTGTGTGCTGAGAGAGGTTTCTGGAGGACGGACTTTGTACACTTAGATGAATGGAGGCCAAGGTGCTTGAGCTGGAAGAGAAAGGCCTTCAGCCCTTTACCCACTCCGAGCTCCAACAAAAGTAAAATTTTATGACTTACTTGCAAAACATATTTAGCACTTTCGTAGTTAATTACTCCACAAGCTCAGGGTTCTGAGCAAGAATAGATCCAAAAGGCTAATAAAGCAATTCCTCCCCTTAGACTCACTTTTCAAAATAGCTTATCGGGCAGCTTTCCCAGTGCCACCTAAAGACGACTCACTGTACTTGCTCCCATTTTTCAGCATAATAAGCATGACTACGGCGTGCTACGGGGCTGCACAGGCTTACCAGGGGATGACCAGGATGTAGAGCCACTACTACAGCATTCCATTGAGAGATGATGGATCTTTAGTGTCCCATGACTTTTTAAAAAACTCATTACTGAATGTCAGCCAAGAGAGCAGAGTCACTAGAGACTCCACAGGAGGACATCTGGCTTCCAAAATGGAGGGAAGGCCTTTTTAGCATCTTCAAAAGATCTGTCACTGTCAAGAGCCAGGGTCTGCTGCCTGCTGTTCTGTGTCTGGCAGACCACCCCCACCTTATTTCCAAACTCAGGTCCAGTTGGGCTGTTTCTCAGGCTGAGGTGACATTGCCTGCTTAAGGATCTAACTGCTATCAACAAGGTCGTCTCTTCCTCCTATCTGCAGTCACTAGCTGTCATTACACAACAGAACCCCTTAGTAAGAGACACAGAAGGAATGTATGACTAGTTCTTCCCTGTCTGGCTGCAGCTCAACTGTCTTCTGTTCAGGTCCATGAAGCTAGCACCATCCCTCCTTCCTACCCACAACGCCTTCTCTTACCATCAGTTACAATCTCTCTCTCTCTCCTCTTTGCCCCACTTCCTCTCTCCTAAGAATTTACAAGGATTAATAAATACTAAAATTCCTATTAACTGGTTCATCAGACAGACACTGGCCCAGGCAGTCAACAGAGCACAAAGAAGCCATCAATCTATGATCAGAGCACCAAACATCAAGGTCAATGTCACAGAGCGTGGAGCTCACCTGGGAGCGTGTACTCTGAACTATGCAAGTCTGTGGTGACTGTGATAAAATTGTGTCAACACACTCATGAGAGTTAAAAGGAAGGGGGACTTCCTTCACCACCTGAGCAACAGATTTAAGGAAGATGGGAACTTTACCATCACTGTTCCCTAAAGAAATTTCCACTGGACTTTGCTCTAAACTGCCCAAGGTCATTTTAACCATAAAGAACAACAATGGGGAAGAAGAATATGAGTAATAAGACACAAATCCGTGTCGTTCACCTTCAGATGAGAGAGTTCATGCCAGGCTGCCAGAGGTCTCTGTATAATGTGTTTTACGTTAAGAACAACAGAAGGATTATGGTGTCTAGAGAATCTCCTGGAACTTTTGGCTAGCCCATTTATTTGACTTTCCCAGCTATTTATCAGGGTTATTGGTGAAACCAAAAATGCAGTTTGAGGGCTCATAGCCAATCTACCCACAAGGCCACAGGCTTATCATAGGCTCTTCATTTCACTCCAAGATGCAAGAAATTGATCAAATTGAGTAATTTTTCAAGGATCCTGGCAGAATCCCAGGGAGTCTGTACCTTTCACAGACAGAAAATAAGGAAAAGTCATTTTAAACCTCAATACAACTCACATAAATGAAAAAGTTAGGCAACTTTCCTATTAAAGTTCCATTCAGGACAAAATGGCCAGTCAGGTGGATCTTGTCACTATTTTATTCTTCATAAAACCAACCTTAGAGAAAAATAGCTTCTGCAGGTTGGCCATTAAACTCCCCCACTATTCTGGGAAGACAAGAGGACAATGACAGTGGTCCATACTGTAGTTGCTTATCTGACCACTTACGACTAAGAGCTGGCATCCAACCCAAAAGGCCCAGGTCAGGCCAGTGCTCAAACAAGGGCCACTGAGAACTTGCACTATCTAGGAGCATGCATTACTTGTCCTTATGGTAACCCTGGAAGGATCAACCTTGCCAGCAACTGCACAATAGGATAGGCCAGCACAGCAGGTACCATTCAACGTGTCTTTTCTGGGTTCCAAGAAAACTATGACTTTTCATAGGGGACACATTGGCCTGATACTATGCTTCCTGCAACATAGTGCTTACCATTCCATCCTGTAATTGACAGGCTAAACTACGGTAGAACCCACAGCTGAGTCGTTCAATATTGTGCCAACATGGCCTGAGTCAAGTTCATGAATGAATCAAGTTATGTGAAACATACAAAAAACACCATAAGAACTTATCAGGAAGCAAGCAAACCCTGGAACCATTTAGGGTTTGAAAAAGAATTGCCTATATATACATAAAGGGAGCATATATTTGAATGCTTAGTCACCAGGGAGTGGCATTATTTGAAAGGATTAAAAGGATTAGGAGGTATGGCTTTGTTGGAGAAAGTGTGTCACTTGGGGTGGGCTTATGAGATTTCAAAAGTTCATGCCAAGCCCAGAGTCTCCCTCTGCCTGCAGATCAGGATAATACTCAGCTATTGCTCCAGTGTTATGCATGCCACCATGCTCCTCACCATGATGATAATGGACTAAACCTCTGAACCTGTAAGCAAGCCCCCAGTTAAATGCTTTCTTTTATAAGAGTTGCTGTGGTCATTGTATCTCTTTACATTAATATATCAGTGACTATGATACTACTTGATAGATTTTAGCTACTGGGGACACAGCTGAGACTGGTGCTACATCTTCAGGATAGCTAAGATTTGGGGACATGACCTCAACAATCTGTTTATCACAGAGTTGCAAAGACCAACCAGCCTTTGCCTAGACAAACCAGCTCTTCACATAATTCTTAGCCAAGGCTCTCCATACACAGACCCAAATACAGATAATAGGCCAAGGACAGGATGCTGCTCAGCTCCAAGCTGGCCCCTTATCATTCAGGGTCTGAGGTCTCAGAACCAAGACACCAACCAGTCCCAGAGAGAATAGGCAGGAGCTCCAGCCCAGGGAGAGATGCTCACTGAAACAGAGCCAGGAATAAAAGCCTACTCACTACTCCATCTCAAATCAATCTCATATCAATGCCTCAAAACAAGGGGGATTCGCTAATGCATTCATGGGGAAAACAAAGGATGGACCCACTTACTTGATAGGGGCAAATGAGTCACTACATTGACTATGGTGGCTGTGAGGCACTTGGTTGTTCCACTTCCTTCCAGTTAGTGCTCCACCATGGATATGCTAGAAGCTTCCATGGCTGTTCAGAAGTGATCCACAGTTTTGCAGTACTGAATCTCACCTGTCTTAATTGTGACTTACCCTTCATATGTGTACTTTGCAGCCTTTTCCATCAAGGCCAGCACTGTTCCTATCCTTTCTGTCTCAGCCCTAAAATATGATTCAACACACATTGGTAAAGGCAAAGTGATCAGTTGTAGACACAAGTTTCTGTCCTCCTGGGTACCACAGCTGCTCAGTCCCAACAAAATACACAGAGGTATATATTAATTATAAACGGTTTGGCCTATTAGCTCAGGCTTATTATTAACTAGCTCTTACAACTTAAATTAACCCATAACTGTTGTCTGTGTTAGTCACGTGGCTTGGTACCTTTTCTCAGTGCAGCATTCTCATCTTGCTTCCTCTGCATCTGGCTGGTGACTGTGTCTCTGCCTTTCCTCTTCCCAGAATTCTCCTAGTCTGTACTTCCAACCTATACTTTCTGCCTGGCTACTGGCCAATCAGCATTTTATTAAACACATATGAGTGACAAATCTTTACAGTGTACAAAAGCATTATCCCACAGCAAAGAACATTATGTAAATCAAGGTGCAGAAAGAAGACACACTTTTTCTCTTTTAATAAAAAAATATGTGCATGTATATTGTATATGTACATGCTTGTGTGGGTCTGTGTGCATCCATGGAGGCTAGCGGTCACACTAGGTGCCTTCCTTGCTCACTGCTCCCCTGTGTTGTTTCACACAGGGTCTCTTATTGAGCCTGAGCCCATCTATTCCAGCTAAGCAGACTGGTTGGCCACAGAACTTCAGGGATTCACTTCTCCATTCCCCAGGACTGGGGCTGAAATGGATTCACACACAACTTTTCTGGGGACCCAAATGCAGGTCCCCATGCTTGTGCAACAGCACCTAACTGAACCATCAGCCTCAACATGCCTTTTAAAGTAGGGGACAACTGCACTGCTCTGCAAAACACACTTCCCACCCCTGTAGCTCAACCCTTGCAGGTAGCCTAGGTATAGTGAACCCTGCTTTAGTAACTGACAGCGAGGTTCTGATGGGACTAAAGGACAGGACCACAGTAGGGGCAGAGCTGAGACAAGAACCCACAAGCCCGAGTTCTAGGCAGAGCTCCTAGCTGCCTGCTGCAGCTTTGCCTTCGCAGAGGACCCTGGGTACCTGCTGACGTACTTAGAGCGAGTTCTTTAAATTCAGGAAGGCTGGCAGCAGCACAGAGCTGGTAAAAGATGTGGTAGTTCCTCTCATCTTCTGCCTGGGGGAGAAAAGGAGATCCATTTTAGTCAGTGATTCCCTGGATCACTTCCTTGGCCACTCTGACCCCAGGTGGTGTGAGCTAGACCACCCTCCCTCAGGGTTTTCTTCCATGCCTTGGCCACCTGCAGTTTCAACTGCCTTATTTTCTATTTGCTACGACAGGGCCTTCTTCTGTAAGGACCTTTACCTCTTAGCTTACATGGAAGCAGGCATTTCCTTTTTCTTTCTACATTAAACACCAGTGCCATTCCACAAATGGCAGGTCAGCCAGCAAAAAACTACCATCCGTGTGCTGCTTTGCCAACACTCTAAGACCTTTGCTATCCTGCTGGAAGCTCCTCCAGGGCTTGGGACTAAGTTAACGCTGAGCTTGCCTACACTTTGGGACCGATCAGTCATGAATCTCTGATGACTTTCACTGGGTACTCATGACTAGAATAACCTTAAATAGGTAGGGTGGAGGGGGAGATGATGTGTAAATATTTAGGAGCCCTGGATAGAGACAGCCATGGAAGAGGAAAGCTCAAAGCCAGGGTTGAGTACAGGCATCTTGTCGGTCCACCCAATAGAGCTGCCTGCTCTCTCTGCTGTAGTGAAGGAAGGATGCAGGACTGCCCAACCAACCTGTGAGGGAAGGTGGGGCTGGCCTAAAGGTTCATGCAATATTTGTTACCCATTAGCAGGGAGTCATGACTAAGATATAGCTCAGAAGACTCTGGGGGATTCTGGGGAAAGCTGAACTCTGGGGACTGGGAAGTCACTGTGCATAAGGAATGCAAGCTACAGACTTAAATCAGGTCACCTCTGCCATCTCAGTCCAGCGGTGGAAGAACAGAGCTGCCTGCAGGAGAATGGTGGATGGAGCTGCTAGTAGCAGTGAGGTCTCCAGAAACAGGAAGAAAGGGTTCTGGCAGAGGCCAAGGAGGGTCGGCAGGGAACAATCAAGGACTATGGAGGGGAAGAAATGAGGACTACTTCCTAGGAAAGAACACCGTGTGTGTGTGTGTGTGTGTGTGTTGTGTATGTGTGAGAGAGATATCAGCATGTACACCTATCTTTCTAGCCACACCTGTATTTTGACCCATCCAACAAGCAGGTTCCTTCAAAGCTGCAACCCAGGCTCTGCACATCACATTCTCTAACAGAAAGGCTGTAAAAGCCTCAGGAGGACCACCCTGTCCTTTATCCAGGGATGGAGTACTCGCTTAACACACAACAGGCAAAACTATGTAAAGCATTTGTGGAGACCTAATTCTTAGTCTAAACGAATGTTTACTCTGAAAGGGAAGAATGAAAACAAGAACGCTGATCCCGGGCCACAAGACGAGCTGCTCTGTGCACACAGGGAGTGGGCGGAACAATACTGGTAGCAAAATACAAATGAATGAGTCCTGCCACTCACCTGAAAGACCACCCTAGACTTCTCCAGCAAGTAGGTCCTCATGTTGGCCCCGATGATGTGGTATTTTTTATCAAAGCCAATCTCAATGAACTTCCCAAAGCGGCTGCTATTGTCGTTGCGAGTGGTCTTGGCATTCCCGATAGCCTGGATTAACAGACAATAGAAATGTGTATAAATGAGGGGAGGCTGGGAAGATAGCTCAGCCAGTAAAACACATAAGCACCTCTCCTATGAACACCCCACCCCCACTGGGCTTCTTGACTTCAGGATTGTAGGCCTGTGGCAGCGTGGTAGTCATACACACACCTCTGCAACTGTGAAGACAATGGGTTGAGTGAGAAATGCTGCTTGGTTTGTTTAAAACTAAGCCCAAACCAATGTCGCTTCTCAGCCCCGTGTACAATCAGTGGCCACCAGCCAGAGCTATATGTTCAGCCAAAGAATCTCTAGAGACACAGCCAGGTGAGAGAGACTCTAACCTACCATTCCTCTTTCCTTTTTCTGTCTAGAATATACACATGACAACCTTACCTGTTACCCTGGGCCCACAAAGCCAAGGCCTAGAGAACCAGAGCCCCTGGCTCTGACGTTGTTCAGCCACCAAATTGGTGCTTGGGACCACAGTTCTGCTGTGCTTAATCTACTACGATCCCTCATGCAATCAAGCAGCCAAATGCTTTGCCCCACTGGTGATTGGCACTTCCTAAAAATGCCATCAAATGACGTGCCTACTCCACTCTTTATTAAGGTAAATCAGGAAATCACCCACCCTAGGGATCATTTTCTACACAGGAGGGCCACAGATTGAACACTATGCAATAATCTTCTTTGGGGGGATGAGGTCTCTATGAAGCCCCAACTGGGCTGGAATTTGCTACAGAAAGAGTCTGGCCTCTAACTTATAACAATCTTCCTTAGTTCTGGGATTAAAGATGTGTGCCATCACACCCAGCCCATAATACTCTTTAAAGTCAGCCACTAAATAACTGGTCTACTATGATTCTTCGCTTTTTATAAGTCATGATACGAACACACCAAAAATCGACTTTTCTTATTTTAATCTCTTCTGTTTCTTCACATTTTCAGGTGGTGAAAAGGGTAGAAAATCCCACTGCAACTTTTTAGTGGCCTAGAAAATATGACATGCCCAGAGGCTGAAAGGAAGATCCAAACCCACCCCCTAGTCTAGGCCAGCCAAGTTCAACTACTTATATCTGCTCCTTTCAAAGCCCCCGTGGCCTCCGAGATAAAGGATGGAGCTGAAGCTCATCTCTACTGCTTCACCAGCTAACTTCTTACACACCCGCATTTCATGCAGACGCCTGTCACTGCTCTCGGTCTGGAGGTGAGCGAAGTGAAGCCTGAGTCCATGCTCTCTGCTGGGTGAGGAGTTCTGCCAGCACTGGTCTGCCCAGGTACCATCCCACAAGTGTCTCCAAAACGATGACCTATGTGGCCAAGCAATTTTCATTCTCCCTTTGTCCTACTGCGTGGACCCGAGCCACATCACCACTGCATCTGTCCCGGATAATGTTAACTATCTCTCTATATGTTTTCTATTCCTGGTCTTGTGACTTTCAGTCAATATTCCTCTTGACTAACAGAGCAGCCTGTGTAAAATGTGAACCTGATTATATTCTTGGCATAGAATGCTTCAGTGGCTTCCACTACCCTTTAGTTTTAGAACCTCAGCATGGCTCACAACCTTGTAGTAGCCTAGCCATTCATTACTCTACACTTGGTCCTCAGCTCTAAGAAAACAGAACACTTCTTTTTTCTTCAATAGCCCTGTGATTCTCAACACTCACACAAGGTTCAGGCACACTGTTCCCTTGCGGGGACTCTCTTTCCACAGCCCCCCAGCCCTTCATGTTCAAATCCAGACCTGAAAGAAGGCAGGCAGCCCTTCCCTGACCCCACAAGTCAGAGGAGTTCCCCCACCATGCATTTTTCTGGTCCCTGCACACACTCTGCCCTACCCTCCAGGAAAAGAGGGTGCATAAGTACACGGGTGGGCTTTTAAGTCCCCAGCACAAATGCCTGACTCTTGAGCTCCATGGCACAATGGCAGACTGTCGCACTTCAGTGAGACAGTTCTGTGTTGAAGATAGAAAAGCCGACTGTCCTCTCCAGAATATTGGCAAAAGTTAGACATCCTAGGGTCTCCGACGTGAGGCCCTGGCCTGGGCTGCTTATTCTGTCAGGTTCATCTGAACAGGGACTCTCTCAGAGGCAGCCATCACTGCTGGGTGTGCATACAGGGAAACAGGCTTGGGAAGGTCAAATAATTTGCCCAAGGTCACATGGCTAGGAAGCAGGCAAGATTCAAATTCAGATACACCTGGGTTCTCAAGTCTCAACCCAGATTATACAGAATCACAGTCCTTCATGCTGCCTCATAGGTCACCACCACGCACATCAGACAAGAAGCTGCAGACACGGGGGCAAGTTCCACAGTTCTAAGGACCAAGCCAAATCAGAAGTGAACAGTAATCCCAGTCCTCCAAGGAAACCTTTCTTAGCTCAGGTGGCAGAGTGGAGGACTGTAGAGGGTGGCATGCAGAAGTATTGATCCTCATTTCTACCCTCTCAAGGAAAAGGAGAGGAAGGAAGGTGCCTTTCAGAAACAAATCACACTAAAAACACAAGGAACCAAACCTGTACCCAAGCTCCCAGGTAGCTACACCTGATGGGCGTTCTCCTTCTTAGTTCCAAGGCAAAGAACCCCGCCTGTCACATGCTCCTGCCCCTGCCATGTTAGAGCAGCCACACAATGAAGTAAAGTCTCTGTAGATTTCCCACTGGTCAGTACATGAGCCATAACCAAGTATGACTGTCACCATCTTGTAGTTCTGGTGGATTAGCAGACCTAAGCCTAACAGGTGGTTGCCAATGTCACAGCACAGCAGCCAGCCAGCCTGATCCTCCTGAAGAACACCCATACCCATAGAATTGCCTATTACAGTATTGTTAAAACAACCACAACATTTACTTCTATATTTTCTACCCTTCAAACACAGACGACTGAATGTGTTAAACATTAGCCTGCAATCTGCAAAAGCCAGTTTGTGGAAGATTATAAAAGACCATCTATTGTCACCAAATAGAACTTCAAGTTCCAATTTGCAATTTCAAATTTCAAGAAGTTCAAATGTTTTATTTTGTAAAACAGACACTGTATAAATTGACACTGAAAGTCAGGTGTGGGGACTCACATCTTTAATCTCAGTACTTGGGAGACAGACTCTGTGAGTTACAGGCTAGCCCGGTCTATGTAGCAAGTTCTAGGCCTGTCAGAGCTACAGAACTGGTACCATGGTTCACACAAATAAACAAACAAATACTACTGCATGTTCTTTGCTGTTTATGCATACAGGAATGTGAAATGCAACTAGACTTTCCTGTATAATTGTATAGTAATATGCAAGAATACAATGAATACTTTTAACGTTGGCTTACATAACAGAGATGTCACCATCGACTTGTGGGTAAGAACAGAGAAAGAAAGGGGGAGCAAGCAGTCATGCCAGCAGAACGAAAAAGGATTGAGAAAAGCAAATTGCAGTAAACCTTATAGAGAACAGAATCCTATTGATGAAGAAAAACATAGTGTGGGCAAAAGGACAAGAAGGTCTCAGAAGAGACAACGTTGGCTGGAATGTTAGACCACATAAGAGAACACAGGATGTCGGCCATGTAGGAAGCAGAATCTTACATGAATTGGTTAAAGAGTTGTAGCTTGTCTTAAATCAACAACAAAGATGAAAATCCTAAAACTCACACCTTTGGTCCTTTTATTTTTTTAGATTAGTTTTGTTCACTGTATCTCTAACCTATCTCCTTTCAGTAGGGGAAATATCTCTGGCTCTCAGTTGTGTGTCTGGTTTCATGATTCCTAAGCTGTCATAGGGGCCTCTAGCCTGGACTTGGGTTCTGCCCCTGCCCCTACCCCTGGTCTCTTGATTAGTAATGCTCTCCTAATCAGTGCAGACTTGGGGACAAATCCCTCCTGGGATGCTCACAAGCTCTTAAGAAAAATGGGGTCAGGGCATGCTAGCATTGTCAAGGAATCACACCAATCTGCCCTGGTCAATCCCAGCCCAGCCTCCATCTCCATAATTAAACAGCTGCCACTTAGCTCAGCCTAGTGGTCCTTCTGCATCCTCAGACTGCGCTCAGCTCTCAGTCTCCCTGGGAGGTATCTGCCATGAGAGCGAGGAGACAAAACACAGTAACTGATTGCTTGGGGGTGAGCCGGAGAACTCTTCCCAGGGACTGGGCAGAATCATCAGTAATCACTGCTCCCAGTTCAGACACTGTTCCTTAGACCTCTCTGAGGAGCCACAAGCTGATGACTTCCTGACTAAACCTGGGAACATTTGAAAAGTTGCGCTCTCGATTTTGGCAGGCAAAAAGTTCCTCACTTTCTGTTGGCAACATTCCAATCCCAGTCAGGATCCCTCCTGGTTCTGTTGCTTCCTTTTCACAAGCAAAGTCAAGCTTTCCCCTAAAGATAGCACTAACAGTTCACATTTGATGGAAGGAGCCCTCAGCACTTAAGCAGATGGTTTCTGAAGCAGCTAGTTGCACAAGGCAGAGTGTTAACGTCTGGGGCCCAAACAATTGTACTTATATACACTATTGTGATTAGGGTGGTTCATGTTCTCACTCCTCATTCAGACTCTAGTGATTAACCACACCCTGGTCTCCTTTGGGGATGCATGGTGTTCTTATGTTTCTCCCATGCTAAAGCATCCTTCTCACAGACCACAGAAGCCTGCTTAGGCTGTAATGGACAGTGCATACTTTAAATTATTAGTAACCACTATAATTCCCTGGGCCAGGACTTAAATTGACATCTTTCATATCAATTTCCATAGGAGAAGCATTCATAATAGCCAAAAGGTAGAAATACCCGCACACCCAGCAGGAGAGGAATGGCCAAACAAACCATGGTGCATTGTGCAATGAGACAGCCAGCCATTAAGAGAACAGAGAATTGACAGGTATGGATGAACCTTGAAAGCGTCATGCCAAGTCAAGCTAACCAGATACACAGGGAGCAGTATTATACGATGCCACTCATGTGAAGTTCCCACAGCAGCAAAAGTCAAAGAGGTTGAGAACAGTTTGGCAAGGACTTGGGGGAGGGAAAAATAATTGTTTAATGGGAGCAAGGTTTCTACTGGGGTAATAGGAAAGGTCTAGAATGGGTGGTAGTGATGGATACAGAAACAATGAATGCATTTAATGCCTCTGATCCATACACTTAAAGTGGTGTGTTGCTGCCATGGATATTTTACACAATAAAAATTTTTGTAAATGCCCTTTTTGTCTAACTTAGTAACACAGTGTCTTGCTTCCCATGTAATAAATATAGAATAAGCCCTACCTTCCTTCCTTAGCTGCTCCTGGCCAGCTAAAGAAAGAAACTAGAACAGTGGAATGTCCCAAGTTACCTAGGCTATGAAGACATTCTCTATCAGAATATATCATTTAAAGAGGAGAAAGACAGAGATAGAGAGACACAGAGAATGGAAGGAGGGAGGGAGGGAGGGAGGGAGAGAAAGAGAGAGAGAGAGAGAGAGAGAGAG
>LOEQ01000514.1:1439-14000 GCA_001685075.1 Bramus lutescens
AACCACTGGGGCTCTTAAACCAGCACCACAAGTTGAAGTGATTTGGTCTGAGCAATGCGCAGCTCAGGCTTTGACACTCACCACAGTGCTAAACGAACCTGGCTGCTCAGTACATCGATCTATAATTGATAGACAATCAGGAAACGTAAAATAACCACAGCTTTGCAACTAATTAATGAAGTAACCCCAGAATAATAAAAAAAACTATCTTGTTGGGTGGAATTGAGCCTGAAACCATTCAATGTCTCCAGGCTCCCTGAAGTTCTGATGTTGAGATGGATGCTGGCAGCAAGCATCTTCAGCATCTTCAGTGGTCCAGAACTAGGAGAGTGTATCATTTTTCCTCAGGAACTAATGAATTCTGAGCTTGGTTCTTTTGAAGTAAAAAAAATGATGGTGCAAGAACACAGATGATCTGGGGCATAGCTGAGCTCCAAAGGAGTCAGAACTAGCAACTAGCCTTTACAGGAAAACGACAGGGGAATTAATAGCAGTGATGTTCTAGGCTTCTTCTACAGGTGTTTTCGAGGCCAAATCCCTGTGTTGAGAAACCACATAATTGATTGTACCCTGAATTATGTGTCAGATCCTTGATATGATGGATAATACCATTAGAAAAACCTTACGTTCCCCTGACTGCAGCTTAGGACTGAAGTCAGCAGCACCTCTGCTCAGAGGCCGCCTGACCCATTTTTGTTATGGCTTGACTTGTGTTTTCCACAAATTCCTATGTGGGAGTCCTAGCAGCGGTACCTCAGAGCGTGACTTAATCTTGTAGCTAAAAGGAATTCCTAAAGATGAGCCCTAATTCAATACGACTGGTGCCTTAAAAAGGAGGAAGTGTGGAGACCAACATAGACACAGGGAGGAAGCCACATGAGGATGAAGGCAGATCAGTGATGCTTCTGTAATTCAGCAAACAGCACGGATTGCCAGCCAGCAGCCAGAGCCCAGAGAGAAGCCGGGGCAGAGTCTCTTCTACCCCTAGGAAGCACCAAACCTGACAACGCCTAGATTTCAGATGTCCTATCTCCAGAACTATGAGACCATTGCTGTGGTTTTCAACCACCCTGTTAGTACTCTGTAACAAGAGCCTTGGCATCGACATACACATGGACTCACTGCCAAGGAAAACCCCGCTCCCTTCTTTTAGTAGCAGAGACTTCAATATCTGTTATAATTCTGGACCCAGCTCTAAGCACTTTACCTCTATATACCATATATTTTCCATATGAACACATGAAAAAGGAGCTTGAAGTAGTCTTACTTTGCAGATGAGGAAATTCAGGCATAGAGGGATTCAATAACTCACCCACCCACTGTAACAGTTGTTGTGTGGCAGAGCCATCAGGTGAACCTAGGCAGATCAGTTCTGGAGTCTGGGTACCGTCTCCCATGCATGTGATACAGGGCACTTCTAAAGGGGTCTCTTGATTTTAGAGAGAACTGGAACCTGTGGGTGTTTTCTTTCCATGGAATAGCACAGAGTGACTTTATTTCTAATCCCACAAGGTGATTCTTTGTCACACTTAGTTTCTAGAGTCCTGCCTTCCTTCAGCATTCCCTTATGAATGTGCCCCACTTTGTAAAAACCAACATTAACTACCAGTCTTTAAACCAAAGTATATCCTTTGATGTGGTCTGATTAACTGGAAAATTGAGATGTTATCACATTTGCTGGTCTAAATATATTGATCTTTATGTTACATTACACTAATGATCACATATTTAAAAAATGGTCAACTAAAGACCCCATCAAAACCTACAGCCATTAAGCAGGCATGCTTTGTCTATGCAGTTGGTATATTTTATCTGAAGTAATGGGCTTTTCATCTGTCCCTAATCATCTTGCTTGCCCCCCACCCCAGCATGTTAGACTGTTGGCATTATTTGAAGCTTGATTGTGTAATCCCTGGCCACTTATCATCACACAGTGGATTTCTTTAGTGGGGTATGTTGTGAGCATCTAATCCTCTCAGAAATTATGTCATTCCTGCTTAATTCAAGATGACTTAAAGCAAACATTGATCTTAACAGATAAACATTTCAGGCAATGGTATGTATGTGTGAGTGTATACTAGAATATGAACTATATCGTAACATTTAAAAACTTTATTTCCTATACTTTTCTATGATTTTTGTTAAGTTCCTTAATTCTTGCCTCCATTTTCAAGATAGGGTTATTGAAGCTGCTAAGATCCAGACAGGCCTTCTTTGAGGTTCAATTCCATTTGAGGTCACACCTGTTTTTTAATCTCCCCTAGCAACTAGCAACCAACTACAACTTGCCTAATGCCAAGGAGTTCTAAACCATTATCCTTTCTGATAAGTCAGACAGTCCTTCATACTGGGAGGGGAAGAAAGCTGAAGGACTATTCTTAGCAGCTTACAGGGAACTCAGAATCATCCAACTCTCTCAACATTTCTGACCTTATGTCCTTATCTATCCCAAAGCCATCCCCAAGTCTCCTCTTCTGTGATGGATGACTTTTGTTTTGGGAACATTTGGGCTTTTTTTATTACCCTGTGGGCCGTCCCCCTGTGCCCCTTGTTGTCCATAGGCAGTAGGTACTGCTTCTGTTTGCTGCTGTGAGGGGCAACTTTGTTTCTCATGATTATTGTAGCTCATACAACTGACTGCTATCAATTTTTATCTGGGTATTTGAATTTCTCTGAGGCCATCTCTTTGCCAGAACTTAAAAATCCATCTTCTTAGACTAGAAGTACTCAGAGCTATGTTTAGAGAAATCTTTTCACTCACAGGAGGCCATGATACCACTTAAGTTCTAAACACACCATCAAAGTCAAAATTATTCTCCCTCTTCCTGGGCAGCCCTGGGTTCTAATGTACATATTGTCAGGTGTTCTCCAGTCCATGACTTTTATTAGACGTTCAATCTCCCATCCCCAGCATAGCCCCAATAACTCAAAGTTCATTCCATCTCTGGTTCCAGGAATTGGTTTGCTGGGTCCCAGCTCCCTGATTTCCTAGTCAGTACCTTACAAAGAATTAGGGCCAGTCATACTAAGTGGATCCCTGCCAATAGTAAGTACAGTGAGAACGGAGACTCACATTGGTCAAAAAACATGGAGGAGAAGAGGTTTTACTCCACAAATGGGAAATATTTTTTTTTCTTGCTTATTGAGCATGAGCAAGAGAAAATGGAGCCTTAGGTGACAGTCAGCTCACCATTATGAAGAAGAAAGCTTGAAGACAAAGCCAACGCAGGCAGAGGGACCAGGAGGGAATGTTAGAGCAACAGAGCCCACCCACATCACAGTGTACCCACCACCCCCATGAGAGCCGCCACCCCCTTGTGAGCCACCACCCCAATGCGAGGAAATAATCTCCCTACTGTTTGCAACTACGAGGGGCAAACACATTAGAAGCAGCCCAGGTCCTGGAGAAAATAGGCATCTTGTAAGGTGTGGGGGGCCCCTGAGACAGATTTGCATGGTGACAACCTGGCTTTTAAATATTGAAATGCTGGCTCTGCTTGTATAGTGCCACTGGAGTGTTTGCTTCTTACTGATTCTACAAAAGAAAAACAAACCAGCCAGAGACAGTCGCTGAGTCTCAGTTCGTCCTTCCCCACTCACCCAGTATTTTCTCTCGGTTTTAGCCTAATGCGCCATTTCTCTTTATGGCAGAGTAAGGCTGCTCATGCGCTGTGCTCGCTATGTCCCATCAGTGGTTCAAAGCTGCTGCTGATCCAGCAAAGCTACCTAAATTACACTGGGAAAGAACACATTTTGTTTCTTTGCTTATTTTAGGCTTGTATGACTGAAAAAAGTAAAAGTAAAAGACCTCGAACCTTTTGTTTGTCTTAGCAAGGAAAGCATTCTCCTCAGAAATATCTGCGTCTGGGAGAACGGGTTGAGTTCAACACTTTCTGTAGCATTCCTAATTTAGTACTTTATCAGAAGCAAGATCCCATCGGGCTGAACTCCTTTGATGTGGAATAAGCTCACTCATGTCTTCATGGTTGATGTGACCAAATTTACGTTTGAGACTTTTGTTTTATTTGCCTTCAAGATCACCTCATTTTAGTGTCCAGCCCTGGGAATCCTGGATTCCAAATCTTTCCTCTCTGGCTAACACAAACCTGTCTCTATTAGTGTTTTTGATGAAGGTAGTGGACACTTTGCTTGACACGTGCTGGGTATGGTTGGGGAGAGTGACGATTCTTGGAAACAATAAACTTCAAAAAGCCAAAGTAGAGCTCTCAGGCTTTCTTTTAATAGAACTTTAATAGAACACACAATAATGTGGTGTGTTTGTGTGTGTGTGTGTTTGCGTGCACACGCGTATGGGCAAGAGCATTTCATAAACCAGTAACAGACTACTCAAGCAGCTGTGGTCACTGAATAGAACAAGTGTCCTCTTTCTAAGTGAGAGCTAGTAAATCACCCTTCTCAGGTGGAATCTTTTATTTATGCTTTGGGATTCCAGTTTACTGAGAAAGCTTTGGTTTTCCTTTTTGGCTTTGTCTAAGCTGTGCTTTAGTGGGCAATTCAAAACCAGTTGACATTTATTAGTGAGGACAAAGCCCATTTTGATCTCATGCTATAGTCCAGCTGCTGGCACACCAACATTGCTGTGGGGGTTCCCGTTTGTGATTACCTGTGTGGTGGCAGAGGGCATGGCTGCAGGTGTGCTGTTTGTAAGTCGGTGGTGACAGTGAGCCATTCCTACGCCTTAGGAATTAGTTATTGAGCGTCTTGTTTTGTCATTTAAAAAAAAAGTTATAGCCTAAAATATGAGCAAGCAGAAGGGGCTACCATAGCCAGGAAGACAAGACTGTGACAGTGGGTTCTGTTCTGAGGATATTCACATTTTCCAAGACATTTCCACACCCTTATCATTTCATTTTCACAGGAATGCAGGTTCACAGGACACATATCCAGTTCTCCATGTCTCATTTCTAAAGCAGTGTAATGCAAGGCTTCAGGTTTTTTCCCAAGGTCACTCAGTTAAAATGTGGTCAATCTTGGAGCTGAGTTCCACTGTGTTCCACTCTCTCCACCACTGGAAGATCCAGTTTTAAACTCTAAGATTGCGTCTTTTGCTCTTGGGATTGACTTTTATTTTTCTTATTTTTATTTTACTTTATTGTGTATAAGTGCTATCTCATTAGCCTGACACCAACTTTCAAAGATGGATTGTAGAGACTCTGCATAGCTTACTCTGATAGGAAGTGGTGCTCATTGCTGGGTGTCTTGGGTGGTGTACCTCTTAAATCCTTCTTAGCAGGATGTGAAGATAGTTCTGGAAAGAACTTCCATTTCTTCTGTTTCCAAAGGTCCACAGAGTCATATTCTCTCAGTGTGGAGTCCCTTTAGGGTCAGATCTGACAGGGGTCTGTGATGTTACTAACTGTCACATGGAGGAGGAGTTTAAAAGCTTCAAGGCTCTTTCTGCATCTAAGAAACATTTTGTCCCAGGATTCTCCTTTGGCATGGCCACAAGTCATTTAGTTGACAATCTTTTTGAGTGTCTATTCTGTGCTGGTAGGGCTCCATCCTGACTTTGTGGTCTCACCAGGTTTTGCTTGTTTACAGTCTGGGTTTGGGAACCAACAGTCAATTTCGCTGAACAGAGTGATAGCTAAGAGAGACTGAAGCACTCCTTTCTCCTTGAGCTGCACCGTTCCTACAGACAGTTCCATCGAGTGAATGCTGGACACCGGTGGTTCCTTTTAAACTCTAATCAATATGTTGTAGAAGTCATGCTATTAGCATCGGAAATCTGTAAAGCAGAGTGCAAAGGACCCAGACCCAAAGAACAACAACAAACCCCACCTCACACCCCACTCTGCTGCCCCCCCCAAAACAAAACAAAACAAACAAACAAAAAAACGCAGATTGCTTTTTGCTCCACTGGGGAAAGATCACCTTCTATTCAGTACCATTTTGCCTCTGAGAATCTCCTCTTGGTGGCTGTGGTGGTTTGAAGGAAAATGGTCCCCAAAGGGAGTGGCACTATGTTAGGAGGTGTGGCCTTGTTGGAGGAAGGGTGTCCTTGTGGGAATGGGTCCCCTATGTTCAAGCTATGCCCAGTGTCACTACACAGAGCACTTCCCATTGCCTGCAAGATGTAGGACTCTCAGCTACTTCTCTAGCACCATGTCCGTCTGCATGACACGGTGTCTCACCATGATGACAATGGATTGAACCTCTGAAACTGTGAGTCACCCCACTTAAATGTTTTCCTTTATACAAGTTGTTATGGCCATGGTGTCTCATCACAAGAATAGAAACCCTAAGACATGGCTCAATGCTCATTTACTCTTCTTCACCACTGTCCTCTCTCTCTCTCTCTCTCTCTCTCTCTCTCTCTCTCTCCTACCTTTCTTGTGCATTGGGGATATTCTATAAATTTCTTTAGAGCTGTGAACCTTGCTGCCCTTCCTGTTTTCCTTCCCTACTTGGTGTTCCTAATGCTTCTCCCCAAATTTTCTTGCCGCCTTCATTTCACATCCATGGTTTGCCAGGAAACCACTATGTTCTTGAGGCTTACATGCTCTGACCTAGCACCACACAGCTAGGAAATGGAGCATTTGCAAATTTTCTGTGTTGGTCCTCACAATTCTCACTGCCTGGGTCGTTCATAATAAGCCTGTGCATCTTCGAGGTTGCCTTGGATTTCTACCGGCTGGCACAAGGCGGACACTATGCCTTGACAAAGTCACAGATGTTCACTACTGTTGAATTTTGACCTAATTTTTTCCTTTCATCCATGGCAGTGAGAGGCTATAGGGCTGGCAAAGTAAGGGAGTAAGGTCCACAGAAGAATGGACAGAGATCCATAAAAGTCTATAGCTCAAGTCCAAACCAGTAAGGACGTCTTTGTCCAAATCTCTCGACCTATTGAACATTGGTTCCATTTGCTCTGATCTAACAATCAGAATGCCTACATCATATGCATGTGTAGGCCTACCTGATGTAGGTTTGTTAAAGAATGTCTATTGTTATTACGATTGGGCTAAGCAGCAGACACAGGGTGGGCCCCGTGAAGTTGGAGAGCAGCAGGTTAGATTGCCAGCAGGGAGAGAAGAAGGTGCTTGTGTGTTCCTGTCCCTCTCAGTGATCTCTCTATCCCAATGGCTTCCCTTGTCAGAGCTTGGGCAGGGACACAGAAAGAACTCTGCCTCTTATTCACTTCAGAGAGACTGAACTGTATAATACAGAAGGGCTGAGGAGCTGGGGTTAGGAGCTCGCACGGTTAATCTTGGCTACTTGTAGCCCTTACTGAAGTGTGAACATCACAAGCCAACAGCTCCATGAGAGATGACTCACAGGAACTTGCCTGGAAAGTCCTGTGGCTGCCCACTGCACAGAGATCCTGACACTAGAGAACACTGC
Organism: Bramus lutescens; assembly: GCA_001685075.1. Classification (NCBI taxonomy): domain Eukaryota; kingdom Metazoa; phylum Chordata; class Mammalia; order Rodentia; family Cricetidae; genus Bramus; species Bramus lutescens. The sequence continues at coordinate 8,805 of LOEQ01000514.1, forward strand.
CTTCAAATCTTGTGCAAGGGCACTGAGCCATTCATTGACAAGCTCACACCACAGAGAGAACTTGTGGGAAATGTGACTCCAAAAGCCTCCCTTGTGACATAGGATGTAACAAGAGGTGGCTTTGGCACTGAGTCACACAGCTGACATGGGCTGTGTGTATCTTTTGAAATATTTGCTCATCTTTACCACATTCCACACACCATGGCAATGAAAAACACAGGTTTCTGTGACAATAGCAGTAGTTGATCGTATGACCACCAATACTGATTGGAAGTTGCTTGTGTTTATACTTTTTAAAATATTATTTTTGTGTGTGGGGGTGAAGAGATGGCTCAGCTATGAAGAGCACTGGCTGCTCTTCCAGGGGACCTGGATTTCATTCCCAGGGCCCAGATGGAGGCTCACAACTGTGTGTTAACTCCATTTTCAGGAGCTCCAACAACCTCTTCTGGCCTCTGAGGGCATGGTATAGTATAGCACACAGAGAGAGAGAGAGAGAGAGAGAGAGAGAGAGAGAGAGAGAGAGAGGAAAAAACACAAAACACACACACAAAATAAAATAAAAATTTAAATTGTTCTCTTGTAAAAAAAAATGAAGAGGAGAGAAGTAAAGATGAAAGTGCCCACTCTTCTACTCTTGTGCTTTGTGGCCCTGGCTTTTGAGGGGCAAATCTCAAAACTCCAGGTAACTGGTCCTGAGACAGCAAGGAAAGATCTGTTCTCATGTAAGGAGAGGGATTCCTAAACCAGCCAACAGATATCTGGGATATCTGGGGCAGTAAATTACTTCTAGAAGAGTAAGACAATGGAAAAAAAATACCTTGTATTTGTAAAAGAGGGATGGTCAGGGCAATAGAAAAATGACTCTTAAAATAGTTTTATCTGAATCCTCATCCTTTTCAGCATTATCTCACTATCTAGCCCTCCCCGCTTCCTATCATCATAAATGTGTAATTCCTTTCCCCTTTCTTTGTCATGCCCCATGGGAGATTGGCCACAGCTGGTGGGGACCCTCTCCTCTCTTGCCTGTTTGCATGTCCATCATGAAAAGATAGTGTGAGTAATTTTGGGAATTCCCCCTCCTCCCAGGATTCTCCTCCACCACATACATCTTCATCACTGGATTTCAAATTCAGATAATGTACAGGAAGAGATAAGAACCCTCCCCCCTGCATCCTTCCCCCATCAAAGCCTTACCATTCCGCCCAAAGGAAAAGGAATAAAATCATGAGGGCATTTTTTCTCCTTATGAAGTGTGCACACTGAGGCCCAGGACGTAGAGCACGCCAGATGTTGCAAGAGCATGACTGTTCAGTCCCTTCGGCCACACATGCTGAAGTCATGAAGTAGGGAAACCTGACTCAGGAGTCGCCATCCAGTGTGGGCACTGACAGAGCAGCTCCTGCCCTGGGTCAGGGAGCAACCCGGCCAATCCTCACTCAAGTCTGACTGAACAGGTTCTGGCATGAGGGTCAGTAAGAGGAGATGGAGAGTTAGGACTGCTTCCAGCCACTCTAGAGAACACGGAGAGGCTAAGGGTTAATGGCAGTAAGGGCCTTGTCTGCTGATGCAGAAGGCCTCATGATGCTGTTGCTCCCTAAGTATCTACCATCTGTCCTGCATGAATGCTGGTACCTTGGGGGCACAGTTCCAAAACGAGTGAGAGGAAAGTTAAAATGAGAGGAATCAAGGACGGGTATGGTTCTGTTTTCTGTGACATCTTTATGGACATTACAATGTGAATTAGTCATCACTTTCTACAAAATGAACGGAGACAGAAGAGGGAAGCAAGGTTTTTACACAGAATCTCTAGGCTCAGCTTGTTCCTCGCTGAGGCCAGTTACAGTCGGTTCCTGCTCAGCCCTATGCTCTGGGCCCACGGCCTATGTGGTGCATTTTCACATTTACACCAAGCTTTAAAAAAGAAAAAATAAGATTCAGAAGATTGAATCTATGCTCATTGCCTTCACTCTTGATAAACCTTTGCAAAATAACAGCATCCTTTCCTGGGCTGTACTAAGAGTCCCAGGACAGTCCGGCATTGCCTTCATCCTCTAGAGACAGGAGCAGCCACCGTCTTCACCCCCGCGGGCTCCCTGGGAGTGACAGTGCCTGGGACATTGACTGCTAAAATTGCCTTCTCCCTGACAGCCTAGTTCTCAGGCAGGTTTGGCCACAGTCACTCAGGAACCTTGTTGTAAAGGCAGACTCCAAGCGCCAAGCTCTGCAAACCTGGGTGAGAACCACGGTGTTTCCAGTGAGCTTCCAGGTGAGAAGGCCAGTTGCTAAGTCACCAGGCGGACTGAAACAGCTGTGTGGGAACTCCTTCTGCAGCCCACTTCAGCATGGCTTCCTCCCCTGCTTCCCCTACTCAGCAGGTGCAGACATTTGCTAACAGAAGTTCTTCGGCACACATCGGAGCATTTTTTTACAACTAGCTTTCTGCAGGACCGTAAAAAGCAAAAGAAATGAACTTAAATGTAGCCAAACAATTTTTATCAGAGCAATAAAGTCATTTCCTTATTGAGCCGTGCTTGGGGCCAGATCTGAGAGGTTCTGTTCATTCTGGATTATTAGGCAATTTTAGCCTCCACCCAATTCTTCAAGATTTACCCTGCAAGAGACCTGAGTCACCAGGTGAGGTTTAGTCTCCCTGGCATTTTTCAGACCTGAGTCCCCCCAGGGCTGGGGAGGGGGCAACTGGCTGGGAGCCTAGTGCCCAGTTGGCTTTATGATGTGTTGCCTGGTGTTTTTTCCAGCTCTACAGCATGGGTGGTCTGCATGCTGGCAGAGCCCAAGGCTGCAGGAGTTCCCAGTTCCCTCTGGGGAACATGACGAATGGCCTCGCTGACAAAACGTGGTCTGCTTTCCATCTTGGAGCCACGGAGGGTTTCATTTTCAAAGCAGGAGAACAAACCACAGGAACCAGACACAACACACACAGGCCACAAACGATATGGCCATTTTCTCATCTCAAGCAAGGGACCTGCAAAGGTGAAAGAAAAATGGCTTTGTTAGAATTCTTTGATGAAAATCAAATATGCAGAGCCCACAGTGTTGTAAGGAGACCCTGTCCGTCTTCCGTTGTGGTCCTTTCCCTGACCTGCTGGACTCAGTCTCTGGTGGGCTGGCCTGTCTGGTGTTCATCTTTCCCAAGGCTTGGAGGTGTGCTTCCTGCCTTGAGTTTCCCAGAGACCCCAGGGAGATGAGTTTGGTAGAGACTGGAGGACAATACCTCACTGTACCCAACAGCCCTGTTCTAGCTAATTCATTTACATAGTTCCTCTCTCTCTCTCTCTCTTTCTCTCTCTCTCTCTCATTTTTTTTGTGACAGTGTTTCTCTGTATAGCTTTGGAATCTCTTCTGGAACTTGCTCTGTAGACCAGACTGGCCTTCAACTCACAGAGATCCTCCTGTCTCTGCCTCCCTAGTGCTGGGATTAAAGGCATGTGCTACTACCACCTGGCCACTGAAATCGCTTAAAGAATATTCTAGACACTCCTTTCTATTCTGATCTCATATGCACCAATGGATGGTTCCAGGGAAGAAAAGAAGGGTAAACAGCACTTATCAGGAAGAGCATGGATTTCCACCCGTCTCCACTTTCTGGTATGGCCACTATTTCCCTCCGTAGCCATATGGCCCTTCCTTTAAGGGTGTGCCTGGTATCTTGATCTGAGTGCTCTTAACTTAGAACTTGTGGAGACTGATATTTCTGTGTACTGTCAATGACAAGACACGCCTGTTAGGAGCCACAGCAGCAGGTGTGGTACCCGCCTCTTCTAGTTGGCCAGCAGGTCTTTAAAATATCAGATTCCTACACTGAGTTCTTTATAACAGTATAGGAAACGGAGCAGATGACTTGCGAGGAGGTGTGCGCTGCCTGAATAACAGTGGCTCACCGCTCTGTGCCTCTAACTGCATGTTCCCTCATGGGGTGCATATTACAAACAGTGCTGCATCCCTTACATGGCTGAGTCAAGCTGGGCTCTTGACAATAGTGAGGAGCTTAGTATCAGGAAGACAAGAAACTACAGTAAGAATCAGGGCAGTCAGCCTCGTGGACAGAGAGAACTCTATGAGCCAATGTGGGATGAAGGCATGGTGAGCTGGAAACAGGGGCACCTGGGAACGGGGGAGCACCATTGTCTGAGGCTAAGATGTTGAAATCCATTAAATGAGCCTTGAAGGAGGTGGACAGTAAATCTAGGGCTTACCCTGTGAATTCAGGGGCCCCAGCAAAGGCAGAAGAGCAGTAGGGAGACATGTGAATCTCCCTCAAAATGGGCCATTTGCTCCCATTAGGAAAGCATCTGTGAGATGGTATACCCTATGTGTCACAGGAAAGGGGCTAAGGGCTCAAACTAGGGCAGTCACTGCAACGAAGATAAAGGAGCCTGCCATGCAGAGCTCCTAGGTCTGAAGGTTGTCTTGATGTTGGAGTGAGGCCGATTCAGGAGGTAGGATTAGCTAGTGCTCAGAGAACCTGGAGGACCACTGTTCTCAATGTATGTCCCAGGGAGAGAAGTTTCATGGGGTAGCATGCAGAAGTGAGTCTTCCTCTTAAGTAATGGGGCAATTCTAGCATTCACAGGAATTTGGAGGGAGTGAGCAGACCCACATACCCTACATAACTACTGTTTGCGGGAGGGCTGGGAATACGGCCCCACAGATCGAGTGTTTGTTCAGGATACACAGGGCCCTGGATTTGATCCTCAGCATAGCATAAACTAAGCATGGTGTACACTATGAACCCAGAACTCAGCAGTTAAAGCAGGGAGCAGAAGGTTAAGGATGCATCTGGCTTTATAATGCATTCAAAGCCAGCCTGAGATAGTATTTTAAAATTAAACTAATCAAGTAAATAAATGCATAAATACATAAATAACTTAAAAATAAAGAAAAAACACTGTTAAGGCAGATGTGATGTTGTGAGCAATTGCAAAGTACTAAGCAGGTTATCAAAGAGACATGCTCTTTGAGGAGCATGGCCACAACACAACGAGGCAGGTCAGTGCTACCTCAGACTCGGAGCAGGACCAGGCAACCATCTCACTCAGTGAATATGGGCCTCTTTGGAGAACTCAGATAAGCACCAAGGCTGTAGAAAACCGTGAGTCCAGTTGTTGTGGAGAAAGATGCTCAGGGCAGAGGATTTTTGTCTTTTCTATTCCTTCCTTCCTTCCTTCCTTCCTT
>LOEQ01000514.1:21528-35350 GCA_001685075.1 Bramus lutescens
CTCTCTCTCTCTCTCTCTCACACACACACACACACACACACACACTTTCCTTTCTAGGAAAGAATGGGGAGGAGAAGCTCATCACTTGTTTCAGCAACAAATATAACTGCTGTATAAATAAGTAAACATGCTACCAGTCAGAGTAGAACTGATACAAAGCCATATGAATGTGGATATCATGTACAGGATACACATGTGTGTGGGGGCCCGAGTTAGGGTGTGGCATGAATGTGAACAGAGATGCTAAGCCTGCCAGTCCCGACCTTCTCTGATCATAGATTCAGCTTTTGTTCCGTTGCTGTAAATAAGCCCTTGGACTGGAAAAGAAGTTTGGCTATCTTCTGAGAGGGTCAGAAAACCTTCCAGTATTTTTCAGGCCTCCAATCTCCAGACATTCTTTTGCTCATTGATTCCCCTCAGTTCACCTCCCAGTGACTTCTTATGTCCCTCTGGCCTTGCGCTGCTCTTGAAAGTGGCCAAAGGAAACTCTTAGGTGTCGACCAGTGAGTAGGGAGAGGTTCTCTTTCATCCCCTGAGTGTCTGGAGATGTGAGTCTAATGAGAGGCATCGACCTTTAGATTATACAAATGGAGCTCTTTAGCAATCACTTCCCTCCCCAGTCCATACCCACCCTCAGCTTTTAATCTTCTCAATTATATTTCCTTTTCATTGATTACTACTTTGCCAACTTTCAGACTGAGCGTGCAGTAAAACCTCAGCTGCCCAGGTAATGCGATTTCTTTCCGAGCCTGACGCCTACATATCACCTCCTGAGGGGCCCATAGCCCCCACTCTGACTCTTTTGGGTGTTGGCACGTCATTGGCCTTCAATTGATTTTGCAAGATGGCTCCTTCCACCCAAGGATCTGCGCTCATGGTTAGGAAGACATGAGCTGCAAGTCTCAAAGCCGAAGGGGATTTGCAGGCTGACAGGTGCCTGTGGGACACTCAGGACCTCTGGCCGCTGACAGCCAGGCCTGGGAGTGGGCAGGTGGTGCTCCTGGGAGCAGGGAGCCCTGGCTTCCTTTCTCAACTCTGCTCTGACATTTCCAGCGACCTTCCTTGAACCACTTAACTTTCTGTGCTTTTCTTTGGTGCCATCTGTAAGGGCGAAGACAATGGCACTTTCTGTGAAAATGCTTTGAGGGACAGATAGTGCATAAAAGACGCAATGTAAAAGCAAGAGATGAGCGCGGCTTCCCATAAATAGGCCCTTGTTTTCATCTGCAAGAGGCCGTATTTGAAGGCTAAGACGAGAAATTGAGAAATTTCCTTGATATCTGAGGCCAGGCAGAGGACGTGGCTCAGGACCAGTGAGAAATCCTTTCTGTGGCTGGGGGCTCCTGAGAGGCTGCCGGGATGTGAGCTCAGCAAGGGGCATGCTGGGAATTGGCTGGCAGAACAAACAACTCTGGGGTCTCTGCACCCAGGAGCACTGAGGGCCGTATCTGGAATAGCCAAGCAGTCTGACAAGAAGCAAGGGCGTGTGGGAGTGGTTTATAGGGGGATGGGGTTGTGGGGGTGTGTGGGCGCCTCCCTGTGATTTACCGGCATTGACGTGGGGACTCGGGAGGAGGAGGGAGAGTCAGAGAAGTTTGGGGACATTTTCAAAACTGGAGGTCGTTCAGAGGAAATTACTCAATAAAAACCAGGTTTCTTTAACTGAATAGATCAATTTACAGCTCATAAGGTGGAAAAAGTCTGAGACTTCAAGATTCTGGCTGGGTGGGTCTCCTACGGTTTCCTCCCTTGGCAAAGGCACTGTGGCTTTGGCTCTCCCACCCTGGGTACCCCTTCAGGAGCCTTCAGGCCAGCATTTTTCTCTCATCTTGTTTCCTTCTCACTCTGCTACTTACTTTTTTTTCTGGTTAAGATTCTTTCCCTGCTCCCTTCCTCCTCCAGGCTTCCTGCTTGCAGCTCCCACCTCCCAGCAGCCCAGAAGGAGAGGTCCTACCAGCTTTGCTCTCCTGGTGACATGGATTCTTTTGATTCCTCCTCAGCTGCCTCCTCTCTTGGCTGCTGAGCTCAGCATTCCTCTCCAGGGCCCTAAAGATTTTCCTCTCCTCTTCCCATGACTGTTTTTCTTTGTACCCCCAACATCTATTCCTCCTGGGCTCTTGTGGCCTGTCTCCTCAGTTCCTGCTGATTCTTCAGAAGGTTTCAGTAACACCGACACCTAGAGACCAGAGTTCTTTAAGCTGGTTGCTAACCATGTAGATGTTGGGAGGCAAGACCAGGGGAAGATGAACGGGCCCAAGTTGACCTTTCATCCATTCATGAATCCTTCATCTATTCATCCATCCTTTCATGTCTTCTTTCACCTAGCCATCCATCTGCTTCTCTAGCCGTGTATGCATGTAGCTCTCCATGCATGGGTTTGATCTGCAGAGCTCAGAGGGAGAGGCAGGGCATAAATACTTACACATTGAAATGCAAATCTGTGGAAGCAGCTAAGGAGAAGTATATGGTACCAAGAGATCCTTTCATTTGGGATTTGGCTTTCTTAGGACTGGGGAATTAAATGGGGACCTGAAGGCTGTCAGGGAATTCTGCATTGGAGACTTCTTAGTAAAGACTGCTGCCCTCAACACCCCTTCCAAATCTCCCAAGGGCAGGCCAAAGAGGCTCACTCTTTCAGTTCAAGTCAGGGCTATTTAGGCCTCAAATTTCAAAAATAATTTATCTTATGAGTAAGTAAGAGTGACTTAAAAATATTCAGACTCTGATATTACATGCATCAATCGTTCTCTGGGCACAGACCTTATGGAGCAGTGGTTCTCAACTTTCCTAATGCTGGAACTCTTTAATACAGCTCCTCGTGTTGTGCTGACCCCCAACCATAAGATTATTTCATTGCTACTTCATAACTGCAATTTTGCTACTGTTATGAACTTTAATGCAAATATCTGATACACATGATAGTTAATATACAGCCTCTGGAGGGCTCACCACCGTCAGGTTGAGAACCACTGTTATAGAGGATAGAAGGAGCATTTAGCATCTGGAGAGGAAGGTTTGAGGAAGTCTTATCCTCAGGAAGAGCAGCGTCCTATACACCACCAGGAGGTCTCTGAGGGCTTGGGAACACAGTGCTTCATTGTCCCCTGACTGGCCGGGAAAACGGCTCCTTCTTCCCTGGGAGTTCAGTATTTCTATAGACTCAGGAGACCAGACAGCTGTAGAAACCTGTCACCTCTCTTTCTCCTCTCCACGGCATCAGTCACAAATCCAAGGCAGCCACTGGGTTTCATGGTTTGATGGCCTCGTAATTGTTATTGGAACTTGCCTTGGATGGATTTACAGTAATGAACTCACCTAATGGCAAAGCTGCCACAGGAGTCTCTGCAGCAGGATCTTTCTTAAGTGAAGATATTAGAAAACCACTCTGGTAAAGGAAAAGCAATACTCACTTGTGACTTTAAGTTTAGGACAAACACTGTTTGGAATCTGCTATTGGCCTCTAACTTTAAATACTACATTGGCTTGTTGCTAGCCTACAAAGATTTTGGCCAAGGCTTTGTTTATTTTGGCATCAAATGTATGTATCTCAAGCAGTTTTTGTGTCTCTGGGCATGTGTGTATGAGCCTGTATATGTTATAAACTCCAAAACTTTTGAACACAAGGTTTCATGCTCTTTTAACAGATTCTTCTGGCCCAAAATACTGGCAACTGGCAGGCAGGGCAGCCATGTGCATTAACGAATTGCTTTCAGGCCACCCCACCCATTACAGCCACTCTTTGGCTTGGTCAGACTTGGCATTCAGTTCTCTGGCCACCCTGGATTCCTGTCCTATTGAGTTATGGGTGAGGGAGGTGGCTCCTGCCCAGGAAAAGGGGGCTCTAGGGACAGTGGGTGCTTTCTGTGGCACCTCCATCTGTAGGCAAATCCTCAAGAATGCTTAGGATAGGTAGTTTGCTTCTAGCAGGACAGGAAGGCTCCATGTTTTTGCGGCTTGGCATTAAGCAAACAATTGCTCTTTTGTTCTCACCCCAAATGATTTGCCCAAACAAAAGGCAGCTGTCATGGGGAGAAAAGTACTATTTTTCCAGAGTTTGCCCCTTTCCGAGCCCATCACACAGCATGCTTTCTGATCGTGCATTTTCACAACTTAGGGTCTGATTTCCTGCCTAGGAGACAGGGCTTGCTGCTCTGGGATGTAAAAGCCACCTTTTGTCACTCCCTAGAGGGTCCTTAACAAGGCACCATTAGAACTAAAGGTAAAGTTTCTAGTTAGCACCTGCTGGCTCCCAAATCCCAAAGGATTCCCCACCCTGTGCACCAGGAGCCCAGCAACTGTCCTGGCACTGAAACTGAGCTCGGGAGTGAGCTTCCCTCAAACTTCCATCTCTTTAGAAAGTTTTGAAGTCAGATTTTCCGTAACAAAGGATTGTTACTGAATTGAATGCCATTTTTTAGAAAAGACATGACTTATCAATTTGTATCTTATTAAAATATGGTAAAATATGCTAAACAAAATTAAATGATGTGGAATTTAATCCTCCTTGGAGGCTTGTTAGGATTAGGCCATGTCCTTATCTAAGGAGCACACTTGCCACCATCTGCAGGCTTGGGTCAAATGTCAGCTTCCGGGTTGGGGATGGCGTGCCACCTGGCCTGGACTGTTGTACCCAGCCCTGCAGAACTGGGGCTGCATGTCTTCCCTCTTGCAGTCTCCTCAAGGCTCCGCACACCAGTGTTTCATGTTTGCGCTTTCGTGAATGCATTTCAGAATTTCGGGAAAATTACAACAAGGGTACAGTGGCCTCTTCTATAGCAGAGATTATCAACATTTCCAGGCATTGGCAGGCATTTTCCTTCATAATTGTCTTCTGACATGAGATTTTAACTTCAGAAATACTGAGTATCTGCTATGAACTCTAGGTATGGTTGAACTTCATAGGAAAACTGGGCAAGAATTTTCTACTCCCAGGGCAGTTTTCAGTTCCTGGAGTGTGATGGTACTCCTAGAGAATACTGTGTTTCCTTTATACACACTTTCTAATTTTCCTCTCGTGACATACATGTGTATAGAACTCACAAATATACATATATTAATGTATGTTCATAAATATATGTATATATGATATACATGCATAGCTATAATTATTCTGAACCTTTTGAGAAGAAAAATATAATGCTTTTTGCCTTTTGATACTTTACAAAAACATTTTCTATAAGTAACAATTCTCTTTACAAAAATATTTAAAATTTTCAAATATTATATGGTTGTATGCTTCTCAAGATCAGACAGAAACTTATGTCTTAAGCATCTTTGAAGACTAAGTACCTGGAGATAGCCTAACATATAACATAACTATTATCAAATAATAAATTTTAAAATACTATTTCATATATCATGTATTTATTATGTTTTATTTTCACATAAGATATATATGTATACATACAATACACTATGTATAATAATACAAAATAAGTTGCCATTGGGAAGTTAACAAAGATTTTCAGGTAGGCTATATGCTACTCAATCAGAAATGATTCTCATTTTCAGTAGATTAAAAATAGGTAGAAAATTTGTAGACCTTAGAAATTGTTTCAAAAACTGAAACAAACAGACAGACAAAACAACATACACACACACACACACAAACCCTAAGTGACTGTTAACTTAATGCCATTTTTGTGAACAGGAAGTATCTTTCAGGTGTGTTTGTCACAGGTAGCCGTTCTGGTCTGCCTGACTAGACTGTTTGCTAAGAGAGGGGAAGATGTAACTTAAGTCCTTTTTTTTTTAGGATTTGATCACAGATATTTGTTGGTCGGCAAGCTTCTATTTGGCAAGTAAACATTAGAACCTTGTGATTTTTATTCCTTATTTCCTATGTGCTAAAAACCAAGTTAACTAACCCCTGTTTTCACTCGATTTCTTGACTGAAAAATGCCTTCCACAAGCCCTGGGAAGCTTCACAAGTTACTAGTCAACATACATGTTTGTGACTGATTTCCGTGTGGGGTGGGGTTGAAAAATGAGTAGACAGAAAGGAAGATTCCAAGCACTGGAATGACACAGATTGGACCCCTCCAGGGATTTGAGATCATATGTATGAATATAAGTTAGCATGAACAAATCCCCATTCCAAAAGACATGTGATGTGTATGTTTATGTTACAGATTAATAGACTTTTTGATAAACAATTTTGCTAAAGCAAATTCACCCGCAATAGCAGAATGCCTTTTGATTGTCCTGAGCACACAGGAGGGAGAACTGATGGAGTGGGCATTCTGAACGTTATTCAAACCTTTCTTTGACCTTCGTGTAGATGTTCAGGCCTCACTGTGCGCTAGTAAGACTGTTTCTCTCCACACAGGCTTTGGAAGCAGCCCCTCGCTAGGTTATCCGAGGCTTCATGTCCATAGGAGGCTGCTGGAATATTCAGGGGAACCGGCTGATCAGAGGACTGTGAGACTTGGTGAATATAGTGGAAAAGACTGGTAGCAATTAATTTTGTCTAGATCACAATGTTCACAATTTGTTTCCCATACTTTGTGCTGACAAGGGACAAGTCGCTGGGAGGATTGGAACAAGTGATAGCTACAAGATCTGGCTCCACTGAATCTGAGACTTGAGCTCAGGACACGGTGTAATGCTTCATCCTTGCAGCTGTGCACTTCCTTAAAGACCCTGGGAAGGAAGGGAATGGGATAAGGTCTCAGAGCAACTCAGAGGCACAGCTGAGACAGATCCAGGTTCAGCTTCCACTTCGAGAAGCAGAACCTTTTTTTGTTGAATGCATAATTGGAAATTTTGAGGATTAATGGGACAAGACTAGGTTTTGTTTCTACTTCTACTTCTTCAAAAGAATAGTTTGCATAAATTTAAATATTTTACATTCCATTATTGGAGATGATCAAAGAGTCTAATTAAGAATCCCATTACTCTCGCGAGGCTAAGACACAGAATAGGTGTCTTCCTCCATTTCTCATTTTCATACTTTTCAGATGGGAAACACAGGGTCTGCCTAAAGGTGATGCTGCCACTGCATGCTCTCTTTGAGGCTCTGCAGAGCTATGGCAAGAACTGCTTTCCTAAGTCCGACATCCAAGAAGCTTCTGTTAGATTGGACTGCTCCTCAATAGTGAGCGGGCAGTGTGGGTAGGGAGCTTGGATTTTCCCTTCCTCTCAGGCTTCCAGGGCCTGCTACTACTGTGCTGTGCTCTGGTTTCCCTTCATTCCCTACAAGTAGGGTGACAATGACACCTGCACCCTAGACTTTTTGGGTCATTTCCATTGAGATACATCTATGTCCATAGTAGTCCCATTCCTCTGCTTTGACAACATGGCTTCCCATAGGTTCAGTATAAAAGTCTATACCTGAAGGCGTAAGTCATACAACAATCCCACACCAGGGGTTATTTATTTAAAAGGAAAACTTACAGATCACCATCCTAGACAACGCCCTCTGCGAGACCAGGAACAGAGTCTAGTAGCTGGAAGTGGAGCCCAAAGCAAGAGAGAGAGCCATGGCTACCTCTGCTTTTTAAAGGAAAAGAGACCATGCCCAAGTGGACTGGTATCTTAAAGGCTATTGGCTGAAGGAGCTCCCAATGTACCAATGAGAGTGGTAGGTGCTGTGTTAATCTCTTACTGCAATTCTGTGACTAACTTACCTAATACACGCGTGGCTTTAAAACTGACCTCTTCTTTGCAGTAAGCTTCAATTTCTTAAATTTAATCAAATACAGAAGATATAGCAAAAAAGATAAGATCCAAGATACCTAGGTTAATAATAATAATAATAACAGTAATGATAATCAGGATAGATTTTTTTCTGGAGGAAGACACAGCCATTGTTTATGGGTAGATTCAATTAGCTAGAGAGAAGAAGTCTGAACCAGGAAGGGTCTAGTCAGTGTTAGGGCTGGTTTGTCTGAAGTGAGGAACTATAGCCAGGGAGTGAGAGGCAAAAGCTATGCCATAGGTCACATCAAGACCGGTTATGGTTCCTGATTGGACAATTTCTTAGTACAATATGCTCTACACCAAGAGTTCTAGAGATGAGAAGCAAGGGTTGGCTGAAATTCTGGATGAAGTTTTTCTTCTCAGTTTTGAGCAGCAATAGGGTATTCTCTATCACTGTGTAAGGAATGATGCTGATGACAAAAAATTGGTCACAGCTATGCTGCCTCCTGAGGGACTCACAATGGGGAAGCCTCCAGTACCTGCTGGCTTTTTATAGGGGTACAAAATCTAAACTCTAACCTTGATGTTTATATAACATTTTACCCAACCTTGAAACCCATGGCTTTGTCTTTTAAAACGTATTTTTATTTTGTTGATGTTATACTATAATTATATAATTCTCCCCCTCCCTTACCTCCTTCCAGTCCCTCACATGCACCCTAATTAGCCCTCTCTCAAATTAATAGCCTCTTTTTCTTCAATTATTGTCACATAGATAGATACAGGTCATATATTTCCTAAATTCATGAATATACCCCTCGTCAATGAATGCATTTTCAAGTGACAAGTTTTAAAAATATTTCAAGATACTCCATATTATCAGACCCAGGATCTCTTTAAAGACACTGATGTAAGTACATTCAGGACAATTAAAAACGACGTTATTTCCTTTAATGGCTCACACACATATTCCCTTAACACAGGTAATTTCCTTCATGTAAATCGGAAAAAGTGATACTGTGATGTTTCAGTATAGAAGCCTTCTTCTGAGTTTTTGTGTTTGGCCAGTTGGGCCAGGATGAGCTCTGGAGTATATTAGGTTAATAGTAGGGAACAGAGAATAGGCCTCTGCTTGAGGGAACTGCCTTGGATGGGTTTCAAAGGACCAGTCTCAGTAGATGGCAGGTGTTGCTTCTGCTGGGACAAGGCGCTCTGTAGAGCTTTAAATCTTCTCAAATGGGAACATTTTTAATGTCCCCTCCTTTCCAGACCGATATTCCAGCTTTCAGGTAAGAGATGAGATAAGCGGAGAATTAAAGCCGTGTTGTTATTTAGCAGAATCAGGTCCTGAGTCTGACTTTTAGCTACTTTGGCTGAAAAGGATAAGATCCCCCCAAGAGATAAGATGTTCTTTTAGAGACCCTGGACAGTCTCTCACCTCTGAACATGCCTTGAGCCAGGAATTTAAAGCTCAGAACACTTCTTTCTCTTTTAACTCCCCATAAAACTGGGGCTTAACATTGTGACCTTTGGTTTCTAGAAGTAGGGATGTGAACCCCTCCCCGAGCATGCTTGCCAGAGGGGACCACAGAGAATGCAGAATAGCAGCCAAGCCTCCTGGGCATGCATCTGCTGGTGGAGCAGAAAGCCCTGTGGACCAGAGCTGTGAGGGGCATTATAGCCCTAACTTCTCAGCAGCAAGGTCCGCTATAAATGGTTGCAATGGAATTGAATGAGTTAATCTGAAAGATACACATACATATCAGGAGAATTCACATAAAATCTAATGTTTACCCTTCGTCAGAAAGTTTAATGATTTTAACTGGCAGACCTAGGTAGAGACAATTGTAATGTACTGTGACAATCACTCACTTAAGTGGTCCTCTGCTTTCCATTCTGCCTCAATGCTGGGCATGCCTAATTGTTTTTTTGCCACCTTTTGGCTATCCACTGTTGGCCTTGAGTTCATGACCCCTGTTATAATCCCTTACACAACCTTTATTAGGACCAAAGCCCTGCAGAAAATGGGAATGATTGGAATAACTGCCTTTCAAAGGAAGATTCCTACATCCATGCTCTCAACCAGCCAAATCTTAAAGTGATTTTTTTTCTAAGCTCTACAGCCAATAGGGAAGCTTACCTGGTTCCGAGATAAGTAAGCAATTCAATAATTAACAATAATTAACAAGAGAACCAGGCAACCACTTTAGAACAAAACTTCTGCAAGCCTTTTGACTTGACTGGGTACTTGCTTTCCCAGAGAATGTACCACAGTCTGCAGGAAGTCACTTCATGTTCTGTGGCCTGGAGTCCCATAGCTTATGCCTTAGTGTGACTTCTTCTCACCCCAGAACTCATCTCTGCTTCATTCTCTTTGCTTTGACCCAGTTAAACATGAAAGGAAAGGCCTAAACATTGTCTTCCAAGATGACAAATACATTCTTGTGTTGAAGGTTTGTTTCAGATGAGAGCCTCCAGTTCCTCCATACTTCTTCCTTTAAGTGGGGAGCCTATTTCTCAGGAGTGTGGGCCAAAATGATCCTCCTCTTTTCTGGAATAGGGTGTGGTAGGAGCTGTAGTCTGGGACCTTGAAGCCCAGGGCATTTGAGGCCCTATGGCTTCATCTTTGCTCTTTCTCTTAGACTGAAAGTCACACTCTGTGTTCTGAGTACACCCAAACCATGTATGAAGAACAGAGGCCTTCTGCCTACAGCCAGTCATGGCTGTTGTTCAGCATGTCAGCTGTTCATTTTGGGAGCTGATTATCTGGTGCCAGTGAAGCTTTGGCTAGCAGTAGCCCTGGTCCGTGTGTAATATTAGCTAAAACTCATGAAAGACCCTAAATAAAGCCTTTCTAAATGTCTGATGCTCCCAAGTTCCGTGAGATGATATATGTTCATTACTGTTTAATGCTCTTGAGCCTCGGACAAATTTATTACAAAGATATGTTACTGGGGTTGTTCGGGTCAAAACCTGGGACCCGAGAGACTTAATAGCATAGACTCAACCACCTGCCCTAGTTCGCTAAGTAAAGAGAGAAATACTACTGAAAAGCAGAAAAAGATTTAAATGGTGTGGTTACAGTGCAAAAGGAACAATAAAGAGGCATAGTGATCACCAAATCCATCATCCCAGTGCTACATAAAGTTTGGGTTTAAGCCAAGCAAAAGGTATGCATAATTTAGCAGTCCTGCCCAGCACTGTTTCATTGTCTCACTTCAGTCTCCCCTGCATGGTGCCAACTTGCCAGAAATTCATGGGGCTCCTCCTCTAGCTGATGCAAGCCCCTCCTCTGGCTGACACAGGATTCAGTCCCCTTCCCCATAGCACCCTGAGACTCATGGGAAGATCCCCATTCCTTGGGTACCCTGTCGACCAAAGGGGAGGTCTCTGCTCCTTCAGGGAGTGAACAGGGGACAACACTGCCTTTTACTGCCCAAACTACTATTCAAGCCAGTCAAGAGAGTTAAGAGACAGAGGGGAGGGGAGGGATCGGATATGACTGAGTGGGGAAGACGCTCTGGGAACTGCATGCACTGTGGTGCTCTGACCGTTGGCCTTATTAGATGTACACACATCAAGACCTATAAAACGGTCTCTTTACATTTTCTCCCCAGCAGTCTTGCAGCACAGCTAGAGCAGACATTGTTCCCTCCCAATTGGAAGATGAAAAGTGGAGGCGATTCCAACCGGGGAGTGTGTGATAAATCCAGGATTAGGACTGTGTCCCTCTGGTTTCACGTCTCTATGAAGTGATGCCATTGCCATTACAGGATTCAGTTCAGCTCCACTCAGCATACGTAATGGTAGGAGATACCATTTACAATGTGCTTGGCATGCAGTATAGCACACACTAGCAGAGAGCTCTTACTGTGACTATGCTTACCATATGCCAAGGCCCTTTCTTCCAGGGACCTCAGGCTGAAGAATGGAGCACATCTTGCTGAGAAACTTGCTCTGAAGACTTTCTCAAAAAATCCAGCTGCTCTGATGGATGGATGGAAGGAAGGAAGGAAGGAAGGAAGGAAGGAAGGAAGGAAGGAAGGGAGGGAGGGAGAGGAGAGGGAAGCAAAGGAAGGATTCCTAATTGAACTGTGGGGAGAAGAGGTGAGCTAAGGCTGGAGGTGGAATCCAAGGCTGGTGATTGGTCATTTCTGCCTCTTCTGCAGTGTATAGGTGAAGTTGACCACCTTGGTCAGTCATGGCTGAGGCTTGCACACACAGGCTGATTGCATGAGGGGGAAACACTGCTTTTTAGAAACACCCCACCCTTTTGTTTAGGCATTGCAGCAGAGCCCTCTAATCTAGGGAAATGTGCTCCATCCATGACTTCCAGCGACATCCGAATCACTGAGCGCCCAATGTAATATGTTCTGTTTTTTTTTACTATGTGCACTTCTGTTAAATTTAACATTTAAAGTATCCATAGTAAAGATTAACAGAATAATAAGGAATAAAATAAAATTAAAATAACAATATGCTTTAGTAAAAGTTATTTAAAACATTTTTGTAAATTTCCATTTTTTAGCCCCTCTCCTCAGTTGACCACTGGTTACTGAACCTGCAGAGGAATGCCATGGATTCGTGGGGGCGAGAAGGTGTGTACTTATTGTCCTGTTTCCTTGGATCCGTTGTGTCTTAGAGCTGTGAGATCCTGCTATGACATCCTGGGAGAAAAACACTCTGGAATGAGATCCTTCTGTGGAAGTTACATAGGAAAGGGGTCTATTTAAATCACTTCCCACGGCTCACAGGCCAGAGAAGTGGTATCACCGGGTTAGAAGGAGACCTTCAGAGTGAATCTAAGGCACAGAGAGGGAAGGGAAGGACCTAGCTATTAGCAAATGGCTTCTGTGATGCCAGGTTGCCCCCCTTGAGAGTATCTAGAAATAGTCCCTGACAAGGTTTGAGAATGGCTCCTCCTGGCAGGGTCCTATACATGCACTCATCCCATTTGATTCCTCTTCTTGAGTGTGCATGTGCGTATGTGTGTACGTGTGCGTGTGCATGTGTGTGTCTGTTTGTGTGTGCGTCTGCGTATGTGTGTATGTGTGTGTGCAAATGTGTGTACGTGTGTGTGTTGCCTGTGTGTGTGTGTGTGCGTGTGCGTGTGTGTGTGTTTTAAATTACTGAATTCCTGTCAGTTCTTTCTATGCAACACCCATTAAACCTAGCTAATTCTCCAAGACAAAGAAAACACCGTGGTAGGGAATGCTGGCCAAAAAGAAGTCCGTGACCCTGTCCTGCTGGGCGCTGCTATGTTTAAGGCAACAAACATGCTATCGAGTGTCCTGCCATGGCTCCCTAACTGAGAAGAATGGACAAGAAATAGACTGAGGAATTTCCCCCAAACAATTATGGAGTACCCACAAAAACAGATAATCAAATTCTTTTCCCTAATCAGAAGGGAAGGGCTGGGATGAAGGGGTGCTGAAGGAAGGAGGGTGAGCTGCTTGCTGAGCAGGGAGCTTCCCATTGTCTTCTGGGAGGCACAGAGAACTGCTGGACCTTTGGTTTCTCCTTATAAATACACAAGGCAATATGATTTGTCTCTGAGAACACATCACCTCCTCCCTCAGGTCTCTCACTCAAGGCAAAGGCACTGATGTTTTGATCCTTATACATGCCTTCTGGTTGCTGACATACACTTCAGCTGTAAGTGCCACTCCTTGGCTTCAGAAGGTGACTAGGTGTGCGCAGCCTTGCAGCTAGGGCCTATGCGATGCTGCAGAGCCCCCACCCTCCACCAGAGCTGCATCGCATGGGCTTCTGCATGGCCAGACCCACAGTTCCTTCTGAGTCTTTGTCTTCTAACAGCAAGTGGAGGCAAAGACCGAGGGAGGCGGAATGCGATCTCTGGTGGACTGCAGTATTTTGCTTTCTCTAATCCTGTTCAGGTGGTGACTGTAGCAAAAAGGAAAGCAGGCCAAAATGCAGGGCGGATAAAATCCCCCATTACTCTCACGAACTGAATTTGTGGCCCGGGGAGGTATTATTAATGGGCCTCCCGTTCCACCTAGGCTTGGAGATGGGGCCTGTGTAAAGTTGGAAGGGTGGCCAGGAGAGGGTCACTCCCTGGAGTGGCTGGGCCCAGGGAGCTGCTGCCTCCCAGCCTGGCCCCCTCACAGCTGGCCTGGAGCGGGGTGGGCCCTCCAGGACTGCCCACTCTGCACCTGTGATG
>LOEQ01000514.1:35474-51901 GCA_001685075.1 Bramus lutescens
GGGGACCACGCTCTACCTTCCCCGGGGAGGAGGTAGAAAACATCATCTTGCATGAATAGCGTGTCTTTTCTCTTGCTCTTCTGAGAGCTTGGAGCACCTAGCAGACAGGATGCTCTTCACTCCCAACAAACCCCGGAGGTTGAATCTGGTTTTGATCCCCCCTCCCATTTTTTATTAGTAGACAAGGAAAAGACAGCTCAGAGCAATGAGTCTGAATAAGCTGGCTGCAGCCAGAGCCGTGCTGTGTAGCAGCAGGAAACGGGCAGAGAAGAGTTGGACTGGAAAGTGTCCGTTGCTGGAGGCAGGACCCTTGGGCTGACTCCATGCTCACTGACTGACACAGGCTCAGGAAAGAGACTCCGACACTTAAAACACAAACAAACAAACAAAAACCCGTGATCTAAACAATGCCTTGTGCTAGAGGCTAGCGATCTCTGTGAAGTTATGTCTATTTCAACCAACAAGAGTTCTCTTCTAAGTTGATGCCAAAGGGACTTGGGGAGGTGTCATTGCCAGGCTACCCATGCAGTTTCAAGGCAGAAAATGTTTTCTCCCCTGACTTCCTGCCAAGTGGAGGCAGTGGGAGAGAGATTTGGAGTTCTGCGTTTCTGTGGTGGGAGGCTAGCCACCAGTGACAGCCGAGGCCCCAGACCCCTTCACCTTTAGAGTTCCAGAGACTCTTGCTAATCTGTCTCTCATCTTCTTCTACCACACAACAGCTTGATCTTTTTGTAAAAAGCATGATCTAAGGCTGAGGGTGTAGCCCAGTGGTGGAAGGCCTGCTTAGCAAATTCAAGGTTCTGTGTTTGCTGTGTTTCTTAGTGGCTGCAACTGAGGATGTACCCTGTCAGGACCTAAAGGGTAGGCCAGTACAGATGCCTGAAGACTAACATCAGGGAGCAGACACTCAGCTACACAGCAAGCCACAGAGTGAGAACTAAAGACAGATATACAGCATAGAGAAAGATAAAAGCCCAGAGGCAAAAGGTAGGTGGGATAATTTAAGAAAAGCTGGCTAGAAACAAGCCAAGCTAAGGCTGGGAACTCATAAGTAAGAATACATCTCTGTGTATTTATTTGGGAGCTGGGTGGCAGCCCCCCACGAAAGCAAAAAGTAAAAAAAAATAGCTCCAATAATTATATCATTTCCCCTTCTCTTGCATCCCTTCAACCTGCAACCCGGCCCAATAAACCTTCCTTGCAAACCCTCCTTGCTCTCTTTTTTCTTTAATCATTATTGCATATATATATATATATATATATTCCTGATCAGTCCATGTAATGTTACTCATATGTATGTTCTCAGGGCTGACCATTTAGTATTGGACAGCCACTGGAAGGCTATTTCTCTGAGAATACCAGCTTTCCTCAGTTGCCTGTAGTGCTTTTTGGAGGGTTGAGGCCTCATGGGAGCCATAATTTTATGAGTCATAATGGACTCCACATGGAAACTGAGTCACACATGGGCTCTGACAATGGGCCTTGCCATTCACTTTGATGTATCTGTTGGAGTTGTCTTTGTTTGGCTCAAGTTTGGGGGTGTCAGGTTGGTGAGATTCTATGGATGTAGCTTCTGACATTACTAGGAGACACAATCTCACAGAAAAAAATCCCCATCTCTGGCTCTGTTCATTTTCACCTGGCCTCTTCCACAGTGTTCCCAGAGCCTTAGTTTCCCAGCTAATTTGACAAGGGCTTGGAAGTTACCATAGCAACAGTGCCCAAAGCAGGAACCCCATCAGGACTCATGGAATCTTGTATGCTTAGAATTCTTCTCACTGCCGGTTATGTCCATGTCCTTTTCCTTGACCAGCTCACACTACTGCTCCATCTCTCTTCCTCAATGCCGTTCTAGAGTGCCCTAAGAGTTGAGTACAAATGATTCTGTATGTCAGATGGGCAGTTTCGATGTCAGGGACTTTTGTTCATTCTTGGCCAGGCATAGTGCTCAGCTAAGGCACATGCCCACTAAAAGTGGTGTGTTGACTTTGGCCGATTAGGTTTGAGAAAATGTTTATTTGGGGCTTCAAGAAGTGAATCCTCTAGAAGGAGTCATGCCCATCTTTCTTGGGGTGACCTCTCTGAAAGCCATAACTGAACCTGCTGCAGCCATCTCTCTGTGTAAGGCGATGTGGCATCAAGAGAAGCCAGTAAGAAGCCTGCAGGACAGAGAGAAGGCAGAAGCCCCAGGGAGCACCTTCCTTCTGCCCTGGAAGTGATGTGTGTGGCGAATTTCTCAGGGCTTCAGACAGTCCAATCCAAGCTCTTCTCTTCTCTCCCTTTTCTCTCTCCCAATCTTCCTAGTGGATTAGGAACTCAGGACTTCTTTGTTGGACCGATGCACTGGGGCCCACACCTGGCTCCCATCAGCAGCATCTGGTATTAATTGTCTTATCTATCGTCATAAAGTATGAGCTTTGTAAGGGTAGGGGATCTGTTTTGCTCAAAATTGTCAGATTGCTCCCCTCTCCCCAGAGAGTTCTTGATCCCTGTTACACAGGAACGTACCCCACAAATATTTGCAGGACTGAAATCGTAAACAGCGCCTGCCTGCTCCTTATCCCTTTCTTTGTACCCCCCACTGTAGTCTGTTCTGTTTGTCTCACAGTTTCCCACTGGAAATCGCACTTTGCCTAATCTGAGTCATAGCTCCTGGGCCTTCCCCCATCTCTGCAATCCCACACAACTCTCAGCATCGTTAGGTCTCCTGGGAACCCTCCAATAACTTCCTAATGCACCATCGCTGAAGCCTTGCCTAGCACTAGCAGGTTCCTAAGACCATACAGTTACACTTTCTGTTCATGCTGACTCCTGTGGCTTGCCCCTGTTCCTGGAGGGTAGCTCTCAACTCCCTCCCTGTTCTGTGCTGTGCCAGCTGTATGGACAGACATAGTAATTAACGGATGAGGATATGAAGGTAATCTCTCTACAAATCACAGCCCCACATATTACTTTGACGAAGTCAAGCCTCTCAAGGGCTACTTTGATGTGGGTGGAGCTAGCGTTTTAAAATTCTTGGGGTGTGGGAGTAGGTTTTAGAAGTGACACCACACGCTGATACTGGGCAGCCATTAGGTGTGTTGATGCTGTCAATGGGTGGTAATAAAATACAGCTTCCTTTCTTGGTCTGTCAGACATCCCTGTGTTTGAACTTCTGTTAGGTGTGTCTGCAAAGAACTGCGAACACACAGCTGCTGTTTGCCGAGAGGCCCTTGGCATCCTGTGTTCTGTCCTTTAGAAGGGCAAAGGGCTCCACTGTCTGTGCTTTTCATCCAGCAGTGGGACTAATACTCAAGCACATGGCTCAGCACTTTAAATTATTCACACCAAGCCCAACAGAGGGCCAACTAGGGAGAGGTAAATAGCAGCCCTGTGCAGCAGCCCTTCTGTGCGGCCACTTTCAGCAGAGTGGCTCTTGGCTCAGTGATAGATTTCAACCCTGGTTGTAACACAGTGTCTCCCAGAGACAATATTTGAAAACCTTAAAACCAAGAGAAAGTGGCAGTTTGCTGGGAGTCAACAAACCTGTCCTCCAGTGTTTCTCCACGTTTTATATCCTGGAGGCTCAGTGCCTCTGTGAGAACCTGATGATGTTTTCAAAGCAAAAATCCACTGTGCACCTGTGGCTTTGTTTAGTTCTCATGGGCGTTTGGAGCCGGGGCTGTTCAGGGAGTGGTGAGGCAGGCATGTGCTCCTGCATCAAGAGCATCTACAGCATCCAGAAGGCATGGCTTCAGTTTTAGTTTCTGGTTGGTGTCAAGTTGGTGTGCACAGTACTGTTTCACAAAGACAGTCTCAAGTGTACCATGTCCTTGGACCATATTGATGCTCCCATCCTTTCTTCTATCTTCCCCATTCCTCTCTCCTAGTAGCCCCCCCTTGTCTCCCTCTGCTTTCATATCATGTATACATATATATATATATATATAAATGGTTTTATGTATCTATATAAAAATCTTAAAAGCCACAGATGAGGGAAAACATGTTATCTTTCAGTGTCTGACTTATTTCTCTTAATATGACGATCTCCAGTTGTATCCATTCCCCAGCAAACTGCATAGTTCCCTCCATCTTTATGACTGGATAGAACTCCCTCATGTAATGTACCACATTTTCTTTATTCATTCATCTGTTGATAGACACTAGATTGACATTACAGCTAGGCTATTGGGAACAGTGCTGTGACCATCAAGTATGCAGAACAAGCAGGTGTCTCTGTTGTATGCTGACTTAGTATCCTTAGGATACAGACCCAGAAATGCTATAGTTGGGTCACATGGTAACTCTATTTAAATCTTATTTTGTAGGAACCTTCCTTCTGGCTTCCATAATGGCTGAACTAATTCATATCCCCATCAACAATGCATAATGGCCCCTTTTCCCTTACATCTTTGCTGTTGCTTGTTTTCTTGATGGTAGCCCTTCTGACTTGGGTGAGATAGAATTCAATGTTTTAATTTGCATGTCCCTAATGGCTAGTCATGTCGAACACTTTTTCATGTCTATCTGTCATTTGTAGTTCATCTTTTGAGAATTGTTTCATTAGCTCATTTATGATTTCAATTAGCAGCTTTCTGGTTTTGGCTGTGCTAGGGATTGGATCCAGGGCCTTGTGCATTTGATGCAAGCATCTTGTCCCTGAGCAATAAAAGCTCCACTTACTCTAGATAAACCCTGCAACTGAGCTGTGCCTCCACCTATTTATTCTATGTCCTAATCGCTTGTCAGATGGACAGTGAGCAAAGACGTTGACACACTCTGCAGGCTGTCTCTTCACTCCATTAATTGTTTCTTTTCCTGCGTAAAAGAATTCATGTGATCACAGTCATTAATTCCTGATATTAGAGTTCATTTCTGAAGGTGTTTGTTCATATCAAGAACTATAATATTTCTTTATGTTTTAACAATTTCAGAGATTTTGTATTTACGCTAAGGTCTTTGGTTCATTTTAGATTGGTTTTGCCCTCCTCCAATGGTGTTCTATGACCTATGGACATACCCCAGTGTAAGACAACTTTTGATTGGTGAAGCAATGTGCTCCTCACCCAGAGAAAGATGTGTCAGATAGTCAGATACTCCAGGTTCCCCCTGAACAAACAAAAGGGGGGACTTTATTTGCTTTAAAATAGAAGTGTTTTTAACCACAAAAGCAGTTTATGGTCATAAAAATGGATAGAAAAGGAGTAAACAATTTCCATTTCTGATCTCCAATTCCAGAGATCTGCATGGTTAAGAATTCTTATAGGCTTCTAGATGTATGTGCATATAGAAACTTGCATGCTTTCATTTGTTTGCTTGTTCTTTCAAGACAGGATCTCACTACATAGTTCTGGCTGTCCTGGAACTCACTATGTAGACTAGGCTGGCCTCAAGTGCCTCGCAAGTTCTGGGATTAAAGGCATGCACCATCATGTCTAGTTGAAACCTGCATTTTTATGTGACAGGATCGTATTGTGCACACTCCAGCTCTTGTCATTTTGTACCAATCCGCCTTGTTCTTCTCCTTCTTGGCTGCATACTATCACGCTGTACCTGCTGGATGAGTATTTCAGCTTCGGGATTGCATCAACATTTTCACTCATTCTTTTGTGCACTCCTTGAACCCAGTTCTGCTTGGGGAACTCAGAAAAGATTCTGGTGAAATGGTGGAGTTGTGATAAGCCTTTGCAAGGGGCAGTGTGTCGGGGGGGCAAACTAGCATGGGAAGCAATAAAGCTCCAAGTATTGAGAGTTTTGCCACTGGGCTCAGGACATGTGTGGGCTCATCTTGAGTAACTGCCTCCAATGAAGAAGATGGGAACACAACAGTTTATATGAGAACATATGAAAGTTAGACATTTAGCTAGGCCATGATGTCAAGATGCCTCCATGTATTCATTTTCTTATTGGTGAAGGTTTATTTCTCTCAGGGTTTGGGAGATACAGTTCATCATGGCAGGAGGCATAGTGGTTGGTGTGGCATGCAGCAGCAGTGATGGGCGCTTGCACATATATAATGAAACAAGGAAGCAGTAAGAGGGAAATTCTGTGCTTATCACCCCCCCTTTCCTTATTCAGGAGGACCCACACTCAGGATGGATCTTTCTTGGTCAAGTTTTTCTCGGGAACATCCCTAGAGATAAACCCAGAAGCATGTCTCCTGGAAGACTCAAAATTGACAATGAAGATGAACCATTCTACTGTGTCTATCTAGGAATGAAAGAGCTGGAGAAGATGGGAGCCACCAAGGCATGGAGGGCATCAGACTCTCCAGTAAGCCTGAGGGACACTCAGGAATAAGAGGCACATTATGGAAAGAAAACTTAACAGGGCTCCTAAATGACTTGTTTGAGAAGGAAGTCAGTGGCACTCAGCCATAATTTAGCATCTGATGTCACACCTCAGGGTCCTCTCAAATATATACGCTTCCTAACAGTTGACTGTAGTTACCATTTAATACATGGAGGAACTCTCTCTATGGTTTCCTATACCATCCTAACACGGCTTTCTGAACTGTTAGCTTGTGGTGTGAAGAGGGTGGATCACAGTGGCCTTTTCACATAGCAACCACAAGGTCACTGGAGGGATCAGCTGTGCTTTCTTGGTGATTCATTGGAAACTTGGGGATACGGCCAAAGATGTGTGTCAGAACTGAGGACTTCGGGGCACCATCCTGTATGTGGTTACCAAGTTAGAGTTTCTCTTTCATCCAAGTCAATTCCTTCACCAAATTACAGAGACTTTCTTTTGCTTTTAGAGGGGGAAAGAAAGGATGGGAAGACACAGTCCAAATATTTAGTTAGTTTCAAAAATATGTGTTCTTCAAAGTACCTTCAAGTGTGAGGTTTCTTGAAATTAGAAACTCATTGTGGTCTGCTGTGTTCCCTCTGCCTGGGGCCTCAAACATGAACCATCCACTTCAACAGCCCATGGAGATTTACAGGATGGAATAGAAGTTGGTCCAGCTCCACACTTGTCCAGAATGGCTACCCTGGACCTCAATTCCCAGTGAAATAAGAAGATTGAACATGATGCCCTAAACTCCCACTTAAAGGCTCTCCAAGGCTCTTCATGTGGCTTTGGGAAACTCATGAGATTTGGCTGTGGAAACCCACAGGTGAGGGACTTGGTTAAATTCATTGACCTTTTTTGTAGTGAAAACATGACCAATGTTGGTGACAGGTAACGGTGCCATTGGAAGTGTTCCAGGTGAACTAGGCTGGTGGATGTGGAGAAGAACAGGATGTGTGGTATATGGTGAGGGTGTCTGACCTTACTTATGTGGACAAACCCCTTCCACCCCTTGGCAGCCCCAGCTCCCGGGAAGCCACGGTAGTTCTTCAGTCCCATTTCTCCTTCACAGTGTTAGGGCAGATTCTCCAAGCTACATTCCCTCTCATGCCCTGGTCTTTACCTCAGCTGAGTTTGTTTGCTGGACTTGGGGTCTTCCCAGTTAGCCTTTTCCCTGTGTGACTCGCCACTCCTGGCTTCCCTGACTGTCTGGCCTCTTTCCCATGAGCTCTCCTGTTAGATTGGAAGCAGCATCTCTAGAACCCATAGAACTCTGCCTTCCCCCAGTTGGGATAACAACCTTACCAGCTTGCATGGTAGGTGCCAGTTCACACAGGGCACAGACAACAAACTGCTAATGTCGGTCTCCAAATTACAATGACTTAAGATAAAGGCTGAATTTCTTTCATGGAATCTGAAGTCTGGAGATAGAATTTCCAGAGCTGAAATGAGTATCTTTATGATCAACAGGGACCTTGGTTCTCAGAACCCCCAGTCAGCCTTATGGTTACCTCATGGTGGCAAAATGGCTGATGGCATGTAGACCATGTCCATGAAAGAGGAATTGTCTCCCAGGTGAGTCAGCTTCCTATAAGAAGAATTCATGTAAATACTATCAAAAGAGAGCTACTTGATTGTCTTTAACTGGCAAATATAGGTTTTTGGCACTCTGAAAGATATTGGCTTCCCTTTATAAGGTAGGAGGGGAGAGTAGTTGCAGAGTTAGCTCTGTCATCTAACACTCAAGTTCACGTCTGCCTGTGAGCAGATGAATGTAGAAATGCATGCAGGGGGAAGGCTCAGCGGCCGATGTGTTTGCTGTGAGAATGTGATCCCTGGAGTTTGGATTCCCCAAACCCATTTAAACACAGGGTAGGTGTAGCTGCTTCCCTGCAGTTCTACCATGGGAAAGCAGAGAGAGAGACAGGTGATCCTTGGAGTGAAATGACTAGTATGACTTGCTGTATCCATGAGGCCTGGGTTTGATTAGGAGGCCCTGTCTCAAGGGGATAAGGGAGAGGAGTGAGCCTCTATATGCACCTGCACACATACGTGCGCCCACACACAAGCAGTCAGACACACTCACATTCACATGTACACACACCGTATACACAGACACATAAAAAGTAAGAATAGGAAAACAAAATTGTAGCAGAAGATTTTCAGTCCTTGACAGTGCTGTGACACTCGTGCGTCAGTTCCCAATGGAGAAATGAAACAACTGTCTTTGCGGTGACTTTGAGGAGTCCGATATGCCAGAACCTTCCATTCACCCAGGAGACTGCAAGTGTCCTGAGAGCAGGCCTGCCTGCCTCCTTGTTCTCCCGGTTGCCATGGNCCAAGGCAGAGGCAGCCTCAGCAGCCCTGCCCTGGGGCTGTTAATGCTCATCCTCTGTAACATATTGCTCTCCGTTGCCTTCCTCCGTGTTCTCCTTTACTTGATTTTCAGTTTCTCTCCTGTTGCTGTCTCTCTGGTACCTCTTTCTTTCCTGCCCCTTGAAAGTGACAACTCCCCAGCTGTAGCCCTCAGTTTTCCTTTCCCAAACCCTCCCGCTTGGGGCTACCCTTCTCCAGCAGCTAGGATCCCTTTATTAGAAGGACCACAAGGTCCTAGCTTACTCATGATCCATGTAATTCCCAGGCATTTGCTGAGATGACCCAACACAGACCTTCCATCCTCCCCAGGTGGAGCAGACTTCCTCCTGCCCTTCCAGTACAGAGACTATAGCCCCACCCTGGAAAAGAAGCCACTTCCTTTCTCTATCTCATTGGGCCACTGTGACAAAGCATTGCAAACCCAATGACATGCAGCAAGCAGTGATTCATTCCCCAAAGTTTCTGGGAGCTAGAAGAGAGTAGGCCCTGCCAAAGGTTCCAAGAGAGGACCACTCTCACCTCCCCCAGCCTCTCCCAGCCTGGGCAGTCTTTGGTTTGTAGGAATGCAACTTTGGTCTCTATTCCTGTCTTCTCTTCTCTCTAGGGTTATGTTCTTTATCCTTCACACCCCATTATCATTTTTATTTTTCTCTCTCTAGTTGTAATAGATTAGGGGCTCACCACACTCTACCAAGATCTTATCTTAATAGTAGATCCACAAAGTCTCCATTGCTGACCACCACACATGATGCTTTCCAGCATAGTCAAATACAGGACGCACTTCTGCCTCCTTACTACTTCATGGGAAATGTCAGTTGGAGTCATCAAATGGAAACATCATCCCCTGAAAACTAGGGAACCTGAGGTGTTTCTTAGGGAAGGTCTTTGGGATCAGTTTCCAAGGTAGGAAAGACAAGATGCTAGCAGCAGCTCCAATGACTGCCATATTGGTGCGGAACAGGCTTTAGAGAGTTGAATGGAAATGGTGTGACAAACTGAACCTTCTTGTTCATGCTCATCAACCATACCCATGGTTGTTCCCTTTCTTTCTTTATTGGTCAGTCTTGGAGGTGGATGAACTAGAGGCTCCACCCACACTCGAGACTGAGAGCAACAGATGCCACTGAGCACTGAGAAATCTGAGAGGGTATTTAACAGCTATCTGTCCCACTTACATTCCTATTGTGATCAGCACAATGACCAAAAGCAATCTGAAGAGGAAAGGGCTTATGTCATCTTAGACTTCCAGGCAACTCTCCAGAACTCCAGCATGGTAGCAAACCTGAGGCAGGATATGAAGCAGAAACCATAGAGGAACACTACTTACTGCCTTGCTGCACCTGACTTGTTCAGTTTGCTTTGTTGTACACCCCAGGACTAACTGCCCAAGGACAACGCTGCCCAGTGTGGACTGGGGTCTTTCACATCAGTGATTAATCAAGGAGGCGCCCCCACATACTTGCCTGTATGCTAGTCTAGTGGATGCATTTCATCATTTGAAGTCCCCTCTTCCTAGATGGTTTAGAGTCGCGTCAAGTTGACAAACAAGAAAGCAACACAAAAACAGTCAACTGGTATACCTCCAGGGCTTCCCACTGAAATGAATTAAGCAGGAGAGTCACAGAATTTTTATTATCCTGGTCTTTCCTCAAAACATTGTTAAAACCACATGCTCCTGAATAAGCAACTACACATCCCAACACTCCACTGTCTGACCCAGGCACTTGCTGCGTGAGCCTGTGAAGGGACCTTCTGCATCCTCCTTCTGCTTCACAGGAGTGCAGTGTTGACCCCACCTCCCATCTCCCAACTCTTTTAATTGACTCATCCTCAGGACCATGATCTTCTTGGGAATATGTTGAACCCATCCTGATTTGTGAAGCCAATATCTCTGAAGAAATGCTGTACCCTCATGAGGGGTCCTAGGATGCTGGTTCTGGCTCTATTTATAAAATTGTAGTGCTTTTCCCTGTTGAAAGGAAGGGTGCTGTTTGGAAAACTTCCTCTTATGTGGATGTCTCTGGAGCACCTGGGTGATTGCTCGTTCCTAACAGATATTAGTCTAGCCACACTCTGAGCTCACTCTCAGTTGATTAGGACTAACCAGGCCTCCTCAGGTTGTCTCACAATTAGTGATTCCAGAAATGACAATTTTACTACTGAAAGCAATGCTGCCTAGAAGCTGCTTATGTAACTCCTGGGGTGAGCTACCACCCAGTTTCCCCCTCCACCCATTGTCCACCTGCTCTTTGCTCCTCTTCGCTGAAGATATCCTTTCTGTGGAGACTCCTTCCCAGCAGGATCCTGTACCCACCTGTGTGTCCCCATGTGAACATGCTATCTGCTATTTGCCTCCTTCCCACTAACTCAGAATTCTGTGAGCACCTTGGACCAAAGACAGCATTTTCCTTTTGGTCTCCAGCATGCAGCAGAGAGCTTGCCTCCTGATGCATAAGTCTTTGCCACGATCTGTTTCTTTTTTCTACATTCTTTCCACTTCTTTTCCAAGCTTTTCTCTGGTTTCATTCTGCTTCTTCAAGAGGAAGACTCTCAAAGGTGCCTGGGTGAAGAGGAGCCATTACCTGCCATATCCCCAGGGACTTTACACATACCAAAAGTGCAAGGCACCTTTCAGAGGGCAACCTCTCACCTTCCCCTGGCATGTCACAGTGTGCCTCTGTGTAGAATCATTCTTCAGACGTATCCTGAAGCCATGGTCCTGATAATGGTGCATGAAGAAACCAAGGGACAATTCCACAGCCAGGAATTGTCTCTGGGTTAAATTCCCTGCTTTTCCCACTGGTCACAGTGTCCAGATGTGAGCTCTGCTTTTGGGTGGCCAAAGACACCATCTCCCCCATGAAGATTTTATTGTGGGAGCTGTTCACGGATGACACGTACCCCACCTAGGACAGAAATTCTGCTTCTTACAGACATGCAAGCAGCTGATACACCATGCTAAGGCTCTCAAGAAAGCTGCTACGGTCACGTACAGGGCCACCTGAGAGCACCCTCAACCTTCACTCTCCAAGACTCTCTCAATATAAGCCCTCCTCCCTATCTTGCCCTCTGACTGACCAAAGCCCATTAATATCCGTTGTCTTGGTCAAAAATATTGTGCAGTTACTCTCCTGTCCAAACCTGGACTGAAAAAGAACCTGGTTAATTAACATTGATTACAATCCACCAACTGCAAGTAAAAATCGATTGCTAGGGTCCCTAATTTGAATGCTCTTCTCTCTCCGTATCTCTGGTGAGAAAGAAAGACAAGATAGTGGAGAAAAGAGAAGAGGTGAGGAGAGGGGGTATATTTTTAAGCCACGCAATTTTCAGCATCTCTGGTGAGGGACATAAGTGTGCCAGTCCTTAGATCTTGTGCACTCTCCTCCAGAGTGGTCATTTTTCAGAGTGACGTCTAATTGCCACAAATAGTCATTGTGCACATTTGGGCCTTGTTCACCACTCCCTTCTTTATTGAGAGAGGGAGAGATGGTATTGATTCAGGATGGCCAGGGAGAATGCCGGCGAATATTAGCGAGGAGCTGAGAGAACACAGTCCATAAACTTTTATGACACGGTGTCAAGCTGGACTGTGAAGACATAAATGAAAAGGACAACACGGTCTGTAATTACCACAAGCCCCCACCTTCCTTCTGCTGGGCAGGCAGCAGAGCTGGCCAGGGCAAATGGCAGAGGGGGACGAATTGCTCAACTCTCAGGAATGGTGGACTGTAGTTGTGGCTCCTCATTGTTGGAACAGAATATATGGGGCATTCAAAAGCCCTGTGGGTCACAGCGTGGTTCTGAGAAGAGTGTGTGAATTCCAGCGTTGGCTATAGCACTTGATGCTAGCCATACAGCATCAGGGACAGTCACTTCAATTACCTGAACCAGAACTTCTCCAAAACAGATGGCAATAACTAGTTTGAGGGGAGGATGTTAGGATTAACTAAGACAGTAAGTGCAAACTCTTAGTCCCTTAAAGTTGCTGGGCTCTGAATAACACTTTAATAATGATCTTAATAGCAAACATAGTAATCATGAGCTGCTAGTTCTGGTGGGGGGGTTGTTGTTGTCAAGTTGACACAAGCTAAGGCCTTCAGAGAGAGAGGGAGCCTCAGTTGAGAAAAGGCTTCTATAAGATAAGGCTGTAGGTAAGCCTCTAGGGCGTTTTCTTAATTAGTGATTGATAGGGGAGGGTCCAGATCATTGTGGGTAGTACCCGGAGCTTGTGGCCCTGGGTTCTATAAGAAACCAGGCTGAGAAAGCTATGAGAAGCAAGTCAGTAAGAAGCACTCCTCCATGGCCTCTACATCAGCTCCTGCCTCCAGGTTCCTGTCCTGTTAGTTTCTGTCCTGACGTCCTTCGATGAGGAGCAGTGCTGTGGAAGCGTAAGCCAAACAAATCCTTTCCCTCCCAACTTGCTTTTGATGGTGGTATTTCATCACAGCATAGAAACCTAACAGGTAGATGCCGTTACCCATTATCCATGAACATTAGTGACATATTTGCTATGTGGCTGCACAATTTCAGGGGCCAGAGTACTGCAGAGCACCAGTCCTGGGAGTCTTAGAGCTCAGTAGGGGAGCACACTGATGGGTAAAATTGAACTTCTGGGAAGGGCAGGAAGGATGCTGTCTGCGACTCCCGTGGGGGTTTCTGCTTCTGTTGTTTCATCACTCAGCATGCCTGTGCCTTTTATATAGTGTGGTTTAAATCTGGAATGTCCCACAACAGAATGTCTAGGGTTTGGTTACCCGCTGATGAGCTCTCTGGAAATACCTGATAAGTGGGGTGCAGAAAAAATGCACAGCACTTAATACTTTATAAAAATTGGGCCTGGAGACATATACCTGAAATCCAGATTCTGAGGGCTCTGTCTTCATCAGCAGAATAATCCCTCCATGGATTCAGAGTCTGATGGTGTTGGTGTCGTCAGGAGGCTGTAAAAAGTCAGAGGCTGAAAGTAGGTCACTGAAGAGTTTCCCAGTGCCATGTTCTCGTTTCTAGTGTCTTCTCTCTCCCTACTTCCTGACTGCTCTGAAGTGAGCAACCTCTGACAACTGCTTCTGACACCATGTTTGGGGCCCCTTCTCAGGCCCAAAGTGGCAGATGCAGGCAACCATGGAATGAAATCCCTGAAACCATGGGCCCAACAATGCACAGTTGTGTTAAGCTTGTGGTTCTCAGCAGATGCAGGCAACCATGGAATGAAATCCTTGAAATCATGGGCCCAACAATACTCAGTTGTGTAAAGCTAATGATTCTCAGCAGATGCAGGCAAACCATGGAATGAAGTCCCTGAAACCATGAGCCCAACAATGCACAGCTGTGTTAAGCTTGTGGTTCTTAGCAGATGCAGGCAACCATGGAATGAAGTTTCTGAAATCATGGGCCCAACAATGCATGGTCGTGTTAAGCTCGTGGTTCTCAGCAGATGCAGGCAATTGTGGAATGAAATCCCTGAAACCATGAGCCCAACAATGTACAGCTGTGCTAAGCTCATGCCTTTCAGATATCTGTCACAACAGAAGTCTAACACTGCAGGCTTCCTGTGGGCAGTGATATTCTTCTTGTCGCTGTCCTATCTCTAGCACCTAGAATAATGAGTGGCCTACAGCAGATGCTCAGCAAATAGTCATTAAGTAAACAAATAGTTAAACTAGGGCATAGAGGAAAAATTAGTGTACGACATCCAGGAGCTTATCATCAAACAGGAGAAGAAATGTATAAAGCCTCTAGAAGCTGGGTATGACAGACACCTGTAAGAAGGATAACACAGGAAACCTGAGAGCTCAGAGAACATCAGGGCCACATAGTGAGACCTTGCTCAGATCAATAAACCAAGAAACTGTGACTCATTAGCATGCTAAGCTATGAAGTCAGGTAACCATACACCCTGGGTACCATATCTAGACACCACTTTCCATTTGAGTGCCAAGTGTTAAGACACTGTTAAGTGTTAAAACACGGTTAAGCGTTAAGACAGTGTTAAGACACGGCACACGAGGAAAGGCCACGGGAAGATGAGGGACTGGCCACCCTTCTGTGAGTTGCCTTGGTTCACACAGTGTTAGATGGAATGCAATAACTGAGTTGTCAGGGCCCAGATCTCAGCCAGGAGGCAGCAGGGGGTTCCTCTCCACATGGTTTCAGGGTAAAATGTGCAAGGTACCCACCTTGACAATATGGAGTCAAGTGGCAGGAGATGGACAGAAGAAAGATTCAGAATATGGGACAGCATTCTCACGCCTTACTGCCTGTAAGTGGCCTGATCCCTGAGGCCCGTGGCCTCACCAGTGTGCTAATGAGCTGATGAGCCATGACATGCAGACAACTGGTGTGTCCAAGTGGAAAAACTGGTGGGCATGGCTCGTCTCTATCACAAAGAAGTCAGTAAACACACCTGTAGGTGTGGAACTTCAGGATACAAGATAACCAGAGCCCAGAGCCCTCCAAGATCATACCATATAGTGGACAAATGCTCAGCAGAGAAAGCTGTGGAAGCTGTAAAGGGGAACCACAAACAGGATCTGGGTATGGAGGAAAGAGGGATTCATTCCACATGGACCGCAGGCACGGATATTGTGCCAACGGCAGTTTCTGGTGGAAGGAGATGATTGTAACTCCTGATGAGGTTGGGATGCTCATGCACCCAGGTGCTTCCCTCCCATCCTCTGTCGCATGACTGGTATGAGTTTGTCAAGCTGGTCACTAAACTGCTCAGCTTTGCTTAGCTCCAGGTGAGGCTGTGATCGGTTCCCATCATGTAATGGTGGCCACCTCTGGGCCATCCTTAGAGCAAAAGGTATTTTTCCTTCTACTCCTTTGGACACTGTGAATGGGAAGAACTTCTGATGAATTTGAGGTATGTGCATTTTTAGTGATTTGTTTCAGACATCATGTGGTGTGGTAAAGATGGCTTATGAGACAAGAATCAGAGGGAAGCCAGATATCTTTGCATGCATGGGAACAGGGAAGGCAGAGACCGGAAAACAATCTGTCCACTCTCCTACGCTGTGGGTGGGGTGTCTGACGACAAACCCAGTCTGGAAAACAGTTTGACAATTTCCTAGGAAGTTCCACGCTTATCCTCCATTCCAGAAAGTCTGCTCCCAGGTATCATTTACCGAAGAACAGTAAAATATACCAGTACAAATCCTTGTGTTAGACTATCCACAACAGCATTATTAAAATCACAGAAAGATCACGTATCTAGTCACTAAAACCAGCATGGCATAATCACACTATGGAATGCTACCTATCAAAGAAAAAGAATGCACTGCCAATATTTGTGAAAGCTTGCCTAAGCCCTAAAACCTTATATGAAAGGAGACAGACACCAAAGAGTTGTGTGTGCTATATGATTCCTTTAAATAAACTCAAAGGGAGACAACTTTTTTCATGGTGATAGAAATAAGATGAGTAGTTGCTTGTGGGTGAAACCCCAGGTGTTGTGGGACCTCTTAGAGACATGGCAATCTTAAAGAGGCGTTAGATAGTTCTCTGTGTGTCAAAACCTATCAGCTTTTATATGTGCTATCTAGGCACTCAGGTACATGTAAATTTCCCGTTATTGAAATGTGTGTATAGTGGGGGCTGGAGAGATGGCTCAGTGGTTAAGAGTGCTGCTTGTTCTTCCAAAGGTCCTGAGTTCAATTCCCAGCAACCACATGGTGGCTCACAGCCGTCTGCAGTGAGATCTGGTGCTCTCTTCTGGCTTGCATGCATACATGCAGACAGAATACTGAGAATACTGTATAATAAATAAATAAATAAAT
>LOEQ01000514.1:51946-71294 GCA_001685075.1 Bramus lutescens
TGATTAGAGTGGCTTCCTGGCTGTGGTCTGTCTAGTCCAACAAATGATTGTCTCCCAGCACAAAGTCCAAGAATCTAGTAGGTGTTTAGTCCACATGGCCATGTGTTTCATTGGTGTTCAGAATATGTCGGAACCCCGAAGAATGGCTCTAATGGCGGTGCACTGAGCATGAGGGCAAGCAGGGAAAGAACACACGCTTCTTTTTAGCTTGTCTTTATATAGGCTGCCATGAGAAGGTTTGGCTGCCTGTCCTTTACAAAGACTGCCTTTAGGAAAGGGTGAGTCTTTCCACCTCAAATGATCCAATGAACTAAAAATTTATCACAGGCCAACTCAACAACTTGAAATTTTAGTTAATTCCAGATGTACTCAGGTTGACAACTGACGTTAACCATCACAGAGTGGTACACACACACACACACACACACACACACGCATGCATGGGTGTGGAAACCAGACGATAATCCAAGGTATTGTTCTCTCTCTGGCAAAGCACTCACCACAGAGGCTGGGTTGGCTGGTTGGCTGGACAGGGAGCTGCAGGAAAGCAGGATGGACCTAGCTGTCTCTTTCTCCCTAGCACTGGGATTGTAAGCGCTCGCCACTATGCCTGGCTTTTTCAGACAAGATCCAGGGATTGAACTCAGGTCCTCATGTTTACATGGCAAGTACCTTACCAATGGAGCTAGGAGTTTACGTCCTATTATGCAAAGGTACATCCGGCCATTAACATTATAACAAACATAATGTTTTCATCTACAAAATTCACGATCAAGAATAGCACAACTGAGTTTTAAAATACGCAAAAAACCCTAATAATGTTTTAAGTAAGTTTTCCATTCATAGCTAGCCTGGGAGCTCAGATGGTCTAAGCCTTGAGATGGACATGCTTGAATGGTCTTGGGACAAAAGAAGCAAGTTTAGGTTGGGGACAGAATGGTGGCAAGACAGGGACGGAAAGGAGTAAGACAGTGAGCTGCAGAGGGGAGGGCCCCGAATGTGATGCGAAGACTGCAATTTCCCTGTCTCCACCTGTGCAGGCCAGCCCGGGGATGGCTGGGGATCAGTAGCCATGCTTGCCAAAGGTCCAAGTCATGAAACAAGCAGTTCCTTTCACACAAAGTATTTTAATCCCTCTGACTCTATAGCAGGACGAGAGTCCTGTGTTATTATTGGAAACGATGTCTATTATTAGTCACCAGTCGTCCCCTCGGATGGTGGGGTGCCAAGGTTCGGGAGGAGCTGGGCAGAACCCAGAGAAAAATGGTCTGTGAAGCCTGTATTGGCTCTCAGCCTCCTAGCTCCTTCTTTTATGTCCATCAACTCACACCTCGGCTCTGCTTTCCAGTTTGCGTCAGAACCTCTGGGAGCCTGGAAGTAGCTGTGGACAGTGGTGATCTACCGGGTGGGTAGTGGATGAGAAATACTCATGCCAAGAGGGCCAGGGGCAAAGCCAAGTTTCTGTTCCTCTAGAGGGTCAGGATGAGAGACACAGGGCACAGACTCAGAGGGTGGTCACCCAGGTTCATGACTGAGCAGCTAGATTGTCTCTTGAACATTCTGGGAAAGACTTTGGGGACATTGTCTACTCAACCTTGGCCCAGTGTCCTGGTATTCAGGACAGCCTTGCTCTTTCATTCTTTGTAGCCCAGGCTGGCCTCAGACTTACCAGCCTCTTGCCTCTCAGCCTCATGAGTGCTAGGATTACAAGCATGAGTCACCATCGCCTGGTGATGAACCTAATCTCATTGGGTTCTTTTCAGAAAAAGCAGTGAGAATTATTGTACAGCTCAGAGAAACCTTGACAGGAAAGTCAGACACTTCACAGCTGCTTCCTGACCTCCCTCCTTGCCAGGACAGGCGGCATCTAATGGGACAGGCAGCTCCTCCTCTCTTGAGCTTTGTTTTATCACCCCGCGTTTCCATGGTTGGTGTTTTGCAGGACAGTCCTGAACTCGTGTGTTTTCTTTTTCCCCTTTTCAGCATGGATGATTCATTAAATGTCAAACCAAATGTGGCCTCCTTCAAATACTTTCATCAGATATGTCTTTTGAACATATCCAGAGATCAGAACAACAAATCCTTTGTCAGTCTCTAAAACAGACTTGTAAGAAGTTGTAACTCCAGCTGTACATCTGTAGCAGGTGCCGAGCAGATGGGACCGCGTGAAGCTACCTGGAACCTTCAGGCAGTCAGTGCCAGGCAGCTGCTTTCCAGGGTCCCCTCCTGGCTTTGCATCCTGGCAGCTCCCATCTAACTAGGGCAATGCTGCTGCAGCAAATTATCTCAACTCTGCAGTAGTCACCTGGTGTGAGTGTTTCTTCACCATAGGGAGCGACCAGCTTTCCTGAATGCACAGCCTTCGTCGGGGTAAGAGTTCTTCAGGGGAAGGGGATCCCATTCTCCCTGAATGGTAGTGGCTTGTGCACAATGAATCCATCTTCCTGGGATCTGTAGATGGCCAGGCTTCCTCCCAGACTTCCTTGAGAAAGTAGCAGATACCACAGAACAGGCCTGCTCTGGCAGGGATACTGTTTTCCCTTTCTGGGAAGCCTGCAGCCCTCAGAAGCCTTGCCACACTGGCCTCTGGCATGGAAAGCCATCAAAGCTTGGAGACAGGCTTTGGAGACTGATGGGAGTGGGTATAGATTTCTGCTCTTCCATTTACCAACTGTGGTACCTAACCCATGAACCTGCAAACCTCAATTTCCTTATTTCTGAGTGCAGACAGTTGTGGTAGCTCCTTATATTAGGCAGGGTGAGCAATACTGGCACAGTACCAACAAACAAGTCTCATCATCTCATGGTGAGGAAAACTTCTCCTTCATACACAATTGGATAAAGGGAGTTCGATCAGCAGCTCTCCTGGAGACATCCCCCAGGAGGAGTGATTCCTCCTATGGTCTAACTCCCATCGTCTGGGGACCTGGACTCTATATTTTCTGTTTTGAATGTGATGGGGGCAGACTTTGACAAACAGTCCGGAACAGTAGCTGTCGGATCCTTTGCTCACAAGATGTAAATAAATCTAAGAGACAAAGGAAAAAAATGTCCCCAAAGATTCAGCAGCCGTAGGAGTATTTACACCACAGACATTGGCAAACACAAGTCAGTCGTCAAGTCCCCTCGAAATACTGGTTGTTTAACATTTTCAAAACTGGTGTCACTGGGATTCTCTGGTTTGGGGATAGCTGTCCCTGCATTTGTATTGGCTCATTAGCCCCTCTGTGCAAGATGGGTGGGAGAAGAAAGTGGCTTCTTTATCTCTGACCCTCTCCAGAGAAGCCCTCAGGTTGGAGGAAGTTGCATGAATTCAGTGACTCTGCTGGGATTCCTAGTCAGCTCTGCAGCCTTAGAGGCTGGGTAAGCTGCACTGTCTCTTTGTCCCTAGAGAGAGACAGGGTGCCCCACCTTCTCACACCACAGTGACTGGCTAGATCAGAGGCCTTCTCATCTGGTCCTCCCTCCCCTAAGCTCTCCCAAACCATTGATCTCCTTCCCAGTTGTACTTTTGACACAGAATGGAGGGCTTTCGTGGAGCTGTGGGAGCTTGACTCCAAGAAGCTTTCCCTCACAGGAATCCCATGTAGAAGAGCTGGCGCCTGAAGCCATTAATCCTCACGCACAGAGTGCACTCACCCACGTACATGCCCAGTTTCCTAATATTTACACATCTGACTTCTGCCATTTCCTTTTCTGGGGCCTCTGGGAGCTGTTAACAGGGTTTTTGTGCAATGTGGAATTTGCAGGGAAAGGCAGATGGGCCCAGAGGGGCCCAGGCCCAAGTGACATTTGGAAGGATGTGGCAGAATTTGCTACTGGAACCTCTGCTTTCTTACCTGCGGCAGACATTTGTCACCATTTCCCCCAATCTTAGAACCAGAACAAAGGCTCTGCTGCCTTGCCTGGACTCCTGTGCTCTAGAGGAGTGGGCTGGCAGTGGGTGGGGCTCACCTCGCTCTTCAGTCCTGTGGAGTCAGTGCATCTCTGTTTGTTTTTACAAATTCGGTGGGACCACCTCCACACCACCACCACCACCACCTCCCAATTTGCAATCAGACCTTCCCCAGACTCTGGAGCATAGCCCCGCATGGCCACAAGCTCTAAACAGCAGTCCATGAATGGTGAAGCCTGAAATGATGTCAGCAGCTTGTGCAGGAGCCAAAGAAAATAAGTGGGGGCCCTCAGTGGCTTCATCCCCATGCTTGTAACCCTGCAGCTGTGAGTCTTAAGTTTTCCTTCTGAAGAGACCACAGTGCATCTGGAAGGATTCAGAACCCAGCTCTGCCTGTCACACCTCGGGATGTCCTCCCCTGCCCTCCACCCTCCTTGAAGAACCAAAGTTTTTAAGCAGGTCCAAGAGAGACATGGGCTACAAAAATGTGGCTAGAACCAGCATGTTTGACAAGTATTTGAGTAAGAGGTTAACTCGCACGGTGGTAGGCATAGGGAGGGAAGAAAGGGCAGACAGAAACATCAGGGATGTCAGAGAGGGAGTGCCATAGCCACAGTGGTTCTGGGAGCAAAGAACTTCCATCACTCAAGTCCCGGGCCTGCTGTCTCCTGACTCACAGAGGCGCCTCCGTCCTGCTCCGTGCCTTCCAGAAGTCAGAGCCTAGGTTGCCAGCACTCATCCTTCCAAAATTCCACTTGATCCCACCCGTGGAAATGTGGAAACACAGCTAGAGAGCCTCCTCACACTCCTGCCCAAGGCTGCAGAGCTCAGGGATCCCGAGGACCCAGTTCATCCAGCAGGCTCTTTGATGGTGTGGCCATCTCCATGGTCAGTAACTCTGCTTTTGAATCTGAAGTGCACAGATGCCGCCCCAGGGGAAGTCTTAAGTGCCCCCGCAGTACATTTTATGGGTCAGATGACAAGTCAGTGGAAGGAGTATTATTTTTCTGAGTCTAGCAAGGCTGTGGAGCCTGGAAGAGGGAGCAGCTAAGCATAACTCCCTAGCCACCGCTGCCGCCTCCTCCTCCTCCTCCTCATCCTGCCCCTCCTCCCCACTGCCTTTTCTTCCTTGACCCTTTCTAAATTGCTCCAGCCAAGTGAATGTGAGGGAAGGAGGGTCTGTGTATCCTGACAACATGATGGGACACAGGGCCTCTCCTATTCCACATTGACCCCTGGGCTGGGCTGGGTGCAACTGGCCATTCCTGACACTTGGCTTTCATTTTACAATTGTGTTTATGCAGAAAATATACTTTAGGAAAAAAAATTCTCCCATGGCTGCTGGCCACACCACTTTGTGATTGTAGAAGCCAAATAGGGCTGGATCTGGTTGCTAGGATCAGAGCCCACCAAAAAAATGGACCCTCTATTCTGAGCCCACCTAGATGCTCCAAAGAAGTGGGCTGGTAACTTACCTCATGGCATTTCCTCTTCTGAGTCCTCTTTGTGAGGACAGGGGACATTGGGTCACCAGAGAAGAGGTGAAGTTGACCCTGAAGTCCATAACAGAGTGCACATTTGCCCTCCTCCTTCACCCGGAATAGAAAACAAAATATGCTCATAGCTACCAGCTTCCGAGCTTGCAGTCAAGGGATGCTTCTCAGACTGTGAGCATCCCTATCATTGCACTTCTAGGTACTGTGTGGATGTTCTGCTTCCTCCCAATTCTTAGACCAACCAAACGAGAAAAAGTACTACCACCCTATCTTATAAAGGTCTGGCTCAGAGAAGCAACTTGCTTAAGATCATAAAACAGAGCAATGCCACAGTGCTTGAGACTGTCTAACTTCAGAGTGAAAGCCCTTTGTAAGAAACCCTAGTTTCTCGTCCTTATTCTTCACCCCCATTTTATTTTATTGTTTGTTTCAATGGACTGTATTGGGACCAAACACAATAGTGCTGGGTCCTCGGGTACCCTGGACCTTTGGCCATTTTTTTAAGAGATCCTTCTTCCTTCTCCCTCCTCTCAGCCAAGCCATTGGGCCTCTGAGACTCTGTAGAGAACCCCTATGTGACTGAGCAAAAGCTCCGGTGCGGAACAGTAGTAACCCTTTGTCTACGTATCTTCCAAATGCTCCTTCTGGAACTGTTGACATATCAATCAGGGGTGGGGCTGGCTTCCACTACAGAATGTGACCTTCTGGGAGTGGCCTTCCCGCCCAGCTACATCTTCCAGTCTCTCCCACCTACACTGGGTAGTAGGTCCCCAGGACTCAGTAGGCTAAGTTCACACAGCTGTGGCTCCTGGGGAGGTCATGAACTCAGGCCTGAGGAGTGAGGCTAAGAGGGAAAGCAGGAAGATGTGTGCTCACCTAGAAAGGGAAGAAAGAAGAAACAAGATGACTATATACATACATACATGCATACATACATATAAAATAAAATGCTACTCAAGCTTAGAAAAGGAGGAAAACCTATCATTTGCAATAACATGGATGAACCTGATAGACATGTTAAACAAAGCCAGGCACAGAGAGACTTTCAGGTTCATCCATGAGATAAAATTTATGAAACCATGAACTCAGACTAATAAATTTTTTAAAAATTTAAATAGATTATGTCAGGTGTCCTGTCACAATGCCAGAATGTCTAAAACATAGTTATTCTCCTTTTTCTTCGAAGAGTTTGGCTTTGAAGTCTTTTAAATTTCAGTCTGTGTAGCTGGCTCCCGTTGCTGTTGAGGCTCTGAGGCAGGGGCATGAGGCAGAAGTTGTAGTGTGGATGAGATGGGGCGAAGCTGTGGTTTAAATACATCGTACTCACATAGGAAGTTATCAGAGAATAAATCAAATGTCCTAAAGGGAACAAAGTTTCACTGAGTTCATATTGTGACCAGAAGTGGGGTTACTCGGTATTTTGTACCTACTGTATTAGAGCAACAGAACCTATGGGGCTCTCCAGGTAGGTGGAGAAGGAGAAAGACTAATTTTAAGAAGTGGTTCACAAGATCACAAGAATGGCAAGTTCTAAGTCTATACAGCAGTTTGGCAAGGTAGAGACCTATGGAAACGTAGCTGGTATAATCTCATCTCAAGGCCACAGGAGGCCGCATTTTTTCCTCACTGTAGAACTACAATCTTTTCTCCTAAGGCTTTCAACTGACTAGATGTAGCCAGCTTATATTATAAAAGGTTATCTGAATTACTCAGATATACTGATCTAAATATTTATTTTATCTACAACATATCTTACAGTAATATCTAAACTGGTGATTAACCAAAAGAGCTGAGATCAACCTTCAGCTGAATGAACACCTAAAATCAGCTATCACACATGCTTTGTCCCTTTTAATCCCCACAACAGCCCTGTGAAGTAGTATAATCCTTATACTGGGGCTAGAGAACTGAGAATAAAGAGCATTAACAAGTTGCCAAAAATAACACAGCCAGTTAATTGGCCGAGCTGGGCCTTGGGTTTGAGATTGTTTGTTTCTGGAG
This sequence comes from Bramus lutescens, assembly GCA_001685075.1. Classification (NCBI taxonomy): domain Eukaryota; kingdom Metazoa; phylum Chordata; class Mammalia; order Rodentia; family Cricetidae; genus Bramus; species Bramus lutescens. The sequence goes on from LOEQ01000514.1 coordinate 59,339, forward strand.
CCCCACCTCAGCATTGCATTCCTGTCTCCCTGGCTTTCATGCTGGAGCCTCTGTTCGAAACCCAGACGCTTGAGAGGGGCAGGGCACTGGCGAATCCTCAGTCAGCTCTTTGCTTGTGCCTCTGCTGGACCCTGGGGAGTCTGGAACAAGCTGTCAAGGATAGTGAAGCCCTGCAACCAAGTCTCTTATGAAAACACTCCCTCCAGCACCCTGGTTCAGGGGTTTTCAGCACTTCCTGTCTTGGAGCACCACCTCTGACTGGTGGTAGTGGGCACACCTTGCATTAGGGACAGTGCCCCCCACACTGTGGTTTCTCTACTCTTCCTTTCTGTGCTCCAAAAGCACTTCCCTTCTCAGAGTACAGCCTTTCTGAGACCCCTTCCCAGAAGCCTACTAGCTCAGAAGTCTCCAGGGGCCATCAAATTGAATTTGGGGTTTCTGCTTTGTCCAACCAATCACAATGGCTGTCTGAGAATCTGTTTCTCAGCCTTTGGGAGCCAGGGTCCCTGTCCACTTCCAGAGAACCATGCACCTGCCTTCACTGTTGTCAGGAGGTAGGGCTTTATTGGGGACCAGCTTGGACTTGGAAATGTACCGTCAAAGGCAAAGAGAGATAAGGAAGAAATGTATGAATTCTCATTAAGGAATTTAAGGGAGGATGAACTTGAATAGGAAAGGGGATGGATGTTTCCTTAGCCTCAAGCTTTGGAGAGAAAGATGGAGATCCAAGAAAGTGATGTAGGGAAGAATCACTGGTGGGATCCAGGGACTTGTGGCCATGGCCACTCATGAGGCAACAGCTCTCCCCCAGAGCTCTGGACATCACTCTCCCTCTCCTTTCCCACTCCCCGCCCCTCCTCTGACCCTTGTGAGAAGCCAAGTGAGAAAGGTCAGGAAAATGAGTCTGTCTCTTATTCACCAACATCCCTCAGACTGCACATCAGCAAAACTCCACCGTCCCTGCTGTGGAGGAATGGATCTGTCTTCCACTGTGTGGGAGGGAAAAGTTCCGAGCTTGCCCGTGAATCCCGCAGGCTGAGGGTCTGGTGTTTGCCTCCTTGCTGGCTCTCTGTGACATAGGCAGAAGTGTCCAGGCTCAGCGCTGCTGCCTAGCAGTGCCACAGCTGGAAGGAAGAAAGGTGAGGCAGGTCAATTTTCCCTCTCTGCTTTCAGAGTTCAAAGAATCTTGAGGACCATGAGGCTCAACTACCATAGGTATTGCATGGAGCCTAGATGGTCAAGTTAAATGGGAGACAGAACCTTATTATATCCAAGAGAGACCACAGGCGCTGTGTAGGCTTTTCCAAGTTGTCACTTGGGTCTGAATAAGTCAGATGACTCTTTCTCAGAATAGAATCCTGTCATTATTTTATCAGATAACTGATTAACGCAGCATTGTACCCCAATTATAATGCCCCCACATCTTTCGCTCTGAACTGCTTTCATTTACAGATGTCACTCTCTTAAATATGCTGGTTTGCATTTTTTGTGTGTGACTTTAAGAATCAGAATTTAAAGCCAAATTGATCACAGATAATTTGTATAAACTAATCTCTCTCTCTCTCTCTCTCTCTCTCTCTCTCTCTTTCTCTCTGATCAAACCAATAGCTTTTCACATACTAGGCAACCACCATGACCTGAGCTATATTCCCAGCCCTTGGCTTTTTAAAGACAGGGTTTTACTATGTACCCCAGGCTGGCCTGGAATTCATTATCCTTTTGCCTTTTCCTCTTGAGCACTGGGATCAAAGACTTGGCTCTCCAAGTCAGACCCAATCTCCCTCCTTTTTAACAAATAAAAAAAAACCCAAGTCAGAGAAGTATAGATTGTTTAAAACCATCATGTATAGAAGGCAATTCCTAAACTCTGGGTCTGGGAAAGTCCAGCTGCAACTTGGGACTGGGGAGAAGGTCTTCGTTTTCCTGGGAGAGCATAAAAGGCTTGCAGAGGTCACCACCATTTCCAGGGCCTCTCTTGCTTTTATGACCCCTTCCTTTCATGTCTCTCTCTTGGTCTCTCTCCTGACACCTCTTGCTCTAAAGTCAAAGCTCTGAAGGTACTCTGGACTTGACAGAAGACTCAAATGTGTGTCTATGTTGGGGAAAATGTTCTAGAAAGTTCTTAGAAGAAAAACTTTCCCTGGCAGAGAGAGCCCTTATAAAATATTTTATCCTTCCTTTGAAAATGGCTTGGTATCAACTCAAACTGGCAAGGAACCAAAGCACCCAAAGACTCACCTTTAGTTAGTGCTCAAGAAGGAAGATGCAAAAGAGGTCCTTTGTCATCATTTTCTAGAGCATTTAAGGTAGAGATACTGGAGAATGATATTGTCACCCACACTTCTCCATGGAGCCCAGAAATTCCTACATATATTCCCAGATGCTTTTGGAACCATCTTTGATAACCTGGTTTTTAGATTTCATTGTGGCGTTTCTGTGGTGAGGGTTTGAGACAAAGGGTGGTCACATAACGGCAAGGATCTATGCGAGAATTGAGTGTTCCAGACCACAGGGATAGCTTTTCAATGAAATGAAAGTCCATCTATTGTCTCAAGCACAAAGAACAGAGTGTATATGAATAGGGATACCTGGCCTTGGGAAGTCACTATGCATCCCAAACTAGCCATGATTCTCCATCCTAAAGTGAGGATTTGTTTTAAATTTTTGTTCAAAATTTCATCCAGAACACACCATTCTCATGCTCAAAAATTTCCAATGGCTTTCCTTCAGTTTGAACAAAGTCCTCTCCGTGGATGGCAACCAAGACCCTCTACCTACCTTCAGTTTTATCTCCCAACACTCCTCATCCTTTGTTTTACTCTAACTGCTTGTGAATTTTTTGTCTAATACTCCAAACAGTCCTTGCCTCCTGGCCTTTGAACATTCTGTTTCATCTTTCTAGAATGTTCTCTATAAAATTGATTTATCTAGATTTCTTCTCAAAGAGATGATCTCTGATGTTCCCACCCTTAGCCTCCCATTTTCTTGTGTTACTTTCCTGTATAGCATTGCTCTACTTATTTGTTATTTGTTTTCTGTCTCCTACATTGAAATATGGATGCCATGAGGCTGGCGGTTTTATCCGTAGCTCTAGACAAGTTCATAACACATAGTAGACACCTAATAAATATGTTTGGAAGAACAAGTGCATTCATATTTAATGTACAATTTTTTTCTTTTTTTCATAATACACGTATCTACACCCACTTAATCTATGCAAACCCAAAATACAGCACATCACCTATTACAGTGTAATCAAACTTTCAGTATATCGGAGTTAAATTTATCAAATACAAGCTCATTAAGCATTAACTGAATACCTTTTTCTCATGCAGAGCCCTCTTTCAGGCTCAGATGCAAGAGAAGAGTCCTAAAAAAGAGAATAATGGTTTGCATTTCCAGCAAAATTCCCCATTTGCACCAACTTTTCACTAAATCTATTTTATGTTTTATAATTTCAACAAAAGTTGTCAGAAATTATTTGTTTACATGTGTATATGTTATAGAATCACATGGCATTTAAGCATGCCTTTTCTTTCTCTTTTTTTCCCTTTTTTAGGTCATTGTATCTTTGGGATTATAATTATCCTTTTACACTGAATTGCAATTTTGGAATTCTTGATGAGGAATAATCCCAGTACTAAGATCACACAATTAACTCTTCAAAATGAGATTAAAAACTGCATTCTGGAAGAGAGCCCCTGGGTGGTTAGTTGCCTGGAAGAGCTTGTTACAAGCCCAAGAGGAGCTGTCATCCTCTTGACGGTTTCCAGGGACCGAGGCTCCAGGACCTTCAATAATTTCATTTGTCATCATTGCAAAACCAGATGGTCACGTGAGCTGCCAAAGCCTGCGTCCGAGGAGGTTCACTTGCCAACTGTCCTTAGCAATCAGAACGCGAGGTAGACAAGGCAGCTGTTGGAAAGGAATTACTTCTAGCAATTGCATTATCATCATGAAAAACAGAGGCAACAGTTGGTTATACTTGTACAAAGTTCCAATCTCTAGGCAAAACCTGTAGTGATGAAGAAACTTCTCGAAATCATGATGATAACCATGCCCACGGCTATTGTGAAGGTGTTCCAAAAGAGTTTTGACCAGATAGGGTAGCAACCCTGTGCTTGTGGAAAAAGAAGTGTGACTCTGGATGTCATTGTGTGAGCTGAGGGAATGCACCCAGCAGGGAGACACAGCTCTTCACCTGGACACTCTCTCCGAAGGGTGTCAAAACACACACGACACTGAGTCCGGAAAGACTGCCAGAAAATGCAAGAGAATCATGACCTAGGACAAAGAGGGTTGTTCTTAACTTTGCTCAGTCTATTAGTCTGTGGGCCATAGAAATTGCTCCGCCAATAACTTCTACTAATATGGGGACCTGTGTGTCCGAGTCACTCAGGAGCACAGGCAGATGTGACAGGCACCATCTCAAATATTGCCAGCTACCCTGTCTGAAAGAAGAGAACAGAACTTCCTAGGTCTTACTTCAGCAATTAAATGTTCCATCTAACAAGTGACCCACATAAATTCCATTCACTGAACGATTCCTAAGGGAGCTAGAAAGCATAATCTTACCAAGTGGGTGGGAAGGAAGGCTGTGAGCTGGAGAGGCATGGTGAATAGCATTAAGGGCAGGAACCACACCCTACAGGGGATTCCTGGCTCTAACAAGAACATTATCGAAGCTAGAGCTGAGATCAAGGGTATTGGAAGGAAACGGTCATGATGATGAGAACTTGAGAACCAAGGCCAAAGCTCCGAACCTGAGGCTCAGTCCTAAAAGTAAAGCAGAGGAGGCAAATATGGTTTTGACAGGCAGGTTTCAGGTTAGTGTCCTTTTATGGCCACCCTTCAATGGTTGACTACTTAATTCCAGAGATATCCTCTCCCAGGGGGTCAGGGAGGCCACAAACTGACTGCTCCAGGCCCCCCAGGAGTTTTTCCATCAGAAAGCCAGCTAGAGAAACTCAGGCCTGGAATGTGAGGGTGAAGGGAGTGGGCTGTCTGACACCTGGCTCTCTTCCTTGGCTTTAGATGCTTTTGTTTTATTGTTAAGCAATGTTCTAGCGAGTCTCAAATATCCTCAGGAATAGATGGAACGCAGAATGCTGTGTTGAAATTCCTGGACATGTTCCTTAGGGAGGTGAAGGACTTTTGTTTGCTTAAGACTCTGAAGCAGTTTCACAGAGTGTAGTTCAAGGCCACTTGTCTGTGAATCATGGGGGAGCTTGTCAAACATGGAGTTCCTGGGCTTCTCCCCAGGTTTGTTAAATTAGAACTTCTGAGGTTGGAGCTCATAAATTTGCATATTTGACGAGTTTCCCTGATGCAAATTAATATTGGAGCACCATTGCCTTACAAGGCGTAAGATGGCCCTTGGCGAGATGCAGTTTGACTCTCCCTAGAAAGAGAAAGGCAAGCCCTTCTGGCTTTGCCGTCTCATACTCCAGGGCAGCAGTTTAAAGACTCCAGTGGATGGCATTAATTGGTCCTGTTTTTCTCATGGTTCATCACCCCATTCTGCCTCCAACTTCTGAACTTCCTAGCTTTCTCTCGTGTTTGCTGCAGTCTGAGCTACTGGTTGCTGAAATGGGAAAGGCAGGTGGCTGGGCCACAGGGTAGGGGGCCTGCTCTCCCCGGGAGACAATTACATGCTCTGAAAAGGACAACCATGGCTTGTCCTAAGCAACAGAGGGGAACTCTTGTCAACATTTTGAAAGGCTGGCGCCATGCTTGAAAGGGGCTGACGGGAACCACTGATGGGTCTGGCTGCAAAACAATTGTTTATGAGGAGGATCAGTGTCATCCCTGAGGTGAGCCATGCTCGGATTAGCACCACTGTGCTAACAAGCAGGATGAGCAGGGCTGAGATGACATATCTAGTCAGGAAGGGGCTGCTGTTTAAGGGAAGGACTCTCAGAGAGCTGTGCAGGGGACTTGGATGAGAAGTCATGGGCGCCTTTTTTGCCTGGCTTATTAAAAACTCGCCAAAGTCGATGCTTAGTTTAGTAGCTCATTTTCTGAGCTGCTTGTGGGGTTTCCATATTCCTGTAGTAGGTGGAGCACTTCTTGCTGGATAGCTGGACTGTGTCTACCGTTCACCTGAGTCCAGGGAGTGTGCAGCCTTCCTATCCTCCACAGCTTCCAAAGGAGTTTTCCCTGCTGAACCACAATTACAGGTCTTACAGACCTTGGGGCTAGGTTAGCCTTGAGGGATCATCTGCCCCCAGCATGTTTGCTGCCCCAGTGGTGGCAGCCGTGTGATAGGGGGTGGTAGTGGCAGTTGAGGGAAGGGTGGTGTTATGTCTCTTACTGGCTTCTACTCTTCCCCACCTTATTCTGTATGGCTCTTCCATGAGTCCAAACATTCTTTGTGTGTTACATCAGCTGTAATTTCTGTAAATTCCTTGATCAACATAGCTGCTCCTACCTCTTCATAGAGGGGAAGCTTGTAATGAAGCTTTTGTATTGGGTCTCCTCTGGCTGCCTCACTCTGGGTGGGTGATGGACATGGGGCAAGAGGTAGGTTGATCATGCTACTGACAATCCCCTTCTAAGCCTGTATTTGCTTATCTTCCTCATGTAGATACTGAGGAATTGATAGCTCCTTTAAAAACAAAATAGAATCTCTAAAAAAAAAGCAAACCCATATCAGTGTCTGCCCCTTTCCCCAAATAATCAGCATGTAACACGGATTTCTGGAGCTTAATTGGACTATTTTTATTAATATTGCAAATGATACTATCATGATATTTGCCTTATATTTTGAAGTCGCATCAATTCAACTTCTACATCAGTCACATTACAGATGCCACAAAATGCAGCATCTTTATTCTCTGTGGCCTACGAAACGAGCAGCTATATACCTGTCTTAATTTAGGAGAAAAGTAGCTCTGCCTATTTTCTCTTGAAAGCATTCTTTAACAGAACCCAGAGTGCGCAGCTGGACTGCACCATCCGGTCTGTAAATGGAAATGGGGGCTGCTGCTAGCTTGCCACATGAGTGTGCCCACTAGAGAGGTCAGCTTCTTAACCTTTGACCCATGAAATGGGGATAGTGTCCATCTTCTGTATGTTTCTTTGTGGCTGTGCTGGAAAGACAAGTGAGAGAAGACCATCAAATGTTTCCAAGTCCTCAGAAGGGAATGGTTGCTTCGGCAATCCAAAGATTCCGAAGAGAAAGATGAGTGAAAATCGCCCATTTAAGTGGTGCTAGGGGCTTGCATAGAGAGCAGGAATCACTTCCAGAAGGCTGTGCAGGGTGTGGTTGACAGGGAAAGCTGAGCACAGCTCCTCAAGGCTGGACCATCTGGCCTCCCTCCTCCCTCGCCATCCTTCTGTTGCCCACCTGGTGGAGGTGCTGCCTGTCCACCATGGTGGGGTTGGGGGGGTGCTCTAACGCCACACTGGCGCTACCACAGCAATCCAGCCAAGAGACATGAGAGCCCATTAATTGGCTAATTTTGCTTATAATGTTTGGTCACTGCTTGGCAGGAGCAGCTGTCTGTCAGGCCGTATTTGTCCGGGCTCATTTGGAGATCTGGCCTAGCTAGAAATGATCCTTTTTGTTGAGTGGCCCTATGGCTCCTTCTATCTGCTCCACTCTCAGAACAACTTGTGGTCTCATGTAAATCTGGACAAGCCTGAATAGAAGAGAACGTTTGCTAAGTTCAAACATGCTGCTTCTGTCTGACTTCTGAGTCTTTCCTTTGGGGGGCAGAAGGTAGCTGGAACACTTGATGCCACAGGCTGCCTGGAGAATTTTCCAGAAACCAGACCCTTCAGTCAAGCATGCCCCTCCTGATGGATATCTCCTGGTCTAAAGCCACCCTTGTTCTCGAGTGGAAAAGGAAATGAAGCACTCTGAGTGTGTTATAATCTGAATTTCAACATTTCCCCTGAGCTGTGTGTGTGTGTTCCTAAATTGTTTGGTGCTTAGTGGAAATTTACTGGGAATTGGTGACTTAATGCTGCACTCCTCATTTCTACTCTTTATCTGTGCTTTTAGTTCACTGACAGTTTGTTATAGATGTTTTTCTTTCGTTACAATGTCTCTTTTCTTTTGTAACTTCCTGCAGTCCCAGGATACCATTTTCACAGTTCCCCTTTAGACTTAAAGACAGATCAATTTACTATCAACATCATGATCTTTAAGAACGTTCTATCCTTGTCCTTCCTTACATTTCCCCTCAAGAAAATGCTGTCACCCCAATCCTGTATCTGAACCAGTTTTGAACCCCCAGTTTGCCTAGTTCTCACCTGCTTTTGTCAATGACTTTCTCCCCATCGAAAGAGCGCTGCTTTCTTGGTGCCCACACAGGAAAGTTCTCTCATCTTCCTGTGTGCTCGATACTTGATTGCGGCTTTTTGTGGCATCTCCGACTCTTGGGTATCCATGGAGTACGCACCTCAGCATCAGATGTTTTCTTTGCCTAACTCCCTTGGATCTCGGCTATGGCTGCAGGTACTTGGGATAATTTAATTTTCCTTCCTGATGAGAACTCTGGCTTGCAAAGGGGGAAATGAGGTGCAGATAGATTCCTCAGAACAGATTAGCGGTTTGATTGGACATGGAGTTCATCTTGCTGTGCGTGAGCCATTTGGCCGCATCCTCTAGTGCCCTCATTCCTCTCAGATCCCACGTGTGTGCAAGGCAAGAGGCCATTCTTTAGTCTATGCTCCATTTCTCCTAGACTTTGAGGACATTTTCTCAAATAATACTTGATAAAAATGAAAAACATTGTGTTACAAAGAGCAACATCCTTTATCTTATTTTTCAATTTCTAATAAGGTCTCAGAATGTGGCTTGTTTTTCTTGGGAAAATAATTCAGTCAACAGTTATGGTTCTTCTCAAGGATGAGATAGAGATGTTGAAATCCAATTCCTGTTGACTTTTTTAAAAAAAAACTGAAATTATGACTCAAGGGTTGGTGTATGTGTGTGTGCATGTATGTGTGTATGTGTGTGTGCATGTGTGTGTGTGTGCGCGTGTGTGCATGTGGGTGAGACCTTGGGATTCTGGTAAAGAGAACAAAGCTGCAAGTATCTTGGAGGAATGTCCATGGCAAAACTTGAGGTTAAGAGCAACTTTCAGGAGCTCAAGTTTCGCTGTACACCCTGAGTCCCGGCCAGATTCAGTAACAGGCTGATTTGCGGTTGTGACCCTTGAGGACTGGCAAATTTAATAGTTCGTCTGGATTGGTTTCTTAGGGACCCCAGCTAGTTTGTGGGAGAGAATCTGTGTCCAATTTGGATGCGGTACACAAGGAGGTCTTACTTTTGCCCTCAAGAGAAATCTAGGATTCCTCTGCAGGAAGCCATACACGGCTCGCGTGCAGGACAGATCCCACGCATTCGCTGCCGTAGCTGGGCTTTATGAGGGTTGAGTGGAGAGACTCTTCCGGCTGCACTGTACTTCAGTCTGATGTCTTCATTGTGCGTTGATTCATGCCTAACAAAAAGGAGGACATGGTCTGAGGAAAGAAGCTTGAAGTCTCCAAACAAGGGAGAGAGTGCTCTGCACCCTCCAGAGTGGGTGGTAGCCCACCTTCACCTTTTCACCAGCTGTGCCCCCACCTCCCCGGGGAGACAGTGCCGATCACCAGACCTCCCTCTGGGCCCGAACTTGAAAGAATCATTTCTGATACATAATTAATTTGCAGACACCAGAGCTGGAAAAGCTGGGGTAGCTACTCACTTATTAAGCCCCATCCATCCGACACTTCCATTGCTTTCTTCCCCCGGGATCCTTGCACACAAAATAATTATATCTGCCTATGTATCTTGTCACCAATCAAGTCATTGCTCTCTGTTAAAGCAAGACAAATACAAGCCTACGTTTCTTCAGGAGGGAAACAGCATAAGTGAATTATTTTGAAAATTCTATTGTGAAATATGCCTGTTTTGTGTAGGGGAGGTGCACTAAAGGAAAGCCTTGTGCTATGGAACCCCAGCTCGGCTGCAGTGAAACAAACTTTTCGTGTGTGCTGATAGACGATGGTAGAAGAGAATTAGGCAACCTCTGCTTAAAAAAAAATAATAACACCCAAACAAAACAAGTCAGTAGGAGAAGGGAATAAAATCTGTTTCCAGATAGTACTTGGGGAAGGAATGTAAAGTGCTTCCTTTTTCTCCCTGGTGCCCACTGGGGTTTCCTCTTTGTTTTTGTCCAACCTTAGTTTCTCTGCCCCTGGCTTGGCAGCAAGGGAAGAGCCCACCACATTGCTGATATCATGTACACAGCATGAGTTCAGAGGGCCTTTCTGCTGTGCCGGAGGGATAATAAGGAGGGACAGAGAAAACATTGTGTGTTTGCTCATCACATTTTTTTTATTTAAAAACAAAAATCCCATATGTCTGGAAATAATCAACCCCCTACATAGTATTTAAATCAATAAAAGAAAACACACAAACAACTCAAAGAGCAACCAAGAAACACATTAACATAAGATAGTATAATCAGTGACACATTGGTTTCTGCTTTCTTTCCAGGTAGGGAAGACACATGTGTACAGTGTGGTTTCCAGGGCCTTCCCTTTGTAATGTCTTCAAAATACATTATCTTATCTCTGCCACACTCCAGCCTCTACCCCGTGTCCCATGTCTCCAGGATAAGAACAGTGAATGCGTCTGAGCCCTAGAAAGCAGTATGTTAACTGCTGGGTGTTCAGAGCTGCTGGTTGGATGGAGACATGGATGAGCGTGCATTCTGCATCAGAGCCGCGGAGCGGCAGGATGGATAGGTGCCTTTATGTTGTCTGATAATGCAGCTCTTTGAAATGTTGCTGGCAGACTCTCTTCACATCCTGTCACACAGGACGAGAAACGGGACAGGCCCTTTTGGTTCTTGATTCATCGACCTGCCATACAATACAACAAACCAGCTTTTTCAAGACCCCTGAATGAAGGCCTGTGCCTGCAAGGGGAATTTAATTGGATTTCTTTATGGGTTGCAACAATCCAATGAAACATTATGTAAGAAAGGCATGATTCCATTTCAGCATGCACTTGAATAATAATTTTTTTTATTTATAACAAGAATTCTTTAAAAATAATAGGGTTTTTTTTTTAAATGAAAACACCCTGTAACAGCACTTTTCGGCTCAACTCGACCAGGAAGCCTAGCCTTATCCACAGCAGCTTGTGTTCTATGGACGTTTGTGTCATTGTCCCCTCTTAGAAGATGGTTTTAAATGCATAGATTGCAAAATGTTCAGCATGAAGCCAGAGGCTTTCAAAAGCACTTGCTTTGCTTTCTGGAAGAATGATGCTGTTTTTAACAATGCCCCCTGCCTTGAACCAAAGTGCATCTGTGCATCCTGGAAAGTAGGAAGATGGCTATCACCCCCTCTGCTCTTTTGAACTTTGTCATTGCAGAAGATTAAGTCCTCTGTGGCATTTTGACATTTCCGACTTGGTTGGGACGACATTGGAACTACTTTCTTATCCTCCTCTTAGAAGTGCACAAGTGGCTAGTATGTGCCTCAAATTGTTTGTGATGCCCACTTGCTAAGAGTCTTCCTCTTATTTCCCCGGCTTCCTGGGCAGAAGATGGAGTTAAAACATGGCTCAAGACAGCCACCTCCACCCAGGATTATCCATATGCCTGAAACCTAAGGTGCCGGAACTTAAGTTTATTCCTTTGTGACCTCAGCCACCCCATTCATTTTCTTTTTGTTTCTGTTCTTAAGATCTGAATATATCTTTTTCATTAAGTTCAACTCAAAAGACCACATTTATTCATCATGTGTTCAACAGTCATCTGCTCTGAAAGGCTTCCTGCAACACTGCACGCATTCAAAGTTAGAGGCCACAGCTTCCTCCCTGGATTTGCATTGCCTCTGACATGTGTGCCTCTCTATTATTGCTCATGTGATGTTGTCATAGCTGCTCCCTAAATAGATGGGTAAAGGAAAATAGACTCCCTGACCCTGCTTGTCATTGTGCCCTCAACAC
>LOEQ01000514.1:75328-92494 GCA_001685075.1 Bramus lutescens
AAGTGCTGGGATTAAAGGCGTGTGCCACCACCGCCAGGCTCAGAGCCAGCTTTTCAGGTATGGAGTATGATGTGCCGGCTGACATTCAAATAGAAATTTCCAGAAGGAATCTGGAGTCGAACCCTTCACTGTAGGAGGAGGGCTCCAGAGCTGTACCCACTGAAAGTTGCTGGTGTTGAGATGATTTTACAACTACGCAGAAGGTCAGTGGACAAAGGGCCAATCCAGTGTGGGCGAGATGCGTGGGAGGGTCCGGTGTGGGTGAGATGACCAAGTCCGTTCACCTATGACAAAGCCTGTACTTCCCTCACAATCCACACAGGTAGAGGCTTTCTCTCGCTCAGGAACTGCTGACCTGACCTTACAAACCCATCGGGACTTCATCTCCTCTTCCTTTCCCTCTGCACCATTTCACCTTTAATTTGTGCTCTGATCGCTTTAGTAGATGCGGACCAGGCACGACCTTCCCTAAGTCACTCCAGATTGTGTAAAACCACTTTCTGTCTGGCTGTGCCTGGCTCTGAGACACTCCATTTTCTTCACAAGTCGCCTCTGACTCCATTTTGAGAGTGGAGGATGACTCTACACCTTGGCGAAAATGTGGTAGCACCATCTGTTGGCACCACCTATTAGGCACAGACTGATAAATAACTTATTCCTAAAATGGGAAGGTAACATCAAAGCAAATATCAAAGTAAACTGTGAATATAGGTGCATGGAGTGTATTAACAGTGAATCAGGAAAGCCAGGCTGAAGAAAGCAGACAAGTCAGACTGAGGAAAAGGTACAGTTCCTTCACCTGGGCCCTATAAAGAGGAGGGCACCTAACACAGTTATGGTGTTGGTCCCACTGTCCTGTCACTTTTAACACTCCATGTGGATATCAGAGATCAATAGTCAGAGAACTCCCAAGTGCCTCAGGGGTTGGGCTTGACTGGGTCCTGGCTTTGACTCAGTCTACTGGGGTCACCATCCCTCTCCTCATCTGCTTAGCTCCACAGAGCTGACACACATCCATCTGCCCACTGATTTTCCTAGGCTTGGGCCTGCACTTCACCTCTCTAGTCTCAACCAGATCTCACTTTGCAATCTGTCTCAGCAGCACAACAGCAGGAACAGCAGCAGCAACACCACCAGTAGCACAGCAGCAACAGCAGCAGCAACAACAGCAGCAGCACAGCAGCAATGGCAGCAGCAACACCAGCAGTGCAACAACAGCAGCAGCAACAGCAGCAGTGACAGCAATAGCAGCAGCAACAACAGCAGCGCAACAACAGCAGCAGCAACACAGCAGCAGTGCAGCAGCAACAGCAGCAGCAGCAACAGAAGCAGGAACAGCATCTCCATCAGATCTCCAGCCTGGCTTTAGCATCTACTCCTGCAGGTACTTTTGGCATGTCATTCAGATTCCTTACCTCCTAGGTTTCTTTGAAACTCGGTGAACTCTGCTGTGGCCTCTTGAACCTTTTGTATACATTCTGTAACCTCCATGTGTACATTTGTAGAGATTTGTAGTAAGCAGTAAGTGTGATGTATAATGTGTGATCTGAGGGTCAATATTAGTGATTAAGATTGGAATAAAAGAACTTAGATTCGCCTCAGCCAGGCTATCAAGAAAAGGGAGCTAACGGTGAATAGCTGCCCATGAAGCCACCATACATTGTGAGTTTAGTGTCATTCAATAAAGTCTGACATCATGGAAAGAAACTAACATGTTTATCTGTGCTTCTAGCATAGCATGCTCATGACACCAGAGAAAATAAACAAAATAGGTTTTATTCTGGCAGAGAGGCTGTGCAAAAAAAGCGATGTCCTAGGGGCTAGACACCCTGAAGATACCCCTCAGGATATGAGATTGGGTTCCAGTGGGGTGGGAAAGGCAGTTGTGTGTTCCAGAGCAGTGGGGAAAGTGGCTGAGGGTGCTGGGGAAGAGGGAAATGACGCTGCAGCAATTCGGAAGATCCTGAGCTTGGTCAGGAAGCTCTGGGACATCTCTGAGCACAGGCCACTGAAGACATGGCCATGGTTTCCCAGCTCTGTTTGGCTACAGGAAGGGGTTGTTTACAGTGCAGCCATTTTAGAACAAGTCTTTACAAAGACAGAGTAGCATTGTGCAACTTTCATCAAGTCTTTTCAATGTGAGCCTCTGTTTTTACCAGGTCTGACTGTAAGTAAAGGAAAAGAATACATCCCAGAGTGGAGACCGCTGGGAATGCTCCCACAGGCTGCCTTCACTGACTCATATTCCCTACCATCTATTTTTGATTGATTCATGGAGACAAGAGAGTTTTGTAAGCCCCACACCTCGGTAAAACTTGAATTATGTCCTTCTCAAGACTCATAGCTGTAGCCCGACCCTCTGACCTCAGGATGTGACCTTACTTGAAGAGCAGATCATTGCGACTGCACTAGTTAAGATGAAGGCATCAGGGTGGCCCCGATTCTATATTACTAGTATACCGTACAAAGGAGAAACTTGGGCACAGAGATACCCTGAGAAGGAAGGTGGCATAAAGAGACAAAGGAAGTAGATGGCATCTCTAAGGCATGGAGAGAGGCCTGGCACATACACTTCCTTCACAGCCTTGAGAAAGACCAGCATAGTTGACACCTAGATTTAGAACCTGGAGACCCCAAAAATGTGAGACAATGGGTTCCTGTTGTCTCATTCACCCAGTGTATGGTACTTTATTACTGTAGCCTTAACAAACTACTGTAGGCCTTTATATATATAACTTTAACCAGTGTGCACAGTAGGACACTATACTTAACCTGGAGATCATTTAAGCCAAAAGTATCTATTCACCCCAATTTGTTGTGAAGTCCTATACTCGGTCCCCTGGATTTGCCTTTATGCTGCTCTTCAGAATCCAAGAAGCATCTTTCTGGGGTCACCAGTTGCCATGGTACTAATGGAATTACAGCACACATACTCCTTAAAGAAAGTCAGTAGTGCCAGTTCAGAGGGAAAGGAGAGTCCTTCGCTTATGCCAGCAGGTAACCCCTATCCTCTTCAGGATTCTCTGGCTTCAGAATCAGCCTGAACTGGAAGGCAGGAATCAGTTGCTCCCATTTACTGTGTCCTTTAGGTCTCTGTTCCCTTGTGTCTTCAATTGGAGCCTCTTTCCCCAGCGAGGCCAGTTTCTATCTATAAAGATGCATCTGCCGAGGCCAACTTGAAGGCAGGATTATCATTGCTTATGAGACAGCTCTAACTTCCGTCCTCACAGGAAGCTGGTGGAGGGCACTTGTGGCAAGAGCAGTGGCATTGTTGGTGGTGACTCTCACATAGACAGCGCACTGTGTGGCATGGGTAGGAACGAGGCAAAGCAGAGGAAGCAGAAAACACAGCACAGACAACTTATGAACATCCTACATCTCTCACTCAAATCAACTAGGAGGCTGCAATGGTTGGAATGAGATGAAAGATCAATTAAGGTTAGTGGTTTTTTTTTCTTTCTTTGTAAACAGCAGATAGATTTATTCAATGCAAGCAGAAAGCAGATGCAGCTCCCTGCAGCCTTGAGCATCTAGTCAGACCACTGGGGGCTAGCAGGTCACTCACTAAGTGAAGTGGGAGAAGTCTGATCCTATAACCTCAGGGGAAGAATGGGTCTGGTAAAGAAGGGGCAGCCACTAAATGGCTTCCTGTTTGCAAGGGCGGAGCCCATGTTCCTGTGATCCTCATAGTCTCAGTGGGATCCCAGGCAGAAACTGGTAAGAAAGTAAAAGAAAATGATACAGGTCAAGAGAAAAGAGTTTCAAAGATACCTTTAATACAGAACTCAAGAATAATGTATACAAAGAACTCTCCAATAAGAAAACAAACTCAAACAAATGAGAAATAGGTAAAATATCTGAATAGACACCTCATTAAAGAAGACATTAGCATGGATGACATGAATGAGATGGAGATGTGGTTTGAAAAAGAAATGTCCCCATGGGCACATGTGTTTGAATATTAGGTCCCCCAACTGGTGGCTCTCCTCGAGAAGGTTACAGAGCCTTTAGGAGATGGATCCTTGGCAGAGAAGTACACCCCAGGCTGGGTTCTGAAGTCTTACAGCTTGCTGTTGCTGCTTTCTTTTCCTGTGTGTCGTGAGGCTTGACCAATTCTTCCAGCTCCTGCATCCATGCCTTCCCTGCCTGTTGCCACATCTTCCTCACCAAGTCAGACTCTGTCCCTTTGGAACTGTAAGGCAAAACAAACTCTTTCTCTCCAAAGTTGCTCTTTGCCAGAGTATTTTATCACAGCAACAGAAAATAAACTAATCCAAGAGACTCAACATGATGTAACTCTTGATAACTGCCAATCCAATTTATGCAGATAGAAACACCTTGCTCACAGTATTCATAGCAGCTTTTCCTTACAAACATTTGTAAGAGCCGGGATGTCCTCCAGCAGGTGAGTACTAAAAATATTATTTCTCAAATATCAAATACACACACACACACACGTACACACACACACACACACACACCATGACAGACTGCAGGAAACTTAAATACCTGTTTCTAAGTAAAAAGCCAACCTTAAAATGCTTCATGCTTAATTCAACTACATGGCGTTCTGGACGACAGAAAAGTGAAGACAGTGAAAGCCCTTGACTTCCGGTCTTGGATAACAGGGCACAGTGGGCTTGTTTAAGACATGAAAGCTGTTCCGAGTGATGTTGCAGGGGTAGGCACACAGTGCTGCTTTCAAAACTGACAGGATGCCCAACACGATGAACCCTAATGCAAAGTGTGGACTTTAGTTGGACTAATCTGCTAACATGAATTCCCTGATTATAATAAGCTAGCATACCCGTGTAAGATGCTAATGAGAGAGGAGAGATGAAGGAGCAGCGGAGAGGAAGTACCCTGGAAGTCTCTACTGTCTGCTCAATTCCACTCAGAACAAAAAATAACTATAAGGATAAAATCTAAATTTTGGAGTGGTATTATATTCAAGGCAAGCACCCATCCTTTGAGTTACATCTCCAGCTCTATAAAAATTGATTCTATTAGTTTAAATACCCCACTTTGAAATTTTAGCTATCTCTTCATTTCTGAAAAATAAAACTACTCTATACACCAATAAAACCTCTCAGTAGGATGACCATGCGCTACTTGATTTTTCTGCTGTCCCAGTCCAGTGTGCCTGTAAAGTGTTGCTGCGGCCACTAGTCTTAGAGGAACACATCATGAAGACTACAGTGCTGTCTGTCTCCCCTTTTGAGAGAGGAGGGACTTGAGGCACAAAGAGCTATGGAGACTTGCCCCAGGGTGACCTGGTTCAATGGGGGCTGAGCTCAGGTGGAGGTTCCAGACCTCAATACTCTGTTTTGGATTTCTTTCCCAAGATGTTTTCCCAAGGCCTCAGGGCTTTGGCTTCGTTTCCCTCCACTCTTTGGTAGAAGAGAAAGGGCCAGCTGGGTTTACTTTTGTAGGTGCAAACTTTGAATTGTTGATGATTAGACTTGAAAAGAGAAGAGGGAGAAAGACAGAGTGATTAATCCAGTCAATCAAGAAAGGCTACCATGAGAAAAGTGCCAAGACTATCATCAAACCAGCTTATCTCGAGACATGCTGCCTCTTAGGGAACCCATAGCCACCACATTTGGTTGGGACTCAGGTAGGCTACTTGTGCCCTCCTTCTCCTCCCCGATTCTGGTTCCCTAGATACTTCTAAACCTGCTACTCCTGGTACCCAGGGTCCTCTAGTTCTTCCTCTACTACCTTCCTTAGTCATTCTTCCTAGTCCATCTCCATTCCATTGTGACTCCCATTGACCCCAGATCTGCTCTCTTCCAGGAACCCCACAGCCACCTAGGTTGGTGGAGTTCCGGACAGGCTACCAACTCCCTCTTTCCCCTCTCCAGAGTACCCCTAGTTCTGCCTCTTCTGCCCTCTGTGGATTCAGACTCTGAACCCACCAGAGAGACCCCCAGGATTAAGTCCTTCAGGTCTGATAGCCTATCACTCACCCCACCACTACATTGATCTAAGACTTCTTGGAGTCTGAACCCAGAATGACCCCAAGACTGAAAAGCAAACATCATTCTGCTGGTCCACAGCTTGTCCAGTGAGATAACAACCATCAAATAACAAAACACCCACCAAACAAAGGTGAGACCAGATATCCACATCAAAACCACCACAAATGTCCCAACTCCAGATGCCTAGTTCCAAGGATGAAGCCACAAACAAGAACAACCAATGCAATATGCTTCCTTCAGAAAACAGCCATTGTAATATTCCCTGAGAAAACCAATTTAGCTGAAGCACAAGTCAAGGACAGCAATTATGAATATGTTCAAAGGCTTTAAGAAGATATGAATAGCTGCTTAAGGAAGAGGATGAAAAGACAGTTGAATGAAATAATGAAAACAATACAAGATGTGAAGAATGGCCTAACCCTCAGCTCCTGGTCAGACTCACACATAGACAACCCTACAGAAGACTATAGAAGAGTTTGCCTGCGAATGTCCTGGACTGGACTGGTAAGTGGTCCTTCTTTCCTGAAATTTGGCCTGGCTGTGACATACCTTTCTTTCAAAGATTCAAAAAAATAGACGTAAAACATCACACCCAAAGCCTGGTTCTTATGCTGNTCTGCAGCAAGCCCTGGTCTCTTCACAGGTTTCTGTTGGAATGGAAACACTTCTGACTCAGAAAAGCTGCACGACCCTGGCCACAGAGCCCTCTAGATTAACTTCATGGAGGTTAAAAGAAGAAGAGAATGAGCATCTGCTGGGAAAGGGTTTCAAGGTTCTGTGGTGTGCTGTCGGTCTGGCTTGTGGAGGCAGTGCTGAGATGTTAACACAAAGCCTAGAGCTGATTAAAGAAGCCAGAGCAGAACACACCATGAAGACCACAGCTGGCTTCCAACTCTGTCCACTTCTAGTTTAGATCATGTTACCATCCAGCATCAAACAGGCCCTTGAAGGACACTCTGTCCCTGGCCTTTATATGAATTCATTGAGGCTGTGTGTTGACTTGGATGGCAAAGCTTAAAGAATCACCAGCCCCTTTCCACTTTCCAACGCTGTCTCTCAGCAGGGTTCTTCACACAGACCATGACGATGGAAGGTGACATGCTGGAGACACCTGTGGGATTAGGTGATATTTGATGCACAGGTTTTACGGAGCATCTGCTAACAACAGTTGCCATTACTGAGCATTGACTGTGCCAGCCACTTGTCTAAGTACCATGCTGTAAGACATTTTAGCTTCATTGTCTCCTTACAAGGTGTGCCCTGTGCAGGTCACCAGTTCACCAAGAGGCAGCTAAGGCACATCTAGTCATGTCGTTGGACCAAAGTCATATAGACACTAAGGACAAACCTGGGATTTAAGTCAAGGGGCATGTTGCCAACCCTCTTCCACAAGGCCTTCTTGGCAGTTGGCAGAGGTCTGGGTTGGTATTTCCCTGCTTTGATGAGCTGTCAAGTACCCATCCAATGTACTATTAGACATTAACATTTGTAGACAGTTACATGGCTTCATCACATGAGAATTTACTGTTTTAGGGCACATTTCTTGGCCTCCCAGTGCCTGTTTCCCGCCTATGAAACAGGCTTGGTAACAGTCCTAAGCACACGGGGCTACCATGAAGGTCAAAGGAAGTGATATGTGTAAGGCACCTAGTACCCCTTCAACTTGATAAACGAGAAGAGGCTTTTCAGAGAGATTAGGTCACTTGCCAAAGATCACACAGCTGGTGGCTCTATTGCCTTCTTGGACAGCAGAGAGAAGGGAGTTGGGGGCTGTTTCTGAAATTTATGTAATTCACTATAAAATGAGTGTAATTTGGACATCAAATACAGAGGAGAGTATCAGCCGCTAATAGAGAAAATATGATTTAGTGGTTAGTTTTTAAACTAAACAAATTTACTGTGGTCTCTAAATGAGTCTCATGACAAGACCAAAGCATTTCTTTTTGCTCCGGATTACCAATATCATATGTTAAGGAGAGAAACCAGATGGCTCTCTAGCTGGTGTCTGTGGAAATATATATAGTGGACTGTTTCTTTATAGCTGTTGGCATATAAAATAAGTCATTATTCTAAATAGAAAAATATTGATGATGTCATAGAGGCCATCGAAAGACACATCAACCTGATCTGATGAGCTGGAAAATCAATAGATGCTTTCCAAACAAGATGACATGCCCTTTTAATTGGTTGTGTGAATGTGATATACTGTGCCTCGTGAAGGTCCAACGTTAATTCTCCTTGGTTTGGGGTTTTGATTGTTGTTTCTGCCTGCAGTCACTTTTGGATCTACTTAATATATTATTAATAGCAATAATAGTACCTGCCATGTGTGCACTTCAAGAGAGGACAGACACATTGGTTATGTGCACGTGCATCACAAGAAGACTGGCGTTTCCACCTGCCTCCCAGACGGCCAAGGGATCACTGCTGTGGGTTTGGTAGACAAGATATCAGTCAAAGACGACACTTCTTATGAGATGTCAACTCAAAGATAGGTGACTCATTTGACAAAACCAGTCAATTCTGGTTGTGGAACAGTGCCCCGAGGGACAAGAGTCAGAAGTCACCAAGAAATATCCCAGCTACACAGCAGGTTCTGAAATACTGGCAGTTGCTCCATCTCCCAATGAGACCTTCTGACCTTTTGTAATGGTCAAACACACCCTTGCTGAAAAGTCCTTGAAGCATTTGAGAACAAGGAGGTGGCGCTACAGTGGTCTCTCTGTGTGACTTCAGTTTCCCAAAAAGCAGGCTCAGGTAAACATTGAAGGGCTTGCTTCTGAAGGACTTGATCTCCTTTGTGTATGTCTTGGTACCTTCCCTTGATTTCATATTTTTTGGTGAAAATTTCCCTTTAAGAAATTGACTGCAATTCCCGAGAGGCCAAGTGTGGGGATGGGAGTGAGTAGAGTCTCCCTCCCTGGAAAGGTGGAATTGTAGGGAACTTGACACTCACTTAACCAGTCCTTTCTTTAGACCAACTTGTTAGATAGTGACTGTTTTTATTTAGTTAGTATGAGTTGGCTTGGATGACAACAGATAAAATAAAGAACTGAGCCTTTTCTGTAAGAGCCATGCTTTGGGGAAGCATGTCAGAGACATAATTAGAGTGAAGGAGGAGGCCAAGGAGAAGGGTGAGAGACAGAGGCCAGAGAGACAGGGAACACCCACACTGCCCTCTTAGCCTCACCTCAACTGCCTCCCAGGCAATGCACAGCTCTGTTTTGGCCCTGGGAAATGGCCACTGCACCAGTAGCTATGTGGACTCCTTCAGCCCAAATAATGGAATAACTGGAGTTTCCAGGCACCACTGTGTATCCTTGGCTTCTAAGTGTGATCGAGAAGCTGAAATAGTAATACCCAATTATTGTTATGAAAGGAAAGCCAACGGTGTCTAACAGCTAGAAGGTAGGAAGAAGGCAAAGAGTATGGCTGGTGGCTGGGCTAGGAAGCAGGTCTTGATGCTCACGCATTTGCTTCAGAAGGTTCTAAGCTGGATAATGGCACCTGTCATGGTGTTACAGAACTTGGGATGCTGAGACAGGGGATCAGGAAAGAGTTCCAGACCATCATAGATGAAATAAGGTACTTTTTCAAAATACAAAAAAATTAGATAAGAGTTCAAGAGAGTTCTTTAGCCTTTACTGACCTTTACCAAGGGTTCTTGTACACTTGTACATAGATAACCCCCATCTATGAAATAGCTGTCTTGCTCTAGAACACCCCTATATTTACAATGACTGTCCTAGTTAGGTTTCTATTGCTATGATAAACATCATGAGCAAAGTGACTTGGGGGAGGAAGGGTTTACTTCAGCTTACAGTTTCTAGTTCATCACAAAGGGAATCCACTCAGGAACTCCAGGCAGCAAGAAACCTGGAGGCAGAAACTTCAACAGAGGCTGCTGAGGAGCACTGCTTGCTCGCCTGCTTAGATGCTTTCTTATACAACCCAGAACCATGGGCTCAGGGAGAGTACCTCACTGTGGGCCAGGCGCCCCCCATATCAGTCATTAATCAGGAAAATGCTCCACAAACTAGCCTACAACCAAATGGAGGTATTTTCTCAACTGAGTTTCTCTCTGCTCAGATTGACTCTAACTTTTATCAACTTGACCAAAAAAAAAAAAACAAGCAAACAAAAAATAAGCAAACACCAACAACAAAACAAACAAAAACAAGGGAACCCTAACTAGCCTAATGACCAATGCCACCTGCCTACTCCTTGTGAGGGAGGCCCCAAGCACACATTCCAGGCCTAGTGCAGAGGTGACTCAGCTCCTCATACTGTACCATCTTTTGCTACCAGAACAATGGGTTTGTAGTTGTCTTCCCAGCACAGGGTTACAAAGAGGGAAGCTGGGCAGCTCTTGTTTTAGTTCCTTTCAGGATTTTTTCCCCCTTTGAGTCACAGCTAGGGTGGCAACCCACACTGTGGGGCACTGTGGTGGGGTCTTGTTCTGTTCAACCAATTTCAGTTTTCAGCCAGGTGTCTG
The DNA here is from genome assembly GCA_001685075.1 of Bramus lutescens. Lineage (NCBI taxonomy): Eukaryota > Metazoa > Chordata > Mammalia > Rodentia > Cricetidae > Bramus > Bramus lutescens. The sequence continues at coordinate 85,805 of LOEQ01000514.1, forward strand.
TTCCCTGCTGAAGGTACTGTCAACGCCAACCATGGAGGCACCAGCCCAATCGCCAAGATAAAGGATCACACTATGGTAAAGTGTTTAAAGGCAACAGTTGCAGCCCCTGAGACTCCTTTCTATGCAGAATTGTGGCCTGGAATCTTCCTGTGACCAGGTTCCCTTATCTCAGATAGTACAGCAATGATGCTAATATCTAGTGTGTTCTTAGATGCCAGGCATTATTGTCACCCCAGTGTCATGTGAAGCAGTTCATTGTCATCTCTCCAGAACCTGCCTTGCAGTTGCTTTGGTTGTCCCTCATCCCATTTGAGGAAGCTGAAAGTGGAGGAAGCTTGCTAATTTGACCAGCTAGTTTCCCCCATGGCGTCAGGAGAGGGTTCACCTGAGCCACTCACAGGGTCAGTTGAACAGCTGGATTCTGGAATCAATCAGAGTGACTTTTCCTTGGAGGCCAGTTTTAGAAGGCTTGCACAAAAGCCACTTCAGTGACTTCTCAGTAGACATCTGGGAAAGAAAGACAATGGCCATCCCCAGCTTTTCATCTTTGTTACAAAACAAAACATTATTTTATGTGTAGCTGGATATTTTGCCTGCATGTGTGTTTGTGTGCACATTGCCCAAAGAGGCCAGAAGAGGGCAATGGATCTCTGGGAGTGGCAGTTAGAGATGGTTGTGAGGCATCATGTGGGTGCTAGGGATTGAACCTGGGTCCTCTGGAGAGCAGTCAGTGCCCTATCTCTCTAGTCCTGGGGGATGGGATGCCTCCTGACCCAGCGGTATGAGCCTCAGTGTGATCCCTTCAACCTGGTGAGTCCTCGGTTTCCTGTTCACTGTCTCTTCTGACCATGCCTCCCCCTTTTTCTTTATAAGCAGTGGTTAGAGCGCAGAGATGAGTTTCTTCTCACTGAGTCCAAGCAAATTCTACTCAGCAAAACATTGCTCATATTTCCCGGCTTAAGAAAGACACTTGGTCAGGTTCTTTTTTTTAAATCATAATTCTTTAATAAAGATTTAATATTTACTCAGAATTGCTTCAACTAAAAAAGATTAGTTAGGAAACCATGAAGGGATGCCAGATCGCCTTTTATTCATTACCTCACCATTTATGAGAAATACATATTTATAGTACACACATTTTGTAATTTTGGAATCTACCTGATTAGTTTGCATACTGGGTTTAATTTCATCAGGTTTACCAAAAATCCTGCTGCTAAAGCGAGCCTAAATCTATTAAATATTGATGTGGGCTTTGCCAGGTAGGAGTCTTGTTAATATCGCAGCTTCATAAGGCTCTCTGACATGGGGTGACTTAACTCCTCAGCTCAAGTGGCTCTGTTTACTCTCAGACAGGAGGACAGAGAGGGGTTTTTGAACTTGATATTAGCCAGTTTCTTGTACCACGGGGATGCCTATGAAAGGAAAAAAATGGGCCAAATTAAAACTGGCCTGTGGGTTTTATTTTTTATTTCCTGTAGCTAAAAGTGTATAAGTTGAACTGCACTAAATAAAACACAATAATTTGTTCTTGAAATTAGCAAGCACGCATTCCAACCATAAAACTGCTGTTCTGTAATGTAAGACTGGATTTCATTTCAGGGGTCTTGATTTATTGTTTGGTTTGTTTTATTTTGAGGGGGGTGGGGATAAGATGTGTGCAGGACAGATCTATTAAAATGGCTGAAAAGAACAGATTTGCAAAGGTTTATTAATCCTTAAAATGTCTGAGTCAGTGAGTTGAGAACATTTAAATGTTGGGAAGAAAATTTAGAGTTCTTAAAAATGTATATGCATAGCTTGAACCAAAATGTTTGGTGAGAGTTCAGAAAAGCCTTCTCCCTTCCTCTATCTGTTTTACTGTCTGCTGTAAAGCCATTCTGCAGGTGCTTGCCTTTAGTACTAAAGGGACAGCCTTTTTGCCTCACAAGATAGGAACATGGTGAATTAGGAAACATGAGCTGGCCTTGGCAGAGCCCAGACACTGCCCAACCGCCCTCATTCATCAGGCTCCTCTGTACAGCTGTGTGAAGCTCTGACAGCAATGGGCACACCTGGAAAAAGTGGTAAGCAAACAGTTTGGTTGGAAGGAGGAGCCAGGGACCTTTGGGAGAAGTTTCAAATTCTTTGGAAAGACAGCGTAAAGACAAAAGCTGTCAGAACAGCTCAAAAGAAACTTGGTGAATATGGAAACAAAGATACCTTACCAGTGGTGATTCCATTCCATTTGAGTAAACACAGAAGATAGATTTCTGGGTCATGTGACAGTAGTAAACATATAGAAGGAATCTGAATGACCCCTGATGATTAGGGAAACTGTCAGAGAGCTGGAGAGAGGGAGACGGGGAGACAGGGAGAGCTGGTATATTGGTAGACATAAGCTTCAAACTGCTTTCAGACCCAGACACCACCTCACTGCCCTGCCAATCAAATAATTCCATTCTTTGTTGTAGTGAGAACTTGACAGATGTCAAGAGCCTACGACTAAAAGGCTTAAGAGCAGACCAGTTTTAGCTTTAAGATTGTTGCAGGAATCCAGTTGACATCACAGTCACTTTCCCTGGGGTCCACTCTTCTTTGGATCCACTTTTCACGATTTGATTTTATGTGGCATCGAAATGTCTGCCAGTAACTCAGGCCCAGTGGAAATAATGCTAACTTCTTCCCTCGGGATGCTCAGTAAAAATACCATTGTATCTTGTCCTTGGTTGGATCACTTTACCATCTTGAACCAATCAAATGGCCCCAGGAATGAATGTACTGAAGTTCAGGCCCAGGTCCCAGACTTTCTTCTGAAGTCAGGAGAAGCAAAAGATCTCCCTAAAGTATGAGGATTGGGAGGAAAAGATCCCCTGGGGAAGAAGATTATGGAAAATGCCTGGAAGAAATGAGAAGCTGGCTGGCCATTCTCTACAAAGCAAGATAGAAGAGCAGAAAGTCCCAGGGCCAACTCTTTGAGCCACAGTTGCGGCCCCAGGTTGGGACACAGAAGTCAAGCCTTTGGAGAACTCCCAGAAACAACTGAAGAACACTGTGAAGGCTGGGAGATTTAAACTGCTGGCGTTTGTGTTTAAAAGTGGAGCGCTGATTTGTCTTCCAGAACAAGTCCTACTGGGGCATTTGATTATGCTTGAAGCTCTCTAGAAGGTTCATGTCACTTAGGACAGAGTTTTATAAACTTATGCAATAAGTTCCCCACATTGATCTCTTTAAATTTACTGTGGTTTGCTCTAGTGAAGTCGTAAAAGATTTCATTCCAGGAGAAATACAGATTTACAGATTTACTCTTAGGGCAGTGAACTTGAAATTTTCCAAGACTGTAGCAATAGCTGAGGTCTGAGTGCACCCACCTTTCCCGCCAGTTAGTGTCCTCAACACTTGCCACTCCTCTTCTCCCTATCTCCTGAGCATGGCTTGGTTCCTTCTCTGCTCCTCACACTGCCAGAGATTGGCCACTTCTATCTTACATTTTTAAAAACCTACTTTGGTTTTACAAGTTATTTGTAGTGTCATATAAATTTGCAAGATCAACCAATTTTGAATTGGCTTTTTATACAATTTCTAACCCAACTTTTTAGTTGATTTTACACGTATTTTCCTATTTCCTTAAGCTGTATCTTTAACTTCCTTCTTTTCTTTTTTTAAATAAAATTTTCATTACATTTATTTGTGTGTGTGTTTGTACCTGTGTGTATGTACATAGCTCACATGTGGAGGTCAGATTATGACCTTCAGGAGTAAGTTCTCTCCTTTCACCAGGCAGGTCCTCTGAAGCATCACGCTCACACTCATCAGACTTGGTAGCAGGCACTTTTACATGCTGAGCCATCACACTACCTAGCTCACTGATTTTCTTCCTTTAAAAAGTCCTATTTTATTGATTCTGTGTTCATGGAGAATAAGAGTTATTAGGGTATGGGGGTGTACATGCCATGACGCACTCAAGTGGAGGTTAGAAGACAACTTGCAGGAGTCAGTTCTCCCCTTCTACCTCGTGGGTCTCAGGGATTGAACTCGGATCTTCAAGCTTAACAGCAGACACCTTTACCTGGTCAGCTACCTCACAGCCCCTTGCTTATTTCCTTCTTAAGGAAACTATATCTTCATTTGACTATGAAATGTGTGTCTTCAAGAGTCACTTTCTGTTCATTTCTAGTCTACTGTTCATTCAATTTTATTGTTTTCTTGGTTAGAAATAATAGGAAGTGTGTTTGATATTTTTGCTTTGCATTACCAAAGTAAATTTTGTCCTTTATCTTCTTGTTTATAGGCTTTTCTCACTATTCGAAGAGACTATAACCTATCTGGGTTGACATTTTGCATTTTTGCCTCATATTTTGGCCAAAAAAGCCAAGTTTTTTTATAAATAAGTAATGAAATTAAGAGAAGAATGAATCTTTGTAGCCTATCTTATAGAAGCACGTATTCTGCCATACATGGGAATGTCATACACTGTGTGCTTGAGAGAACATACTTCTCCCATCAACCTTTCTAGCATGATTTCTCTTCTGCCAAAGCTGATTTGTGGGATCACAATAAGCTAAAATTCCTCACTATAGTTACGATTTTTATCAAACTATTCTCACCTGGATAAGAGTTTTGTATTATGCTATTTTACTGTTTTTTTTTAAAAAACTCAAAGCACACCATTTTACCTATGATCATGGTTTGGCCGCATTTTGTACCACTTTATCTGACATTAATTTTGCTGTTCTAACAACAGCAAGATTCTTTTTTTTCTGTATTTAGCCTATATAACAATAACTATAATTTATTTATATATTTATTTATCCTAGGTATATCTTTTATAAATGGTACCCAACATGATTCTGAGATTTTGTGTTAGATTGTTTTTCCAACTTTAACTGATCTTTGTTTTTGAAATTTTATTTTTAATTTTAAAAGTTTATTTTGTTTGCCTTTTTTATTGAAAAACAGTAATTCATACAATATGTTCTGATTATACTTTTCCTCTCCCTTCTTTTTTTACAGGTTCTCCCTACCTCTCTATCCACCCAATTCCATGCCCTTTTCTCTTTTTAAAAAGAATCATACACACACACACACACACACACACACACACACACACACACACTTCGCTCCGAAAAAAATATACTAGCAAAAAAAGACCAATAAGAAAAAAACGCCCCAAAAAGCAATATGAGACAAAAAGCCTGAAAACATACCATTGAGTTTGTTTTGTGTTGACCTGACCCTGCTTCTGGGGATGAGGCCTACCCTGAAGTGTGGTTAAGTCTTCAATGGGACTCCATTGGAGAAAACTAATGTTTTCATTTGCAAGTGGATACTAATCAGAGATAGTTTCTTGGTTAGGGGTGTGAGGCCATGTCCACTTCTTCCTCTCCATGCTGTGAACCCACCTGACTTGAACCTGTGTAGACCCTTGCATGCTTGCACAGTCTCTGTGAGTTCATAGTTGCCTTAGTCCTATTGTATCTGGAGGACACTGCTTGGAGTCATCCATAACCTCTGGCCCTTACAACATTTCTGCTTCCTTTTCCACATAGATTCCTGAGTCTTAAGGGAGAGGTTTAATGAAGACTCATTTAGGACCGAGTGCTCCAAAGACTCTTGCTCTATGCACATTTTCCCATTCTGGATCCTTGTTATTCTCATCTACTCCAGGAAGACATTTCTCTGATGATAACTGAATGAGACATTGGTTTATTGGTAAAGCAGAATGTCATCAGGAGTTATTTTATCATTATATTCCTTTAGCAGAGCAATAGTATTTGGTTTTTCACTAGGTCCATGACCTATTTAGTCTCAGATTCCTGGCTACCAAAGAGCACTGTCAGGTATGGCTTCTATTTCCTGGCATGGGCCTTAAATCCAATCAGAGTGGTTGGTTACTCTCTCAATGTCTGTGCCACTATTGCACCGGCAGGTTTCTCAGACAGGTCACTGTTTTTGGTCACAGGTTTGTAGCTGGGTTGAGGCTATCTTCTCAGATAACATGCAGAGTATCTTCTAGTAACAAGAATGCTAGCTAATCAGTAGCGGTGAGCCTGTAGGATTGCATCAGCTTGACTTTTCTGTGCTCAATGACATATATAAGTGTTGTCTTCAGCAAGAGGGCCTTACCATTAGTTTGTGGAGAGTACCAATAGCCTTGGCAGTAGCCTGAGATGTTTGGGGTTGTTCATGGGGTCCCTTTTGCCAATGACTCAATAAGATGTTTCTCATCGTTGGCACTGGAAGTTTTCCTTGGTGGGATATGTCTAGTTGGAGCATTGTCTACCCTGATATTGGTGACTTCATTTAGATTTCTTTCATATGTTTATATATTTTAGGAAGTTTCTTCAGTAGTGGGTTCCTATATGGCCCCCCAAATGGCCATTAGTGTTAGTCATTCCTCCTTATATTTATTCCTTGTCCCTCTATTTGTCTATTAATAAGAAAATAATTCATATTAATTATGATTTCTGGTATGTTTTACATGATATCTTCTATATTTTTATAAATTCCCCCTTTAAGATTCTTACTTAAAATATTTCTCTAAGTTCAGTATTTTAAATATTTCTTTCTATTGTTTGATAGAAAACTTCTCCTGTGTATCATATATATGTGTGCCATGGTCACAGATAATGTTTTTGTGGAAATATTTATGTGTATATATACATGTATGTATGTATGTATGTATGTATGTATGTATGTATATATATATATATA
>LOEQ01000514.1:92512-118034 GCA_001685075.1 Bramus lutescens
TATATATATATATATATATACACATATATTGGGTGTCATTCCTCCTCAGGAGCTTTCCACTTTGATTTTTGAGACAGGTTCTCTCACCATGACCTGGAGTTCACAGATCAGGCAAGATGAAATGGCCATAGTCCTAGAGACTCTTCTGTCCCTGCCTTCCAAATGCTAGCCTTTGGATTACAACTGTGTCCTACCACATCTAGCTTTCTAAAGTGGATCCTGGGGATCCAATAAGGGTCTTCATGCTATTGCCTACATAAGTAAATCATTTTCACCACAAAGAACTTGATTTCAGAAACTATAGCCAGGTGTGTTTAGGCATGTGTCTGCTCTCTGCTAAAGAGAAGAATCTCTTTATAACCTGGTAGGCACTTAGCCCTTTCAATCTCCAAGTGCAAATGATCTTTAAAGCAAGTAGATTTCTCCCTGCATTTGTTCTCTCAGACTGTACCTCTGTTTTCCCAGCCACTGTTTCCCTGTAAGGCTTCCTGGATTCATCTTCCATGACACTCTTTTTTTTTTCTTTTTCTCATTTTGTCATGTATGTTCTCTCTGTCTTGGGATACATTTTGTCCATCTCATTCTCCACACCCCTAGCTGAGTGTTCAGCATGTCTACTATTCATTTTTTTCTGTTTCATTTCAACATTTAGAAATTGTATTTTTAATCTCGAAAACATTTATATCCTTCAATTGTTCCATTTAATTATCATTTTATATCATTTAATTTTTTTCATTTTAGTTTTCTGGGGTTTTATTCCCCTCCAGTAATATGTTGTCCCTGAGTCAATGTCTTGTTTGTTCCATGTAGTAACTGTTCTAGGAGGCAGCCATCAATTGTGGGAGGCTCAGCTCAGCAAACAGGCCAGGTTAGATCCTGGGCCAGGGGTGAAGACACTTGGTTTCAGATAGCCAGTCTTGCTCAAAGAGTCAAGGGAAGGGTGGTCTTTGTGCCCGGGTCCTGCAGACCAACCATCTGAGCCATAGCCTCAGTATGGGCCAATAATATCAATAGAAGGCCTCATAAAAGCCATCCATGGTTAGCTTTTGATTTGAATCACTCCTTGCATCTCCATTGTCTATAGACTCTTAGAGCTAGCAACAGACCTCTCTCCCTCTCTAGAGGGTTTATACAAAATCCCAAAGCAAGAGCCTTTCATGCATAATTGGTTTGGAATTATGGGAACTCCTGCGTCACTGTTTAGTGCTAAGGCACTTCTATTGGGAAGGGAAATGTTTTCTTTTTTCTGTAAAGAAGAGTGTAACAGGATTCCTTTCTGACTTATGAGTTGTAGTGAGGGAGAATTCCAAAGAGACAGAAAAGTAACATTTCCTATCTTGATGTTTTCAAACTGAATGCAGACAATAGAGATTATTTTCCTCTAGATAGTCCCATATGTTCATTCCCTATTAGCCAACTCCAGGAGATGAGTCATGACCAGTCTAAGTCGGGCATGGAAACTCCATTCCTGTCTGCCAGGACACGCATTCCAGCTACTCTGTGACTAGGGAGGGTCATAACAAATCCTGGCCAAAAGGATGAAATGTATATGTGTTGGAGGGGTTCTCCCTTGCTGTTCATATTTTGGGGGGATGATTATATGAGAGATGATGTCTGGAGTAACGGAAGTCATTTTGTGATCATGAATCAAAGGAGACCATTACAGAAAGGCAATATATTTAAGAAGGTGGATCAGTGTCAGACAGGAAGAATCAGGTTCCTGGCGATAGGGATGGGCCACTAACATATGTTAAATGATAACGGAGGCACTGATGGCTTAATTCACCGTAGCTGAGCACTCTGACCCTTGCTTCTGAAGCCATTTCTAACTCGAACGGATGTTTCAGTTAGTATGCTCAGATTATGGAAGGCAAAGATGAATACTATTTTATTTCACAATAAATACAAATAAAGACTTTAAATTCCATACACATTATAATTTTAAAATCAGGGCACCAATGCAAATGCCTATTTGCAGGAATCTCCATAAGCCCAAGCTGATGGACCGTGACACTCTAATGCCCCTTGGGAATGGATTGGGAAAGAGTTCCAGAAAGGGGCTGGGAAGGCAAACCAATCCTTACCTGTAATAAGGATCAACAGTCAAGCAGGTTATTGTGGCTTCTATAGCTGCTGTTGGGCTATTATTTTTCCACCAGTAACTGCAAAGGAGCAAGTTGCTGACGTGTGAGGCATTTGGCTGCCCAATATGCCATCCTGGGAAACCTCCGGTGTTTACCATTCAGATTTAGGGAGAATAGTAAATATATTTTTCATCTGAATTAAAGTAAAATGAAGCTGTGATTAATAACAGCCGGAGGGTTGTGTTATTTATTATATTTTGAATTTTACCTCTGAGATATGCTGCTCTTTAAGTGTTCTTCCCTTCCAAAAGGAAAAACAGGTAAAATAATAACACATGCCGCATGCCAGGTGGTTATTGTGTGCCAGGAACTGTGCTAAGCACACCACAGGCCTTGTCTAGCTAAATCCTTCCAAAAGTTCCAGACTAAGTTGTCAAAAATCAGTGTCTTATATATAGACAAACTGAGACTGAGAGCTGTTACATGGCTGATAGAAGAAATGTTGACTTTTATTTAGATTTATCTTATTTCATGCGTGTGAGTGTCCTGCCTGCATGTAGTAGCTGCACCACGTGTGTGCCTGGTTCTGGAGGTCAGAAGAGAACATTGGATTGCCTGGAACTGGAGCTGCCAATGGATGGAAGCCACTATGTGGGTACTAGGAACTGAGCCCAGGCCCTCTGCTATAGCAGCCAGTGCTCTTAACCACTAAGCCATCTCTCCAGTCCCAGCAACCAAAGAACTATAGGAACCAAGGCATGCTAGGAGCAGGAGAAAAATAATCTTCCTCGGGAAAGAGCATACCAATTGGTTATCCGATATCAAATATTCAGCCCTGAAGATATAAATATACAAGTAACATACAGACCGTGCAGGCTGTATTTATATATTTAGGAAACACACACACACACACACACCCCAATAATTAAAGAAAAAGAGAACATGGGTGTGTACATGGTTACAAGGAGGAAAGAGGAAGGGGAAATGATGTAACTAAAATCTTAGCAAAATTTTAAAATTATATAAAATGAGATACAGATGTTTTAGTATTGTTAGCTTTAAATAGCATTCCTTATTAATCTTTGAAATTGTCATTCAGCATATTTTGCTCATATTCAATGTACTCCCCTGTCTCCTCTCTGATTCTCTCTCATCTCCCTACCCTACCCAACTTTGTGCCCTCAAAAAAAAAGCCATGGACTCCAATTTGTGCTTCCCAAACACTGCTGGGAATAGGGGCAACCCTAAGGAGTGGCTAACCTACCAGGAACCACGCTCTTAAAGAAAAATGACTCTCTGTCTCCCAGCAGCATCCATGGCCAAGCTCCTGAGTGAAGGGTGGCACTTCGTGCTCCTCTCCCAGTGAGGCCCTATGTGATCTTATATTCATGTAGTTTTATATCGCTTTGCCCAACAATCCTACAGTTCAACATGAGAGTCTGGGTCTTTTGGCTGAGGTGTCTCTTTCATAGTGGCATGTATGGAACTTTAAATTTAATTTTCTAATATTTCCTGTGACTTTGAAATGGAATTGGCAGAATTAAATCAATCGATGGCCAACAGAATATGCGATGTAATTTATTTCTCCATTATTAGCCAATTCAGTGTTTATTAATGGTCACATGTACACTTCAATTCTATTAGATTCTTTAATCAAGTTCAACACAATACTGAAGGTTAAGTGAGAAGAAACATCACGGGTGTAGTGGGGCACATCGCAGATAATTTGGACATAAGACATTACATGTAGTCTCTGGCTCCCACCACATATTGACAGAATATAATTCCAATTTTCACACTGTCACAGCACAAATGGAAGTGTGACTTACGTCTCACAATTTGCATAGCTGATTTCCTTTGACCATTCCATCATGGGTCGAACAGTTATAAAATTGCCTTTCTTTGTGACATCATTCCTATATGCTAAGGCTTCAAGGAGTTTCCGAACGAAATCATGGCCCTATCACCTGACTCACAAGGAACCCAGTCCCAAATGGTGTGTCAGGCTCAGTAAATCTGTAGATCACGCCGTGCTGACTGGCACGCCTGAAGCTGCTATCTTGGAAAGTTCTTTTGTTGTTCTGGGTCCTGGATACTCCTGTGGTTGGTCATGAATGTTGACTACATCCCAAGGGCTTGGTGTTATCCAGAACAGACTTCCAGTTTGCTCTATTCTACCCTGATATAATAGCATGGCTCAATTAAAAACCAAATTTAGGAAAGTTTAAAGGTCTTCTTAAGAAAATATGATGATAATGAAGGGAACTTAAATGTCTTTGGCTTGAGGCCACCTGCCTCAGCTCGTGTAGTGGCTAGTTTATGTGAACTTGGCATAAGCTAGAGTCGCTAGAGAGGAGGAAGCCTTGACTGAGAAAAACCCTCTATAAGATTGGGGCTATAGGTAAGCCTATAGAACATTTTCTTCCTTAGTGACTGATGTGGGAGGACCCAGTCATTTGTGGGTGGGGCCTCCTCTGGGCTGATAGTCCTGGGTTTTATAATAAAGTAGGTTGAGAAAGCAACGAGGAACAAGCCAGTAAGCAGCACTCCTCCGTGGCCTCTGAATGAATCATCAGCTTCCGCCTCCAGGTTCCTGCCCTGATTTCCTTTGCTGATAAACTGTGATTTGGAAGTATAAGAGAAATAAACCTTTTTCCCCCCCAAGTTGCTTTGGTCACAGTGTTTTATTACAGCAATAGTAACCCTGACTAAGGCCCTTTGATTACATTTAGGCAACACTAAGACTACCCAATCTATGTGCATATCCCTTCTTGAAGAAGTTTCTTCGTCTGCCACTCCTGCTTGAAAGATCGTCTTAAACAGAATTTTACAAAATAGCGTATGATTTGTCTCAGGCAGGCTGGTTAGACCAGGATGTACACTGATCTAAAGAAGCCAGGGTACACAATATGACATGAGCCATAAAATATGAGCTGAGTTAACCTAGATCTCCATGGGCCAAGAAAGGAGAATGAGTTATCAAGGAGAACTGAAGTGGGAGATGACAGCAGCCAAATAGGGCCAGACAAGAGTCTCAGGAAATGAATTATGAGTTATGTGAAGGAGCAGGAGATACAGGAAGACAGGTAAATGTGGTGCTTGGGGTAAATGGAGGCCATTGGCAGAGAAGAGGAAGGAGAAGATGCAGGGAGATAAGGGAAAAGATGTGGTACTTAGAGTAAGTGGGAATCATTGATGAGAGAAGAAAGGAGAGGAAAGGAGGGGAGGGGAGGAGAGAGGAGAGNGAGGGGAAAGGAGAGGAGAGGAGGGGAGGGGAGGGGAGAGGAGAGGAGAGGGAAAAGGAGGGGAGACTCTAATAATCTAACTATGCTGTTTCTCAATTCTTGTGATGACTTGTTTATATTTAAAATAGATGCCCCCCAACACATACACAGAGTGTTATTCTCTTCCCAGAAGTCCAATGGGTCTCAATCACATCATGGAAATGGGAGAGAAGATCATCCTATTCTAGTATATCTTGAGAATGAGTACAAGTGCACACAAACACTAAATGTTCCTGAGCTGTTCATTTAAGGTTCAAGGCTTCATGATACACTCTCGCCCTAGAAACTGCCATGCTCCAAACCTCATCTTTCAGAGGTCTAAGAGGCTATAATCTTGCAAAGCTCTCTCTGGATGTGACCCAGAAGTCTAGAAATCGAAGCTGTCCCTATCTGGTCCCACCTTAACTCTGCTCTAAAAATGGTTGCTAATAGTCATTAACCATGAAGCAGGGAATATCCTTCATGATGAGGTGGATGCAGACAGCTGGGTGCTCTGGATCTTTAGGCATTTTAGAAGAGACTCCTAGCTGACTGGAGTGCGAATCCACAGTATCTAGGAACAGAATCCAGAGATGAACCCTCGTTTATGCCTAAGGGAAATTGACATTCAGTTCAATAGGGCTTGTACCCACTGTAGCTCAAAGCTTTGACAAGTGGGAAGGGACAGGCAGAACTATCTAAATGGCTCTCTCTCTCTCGCTTTCTGTGTGTGTGTGTGTGTGTGACAGAGAGAGAGACAGAGACAGAGGCAGAGACAGACAGACAGACAGACAGAGACAGAGATACAGAGACAGATGGGTGGGGGCTATGTTTTCTGGAAAGAAACTGAGTTAAGAACTTGTTTTAAATTTAACTTGTCTCAACTTCCTGGCAGCTGTGAGTCTCAAGCTACATTTCAGTATTTCTGGGTTTTGTCTGACAAAGCAGAATCATGTAGACAGGGAGGTGGGAGCAAATGGGAGAGAGTATAGTGAGGACAAAATCAAGAAACTGAAAGGAATTTCACCCATGGAGAGTCTGGAGAAGCAGGATCTTCTTACCTCAATGGGCAGCAAGAGGAGGTCTTAGAATTTAGCCACACCCTCCGGTTGTCTTTCTCATGTCGACAAAGGCTGAGGAGAAATGGCCTCATGGTGGCCTATTTGAAGGACTGGCTTCCTTCCTCCAAATCCCCTTTCCATTGCTGTCCATTGTTCCAACCACAGATCTTCAGACATTCTCTTCAGATCTGTGTACACGCGTACAGATGATGTTCAGATTTGTATACATGCGTACAGATGCTGTTCAGATCTGTATACATGCATACAGATGATGGTCAGATCTGTATACATGCGTACAGATGACGTTCAGACCTGTATATATGCGTACAGATGACATTCAGATCTGTATACACGCGTACAGATGACGTTCAGATCTGTATATATGCGTACAGATGACGTTCAGATCTGTATACACGTGTACAGATGCTGTTCAGATCTGTATACATGCATACAGATGGCGTTCAGATCTGTATACACACATACAGATGACATTCTCTGTGAAGTAAGAGGTTTCTGAGCACATTGGAAATGTTGGGCATTTGTGTGAGCTGTGGGCAGAGCAAAGGAAAACCCTGATGTATCCACAGGTGCACAGATCTACAGCCTGTGAAATTCTTCATCTGCTGTTTCATTTTGTCCTTCAAAGCAACACAAAAGGAGGCCATATGTGTTGTTCCCTCCACTAGTTAAAAAAAAATCATTGAGGCTTTGGGATTGTTTATGACCTTCCCCCAGTCAGGATGTAGAGCAGAGTCCAGACGTGAGCAGATCCTTGAGCTGAGTGACCTCTTCTGCCCTATGTGCTGGGGAAAGTCACAAACTGCTTTAGGTCAACTTAGAAGTCAAGTCATGGGGAATATCAGACAATGCCCATCCTGCCCTCTGAAGACCAAGCCATCTCTGGGAGGGGAGGCTCCAGGAGCGGATAAGCTAGCCCACTCTACTGAGAGACGGCATGAGCTTCCTGTTCCCCTAAACATACAATTTTAAAGGAAATTACCCAACGTCTGTTCTTGTTCTTTGCTTTCTTTTTCTCTACCCGTGTTGCTTTTACATAGAAATCTGACCTAAGATATAATGCAGATGTAATCATCATCTGTACCTAACAAACCATCCCCAAATGGTTGTTTAAGTTAATAATCATCAATTGTCTCCATTTTAGTGGGTCAGAAAATTCAGGAGCAGCTTAGCTGGTGGCTTGGGATCAGGGTCTCTAAGAGGCCACTTCATCTGATGGTGTGTTGGGCAGCAGGCAGGACTTGATTACCCAGCGGGCAGAGAAGACTCCACTTTCTTGAAGGCTGTTGGAAAGAAGTCTCAGTTCTTGACCATGGGACCTCCTGTGAGGATGCTGAATTCATGGTAGCAGATGTCCCTGGAGATCAAGGGCAGTGACACTAGAGAGTGCGACAAGGAAACCATAACATCTTTGGTGTCCTACTACCAGAGGAAATCCCTGCTGTCACTTCTGACGCTCTTCCACTAACTAGAAACAAGTCCCCTCCCACTTAGGGGTGCTAATCAGGTGTACTTCTGGACGTAAAAGATATCATACATTGTTACATCTTTAAAAACCATGCCAGAGGGCCAGTGGAGTACTGAGTGATTGTGATAATGTGTAAGAAATCTGTAACTCTGACAGCTTTCAGTTAATGCAACTAGTGGGTAGGTTTCCTACAGGGACATACCTACTGGGAGTCAGACAGTAGAGCCACTCTGATGGGGATTCCAAAAGAATACACAGTCCCAGACGCAACAGGCAGACACTTGCAGCAGCACATTACACCTAGAGCCCAATCAGCACAGCCAAGACTTACTGAGTCCACACCATTTGCTCGTGAGGCTCTGCTTTCATCTCACAACACTGGGAGACAGGACATGGATTGTGTCCTATCTCACACACAAGGAGAGAGGGTAATGGGTGGAGCTGGGATGGGAGAGGCATGAACAGGGAGCTGTGGCAGGCCAGCACAGGGTCTCTTCTTGCCTGGGTGGTGGTGAGACTCATGAAAACCATCATGAAGGAGGAGGGTAGGACTCTGAACTGTGAACTGGAGTTCTCCAAACAGTCGAGATAGAAGAGACGCGCGAACACGGTGTGGATGAGGTGTCATGAAGACTGCGCCTAGATGCACAGAGCAACTGGATTTTCACGCAAGTCTCTTAACTCTCTTGGAAAATGGGGCTTTATGGAATATTCCTGTCTGAGTTTTACACAACTCATGCCAAGAGTCAGATTTTGGTTCATCACAAATGGAAATTCCTGAAGAAACTGATCTTTGAGGGATAGTAGTGGGGAGGGCAGGGGGAAATGCCTATGGCTTCTCTGCGCTTAGCCTCAGAAAAGGGGGATGGCCCACATGGTCTGACTTACTTCTTCTGATGTCTGCTGTAGTGACCACCTCCAGTCTCCTGTCCCACAGGTATGTCTAGCTAGTCACTTTCTATATAGTAAACTCTGTCTTCTTTACTGGGGATAAAGGGCACAAGTCTTTCAAACAATGAAACATGCTACTTTTTGAGAGTTTTATACCCACATTCAATGTATTTTGAGCATACTAACTTCCATTCTTCTCCCTAACTTAGAGATGACTCTCAGCCGTTACCTCCAGTCAACCTCATAATCTCATAGATGACGGATCATCCACTGGAGCATGGTGGACCTATCAAAGACCATGCCCTTAAAGAAAATGACTGTTCCTCCTCCAGAAGTCACTAGCTGTCAATCATTTGTCAGCTAGGTGTGGGGTTTTTGAGGCCCTCCTCCCTCTCCACTGAGATGTTGACCAGCTCAATCATGTGTAGGCCATGTGTCCAGGAGCGCAGGGGCTCCGTTGTGCCCAGAAAGCTCCATTGCACTCTCCTCCCTGACCTCTGGTTCTTAGACTCTGAGAGGTGGAGGCGTGGTGGTTCTGTTTGTGGCTAAGCTTTTCACAGACACTCTCTGCACTTTGATCAGCCGTTAAATACATATCTTGGCAACAGGGGCCATTCTCTGTGGAGGAGTCACCAAAGGGCCACAGCAAATCGTTATTTAGATTGTTGAGATTAAGTAAATTGGTGGTGGGTCATTGGATATTTTAATTAATTAGCAGTTATTATGATGTAATATATTTCTTATAGTTTTTAAATAATTACAATCTAGTAAGGAAGACTTTGGTTCTAGAATAAATGTGTGCTTGTGTTAATGTTTCCATGAAGACCCGGATGTTAATGCAGGTTTCAGCAATGAGGCAAGGTCTTAAGGGCCACAGCAAAAGTAGTTCAGAGGCATGAGGATAAGAATGAAAACAAAGAAAAGAAGGTTTTTCTGTGGGAACCCCAGGCTCACTCTGGGGGTGGGGGTGATGTCAATTTTTAATATTCTGTATCTTCAAAGAAGGACGAGTCTGGTTGGTTTCAGGATTTTGCTTTTGAAAATAGTATGCAAATTTAGGGTGGAGCAGAATTGTCCAGAGACCAAGGAGAAGACCCATGCCTGTATCAGCCATCTACCCACTCTCCTACACGCCTCTCAAAAATATCAAGTAGATGGGTTAGAGGATTCAAGCTGGGAAGAGACTGTTATTGGGCTTCCCAAGCCGACTGCCGTACAGTGGCCTGACTTCTCTCCTCATGCAATGGTTGTTTATAGCTTGCTGGCCAATTTAGCTCACCATGCCCTTTGACCTACTTATTTCTATTTCTCTTTGGGGTTACCTCCATAAGAAAAGGATTAAAAAAAAAGACAAATTACATTGGTCAAGAGTTTGACCTTTTTTAGAATTCTAATTGTTAAAAGAGGGGCAAAATAGGTTTATTTATTAATTTGAAATTGCTCTTTCAAATGCAAGTGAATGTTGCCTCTGTATTACTTTAAAAATGGAGCATAACTCAATGAGATCTTGGAAATCGTGTAAGGGCAACGCAGGTGAAGCCTGCTATCCAAGCTGACTTTCCAAAGGCTAAGTCTCTTATGAGTATGACATCCATCAAGTCATTGCCAATGAGACACAGGAAGGGCCTCCCAAGACCACAGGAGGAGGGACCATGTGCACATCTTATTATTTCTTTCTACCTTGTGAGGGATGTGAGAAGAGGCCTCCAGGATTATTGGTGAGAATTACCCAACCAACGTGGACCATATACTTTTACTTGACAAATGTTCACATAGTGGCTATCAAGTCAAATACAATTCTAGAAGATGCTGAACCATTAACCCACCTTTATGACTCTAAGAACTATGAGGCAGAAACTGTTGTCAATGTTATTTTGCAAGTGAAGAGATGGAAGCCCACGCCACTACCAGCACTTGAGTTGAGGCCCCCCCAGGCTTGGTGACTCAGAAACCATGTTGCTGTCCACCAAGTTTGCCAGACTTCTGTAGTATTCATCTTAAGCTTCCTGGGAAGTTTCTTTTTAATCCCCTGTGATCTGTGCCGACTCCTCAATGCACAAGTGTCCCTGAGAACACAGGGACTTTGCTAGCTGGGAAGCCACATCTGGCTGGGCCTCCAGGGTTGAACAATGGGGTCCCTTTCAGATACTCCGGGGATTTCCTACTTCAAAACACCCCTAGCTTTGTTGGGACAGAGGAAGAAGACCCTTAAGGGCAGAGGCTAAGAAGCAAGCTGCCATTTGCGTGGGATTGTGTTAAGACATGCTGGTGTTTGGAAGTCTGTAGCCATGTGGTTCTGGTTGTGTCCCCACGTGTGGAAAGTGTTCATTCATTTATTTATGCTTTTATGACCGCTGTGTGTATGTGTGTGCTTGCCATGGGCTTTCTAACATAAACAGAGGATGCTAGGGTAAACTTCCAATGGACCTGGTTTCTGCCTGCTATGTATGTTCAAACCCTCCAGTCCAAGAATTTAAAATCAACAGTTTTCTTTTTAGGAGAGGGCCATTATTTGTTCAAAAGTGCCCAGGCTGACAAACACACCAGGCGTTTCTGTTCTCTTAATGAAGCTGAAGCCCAGGCAGAGATCGGAGTTGTCTGGTATGTTGGTCCCCTAGGTCACAGCCTCACACCTGCAGGTGGCCAGGATGTGGTCCTTAGGTGGGCGCCACGAAGCCCTAAAAGCAGGAGACTTCGCAGCCCCAGCTTCCATTTCCTCAGCCCTTAAAATGTCAGGACCCATCAAACTCTGCCCAGTGGTTTCCAGGAATGCTTCATACAGAGGTTTTACCTGAATCTTCAAGGACTCCTGCAGCTGTAGCCGACAGCCTTTGTGTGTCTGCAGAGGTACCAGTCAAGGTTTCTCTCCGGAAAGTGATGTCTGGTGTCATATTCTTAAAAAGTGTAGAAAGAGGGTTCCACCAGAATAGCTTGGCATAAAGCTTTTCCAGCCATGGGCCTCTAAGGCTGGGAGGATGCGCATGCCCAGCAGAGGGCGCCACCGCGCTGGCGCTCACCAAGCTGTGCAAACCAGGCAGGGGGATGCTAAAAACCACCAAAGAGGGATGATTCCTGACTATGCCTCCACCTGCCTCGACCTCCCTCTTCTTCTCCCTCATCTCCTCCCAGCCCCCTCCTCTCTCCCTCCTTTTCTACCCTATCTCAATCTTTCTTTCCATCCATCTCTAACTCCTAACCCCTCCCTAACGTGAGCAGGACACTCCAGGGAGCCTGAAGTCTAGTAACTGAGTGTTAATTATGTCGGAGTGGATTCTAGTGAAAAAGAAAACCATATACTGTATCAGCAGAGAAATGGTTTCACTATGAGGAAACTAATGATGCTTTTATCAGGAACAATATAAAGATTGCTTTTTTACTAGTGTGTGTCCCGTAGGGTTCAGGGCTATGAGATATTTCTGTATCTAGCTTGAGGTTCCTCTGAGCTTTTACATAATCAAATCAATATAGCCATGATTCACCCTCTGGCAACAACTGCTCGCTGCAAGTTTGCTGTTGCTCCTTTAGTAGCTAAAGGGAAAATAAATAAATATATAGAGAGGAACTTATTATGAATCGGTAGCCATTGATTTGTTCGGTCTCCCGACTTCCTTTTTAATTGCACAGCACGCACATGTTCTCACACACGGGCAGTATGATCCCGTAAGTTCACGGTCAGTCAGAAATGAAGTGGCCAGGATTGCCTGAGGGCTTGCCACTGTCCGTTAGGAAGAGGAGGCTTCTTTTTTCCGAGTGAATAAGGCAGAGATGGGGAATGGGAGCTGGCCCATTCCATCTGTCTGTACATTGTCTGCGCCCCTCTTTCTCGTCCCCGTGAATTCCCTACATTCCGGGCATGATTTTGGCTCTTGCCTTTCTCTCTTTTAGTTATCTTGGTTTTATATCAGGAATTTCCCTCCCCTCCTCTAGCAGAAACCATCTGCCTAGGACCTAGATCTGCCCCCAAGGCCGTCAACAAGGCCCCAACCTTCTCCTCCCATCCTGAGGACAGTTGGTCTGGAACTAAACAGAGAAAAGGCTTGAGAACAGGAGGTTAAGAGAGAGCACAGGAGGCATGGGGAGAAAGCCACCTAACCATCTACTAGGGACCTGTGTCTTCCCTTCTGTGTCCTGAGCAAGTCTCAGGAGGGGAGCTATTCCAACAGAGCCGGAAGCCTTCACAACACACCCAGTTTGCTGTTTCTCTTGCCATTCTCTCCATTAAAGTAAACAAACACAGCGCTCCTTCAGACTAACCCAGTGAGAGGAGTCAGGACCACACAATTGTGTCATCTGCTTTTCCTTGGCAAACTGGGATGACCACAAAATACAGCTTTTCTAGTGCCTTGTGCGGCTTAGAATCAACAAAATCAGCTGATGAAATAAGTGTGTTATTCTGATTGGGAAGAAACCCAGGTGGATCCTCCCAAACAATCTGCTGGCCACCTTGTAGGGAGGAGTGCTGTGTGCTTTGTATGCTGGCCTCTAACGTGGAGGTCTTGTTCATAGGTGTGCTTCATTTACCCCACCCCTGCATGAAGAAAAACATGAGAAATAATACAGGAACAAGACAGGAAAGAGAGCCCATTCGTGTAATCAGGTGCACTAAGCCCCTGGGAAAATAGTATCACAAAAATGAACAAGTTCCCTAATTATGAGGGAATCTTGTAACTGAGCACAGTTCCTTGACAATAACACTGTACTCCCGAGAGACAGGGGAAGACAAATTCTGAAAAGCTCTCTCTGGCTGGTGAAGTAAAAATTTGCCCCCAAAGAACATCATTTGCAGTTTCTCAGCAATGTTTACTGTTATCAGGACAGACAGGATCCAGCTGGGCTGTGGGGGAAGGGAGGGACTTTCAGACAGACTTACATATGGGGATAGCAGCCCGTGGCTTATTAACATACAGAGATCCCCACTGGTGGCCGTTTACTAAGCATCTACTACGCACCAAAGTCCACAAGGTACTTTGTTTATATTATTGCAGTATAGGAACTTTGACCCTCAAGATAGTAGTGTATTTTTCCAGTAGGTGGTGATTAATAGAGTTCTACAACTGGTCAACCCTACAGAGAGTAGGAGACCATAGACTTTTCAGTCCTAAATGAGATTTCTACCTCACACCACTCTTCCCAAGGCTCAGGGTGATGGAAGCAGAGGGATGGAGAGATGGTGAGAGCCAGAGGTGTTGGATGACCACAGCACAACTGTGTGTGACAACAGGCACAAGACTGTGCAAGATGGAGTCACACAGCATCCGGGCACGGAGCTGGAAGGAGCTGGGAGGTGAGCCCTGCCCCAGCCCACTACTGTCAATTAACAGCTACTAGGAGAAGGGAATTTAAGTATGCGGTCCAGTGAATGGGCCCACACCTAGGAGTATTTGGGCAACATAAACTGGCTTCAGGCTTCAGTGTATTTGTTTTGTTTTGTTTTTATAAAGACACAGTTAGGAGGGTAGGGAGGTGGAGATGGACTTGGGAGGAGATAGGGGGAGGAAAAGGGGTGAATATTAGTTCTGGAACATTTTTAAAAAATAATTTAAAAATGATACTGCAAAGAAAGTCTTAATAGTCCCATTTTATGAAATTCAAAAAGTTTACATAATTTACCCAAGGACATAGACCTGGCATCGGATCCAGCGGGGGTCCAGCCAAGACTCTTTAATCTCCAAATTTCTGTTTTGCTGCCCATCACACAGCCTGCTTAGAAAACCTGCCAACATGACCGTGAGGTGCTCCCAGACAAACACATACTATATCATTGTATGCACTTTTCTAGAACCAGTGTTCAAAAATCTTACTGTTGCTAAATTAAAACCATTATTTTATAGATGCCTCTCTCACAAAAGGGCCAAACTTTAGCTTAAATGAAAAGGAATTGGTATAAATCAGTTTCACAAAATAGGGTGAGGAGGAGGAGGAGAGATGAGGTGTGGTAAACGGCACCAAGGATACAAACAACGTGGTGCCGGCTTCAGTGCTGCACTGAAGACCAGGACAGTAAGAGTGGTGGACATGAAGAGCTGCCAGGAATTGGGAGTTGAAAAGGATTCTGTGGTCCATGTGTTATCTACTAGTGATGCCATGGAACACTAGGCAGAGCTGGAAAGACGGGAGACTGTAACAACTTGTGAAGTTACTTTGTTCTTCTTAAGCAACCCCACACGCTCCTGTCCCGCTGAGAGATGAGGTTATTCTAATGCTTGAGTCAAGGACTCTCCAACTATTGCCTCTTTCTAACAGGTCAAAGCATTTTTCATGGTTCTCCGTCAATATATTTGTCTTTCTGGGGAGAGGCTGAAGATTCTAAAGACCTTCTTACAGCTTAGATTATTCCCAGTCGGGAAGAGTTGCAGGAGGAGACTCCTGCCCTCCTCTGAGGGTGCCAGAGGCAATGTCCCCTCCGAACAATGGTTTCCTCCTGTCTTCACCAGGCGGTTGTGCGAACAGAAGGAAATGAAAGTAGAAAGCAGCAATTGCTATGCCCACAGATGTCAATGATGGTGTCCTGTGGTCCACTCAGTCCCATCACTCTCTTATTCACGCAACAGATGCCCCTCAAAGCTTAGGAAACAGCATCAGGTTTCCCTCCGACAATAGCGGGCAATTCACCGCTCAGGACGCACTCGGAAGGCTTAGCGGCCATTGTGGACATCACGGCTTTGGCGCGCTGCCCTCCACCCCACCAACGCACAGGCACACAGACTTTGACCACACACTCTCACCAGAAGAATCAGAAAATACACGAAGAAAAATCTAATAATACTTACTTGAGGTTTTTTTAAACTCCTTGGGGGTAGATAAATACAAGGCAGTAAACCAGCATAAGAAAAGAAAAACAGTTTAAAAAAAAACTAATAAAAAAAATCCCATAGGAAGGAAATGGAATTCCCCACCCCCAAAATGGAGCTAAATTGTGCGGTTGCCCTTAGCTGCCTTCCTGGAAGGGGGCGGAAGCTGAGAGTGTTCAGCACTTACGCTGGGATTGTTTTCTAAACAGATTTTCTTAGCGTGTATTTTTCACATTTTTTTAACCTTTCTCAAAACACCCTGGCCAAAAGCAGTAAAAATGCTGTGCTATTAAACTTAAATTAGGGGCTTGTGCAGGCTGAGGGACCCAGCTGGGTTTCCTCTGGCAATAGGGGAAAAAAACGGGGAGGGAAAAGCTACCAGGCTGTATTGCCCTCAGGTATTTGCCTGGTGCCCCTTGGGGCAGGCCCAGCTGAACCTGGCCGCTGGCTAATAATGTAGAGGCAGGGGGATGGGAAGTAGTGATAGAAAATTTTCTAAAAAATAATGAATTAAAATTTTATTGTTATTTTTAAAAATAAAAGAAAATGCACGTGAAGTGGGAAAATAATCACATCTACGTGATTCGAAACTGACGATAGAATCCGCTTTATTCTGTGCTCTCAGTGTCAAAGGGTGGGGTAAGGGACTGTTACGGTTTGGCAAAGGGTACTCAAAGGAAGGGCGTAGGAGTTTAGAGAGAGGCCCACGCTTTATTCAAAACAGTAGGTTTTTAGTTTACGCCATGCTGGGAACAACAGACATGTTCACAAGTCATCACCAGTTATGGCCAAAGAAAAGCCATTTGCTATCTTGTACTTTTTCTTGGTCTTTGGGGACCAAACGAAAAGCGTCGCCTTTGTTTCTGGGTGAGTGTGAGGCCTGGGGGACACATGGAGCCACCTCCTGTTATGACTGCCCATATAGCCAGACAAGGCCAGAGGGTACCCCAGGAAAGCTGTCTGAGCGCAAAATGGCAAAGTGGGTTTATTGATCTCATTGGAAAGGGGGCATTTCCACTTCTCTCTGAGGAGCTGGCCTGGGCGTGTCAGCAAGGCGTCCCTTTGGACCTATCGACCAGAGCTGAAAAATGAACTAGAACGTTTCACCTTGACGGATTTTGCCACTGCCGCCGCCATTGTCTGATGGTCCGTCCAGGAAGAAAGGGAGGGAGAGAAGCAGCAGCCACATCAGTTGTAACTGGCTCTGGCCTGCCTGCACACTGGGTGCCCACATTGGGTGCCCGCACACTGCTGTCGGTCTTCTGGTGAGGGAAGCTGACCAGGGCCTTATAGATCCTCCAAACAAAGACAGCTGCAATTGACAAGGGCCTTTAGCTCCCAGGTATTTTACAGCAATAGGCGGAACATATAAACAGCGTGCTGTAGCCACCCAGCCTTGTGGCTCAAATCTGAGCGTAGGCTGTGAGGACATGACCAAAGGAAACACATGTTTAACCAGACATCTGAGAACGTCTGTTTACTTTGCTTGTGTGAATGCAGCCTGCCTGGCCTGAGGTGCAGGCCCCTGGTAAGCACAGGTCATGCCGAGTACAGGTGAAGCCTACCTAGGTAACTGTCCTCTTCCTTATTGGAATTGCTCAGGGTGATGGGTGTTTCTCCCTGTCCTGAGCAAACCTAAATTTTCAGTAGATAAAAAAGTGGATACAAATAGAGCAGAGGTTTGGACCCCCCTCCTTTTTTTTTTCTTGTTCCTTACTTAGCTCAGGAAACCAAAGGTCTAAAATAAGTACACAGCCATTTTCCCTGGCCAGGCCAGAAAAGGTGATGCTTCGAGAAAGGGTGACTAATGGACCTGTCCTGGAACAGCCTGGAAGCTAAACATATGGAAGGAAGAAAGATGAGAGGAAGGGGAGGTTGGAATGGGGAGGGGGGAACAGGGATGTTTCCACTGGCTTTTTATGAATGTCCAGGCTCTGGCCCAGAAGAGGCTGCTGTCTGTCGGTGGCAAATGATGCCTGGGTTGTTCTTAGCAAAGTGCTTAGGGGAGCTGAGCCTGAGGGGCTCCGGAATGGAAAAGCAACAAGAAAACAAAACAAAGCTTGTTTTGCCTGCCTTCAGAGATTTCCAAAAGCTAGGTGAGGAAGGCAGATCAGATGGGGGCAGAGAGATTGCTACATGGTGAATGCCACAGCCCCCCAAATCATGATTGTTTTATGTGGTTCTTTTCCCCTTGGTGAGGAAAATGGGATGTGGTGTCAATTACTGGGAAAAATATACAAAGTCCTAATGGCTAATCTATTCTTCTAAGTATGAGGAGGGCTAGTACACCTAAGAGACTCGATCTAATTGTATAATAAAACTCGAGTCATTTCCAGCCAGCTCGGACATGCCGGTTCTGCTGGAGAACGCTCTGGCTGCTGCTGCTACTGCTGCCGCCGCCTCCGCCTTAGGCAGGGAGTAGTGAGCTGACCCTGGCAATTGCTGGTGGGTAAAATCTGACAAGGATCTGAAGGGCATGGGGAATCTGGCTGCAGGGAGCAATGAGGCTGGTGAAGACTCTGGGCAGTAAATTGTACCTTCTTGTTTTATGGGTCCCCATGGTGGCAGTTGTTTTCTCGGCTAGAAACATCTACGTCAAGGCCCTAATTGTGGGAGGCACCCCACAAAGCTGTCCCAATGTGTCCCTTCCTTTCTTTCCCCCTTTCCTTGTGTGTAGATCAGATGGCCCCTTATTGAACTCAGAAGATCAAGCATTTTCACATCATCTGCTTTAACTTCTTACGCCTAAGCACCCTCAGGAAAATCCGATGGTCAGTTCATAGATGCTATTCCAAGACAGGCTAAGTTGTTCAAAGCTCCGTGGCTAAGAAATGAAGGTCACCCTTGCTGTCTGTTTCTGTTCTCCTACCTCCATTGCTGACTGAGGCATGAGGTCCCATGAGGTCTCCCTGAACAGTGATCCCTGAGGTTTGGGCATAGTGGGGACCTAAGAGGCATTTGGGTGCCATGAGAAACTGGTGGCGGCCATAGGCACCCTAAAATGAGATCTCTCCTTTCAAGTCTGTCTGATCTAAACACATGAAAGGACTTGAAACCCAGTTGTATGTAAACTCAATGACAGTTTCTAATACCATCACAAACAGCCAAGTCTCTGTTTATTTAAGCATTGGGAATTTTTTTTAAAGAAAAATACAACTAGGAGTAGAAGCCACTGAGTTATAAATGAGCTCTCACCCTACCAAGGAAAAAAATAATAATTATAATAAAAATAATGGCACCGTATTCGCTGATAAACCAGTGCCAGAAAAGCTCTTGGGGATCAAGTTTTGTCAGTCCCCAGCTTTTACCAATTTAAATTCTTGGCAGAGTATTAAAAAAAAGTATAAGGTATTTGAAACTCCAGTCCCTCAGGTACTAAATCTAGGGTTTCCTGGCAAAAGATGAATGTTGCCAGAGCGAAAGCCTCGCGCCACAGGGCCATATCTCCATGGCTGTTCGTATTTATACTTCATAGACAAATATGTCATTCTTTCAGGATCCCTTTACAGGGCCAATTTTTCCCCCTCATATGTTACACACCCCCTTTGGATAAAAATGAAAGCTGTCAAGCTCAGGACAGAGGCTTTGAGCTAGAAATGCCCTTTGGTACCAGAAGCCTTGCTTCCGCAAAGTCGTCCCAATTATTAAGGCACAAGGATGATGAACAGATGGGAACAGGACCTCTGTGGAGATGGTCAGCAAGTACAGGGTCCATGTCGCCTAGGTCCATTCGTTCACTGCTCTCTCGTTTACAGTTTTCTTGCCCCTGTGAAGAGCAACTGTGGACCAGAAGGTATGAGAACTTGCAGTCTTTCAGACAATACCGCCAGAACGTAACATGGGAAAGCACTCATTCTCAGTGAACAGTTAGAGAAGGAATCCCTGTTAGTGGTGTCTGTGCTCCATTCATGAACCATGGGCATGCTCTCCGTCCTTGTCTTCTGTGTCTGTGCTCCGTTCATGAACCATGGGCAGGCTCTCCATCCTTGCCTTCTGGAACCTTAGTCCAGATTCCTGAATCTCTTTGTGACTCTTCCACTTTCAATTGTGTTTATTTTCTCTCCTCTCCTAGCCTGTTGATGAAGTTTAACACAGCCTGGACATATCTCAGATGACTCAGCACCCTTCCACTCCCGCGTGTCTGTAGACCACATTTTGACCACTATCAATAAGGAAAGATGGTGAGTGTATTGAATATCTAGTATGTTTGGGGTACCACCCTCAGTCCTTGCCCAATTTTAGACTTAGAAGATAATTATCTTGGATGATGATTATCTTGGAGATGGGAAATTCTATTACTATTTAAGTATTTTTTTAATCCTGGGAGTCACTGTATAACAAATTGCAGTTTGGCAATTCCATTCTTTGTCCAGTATAGTGTTTCATACTTTCACAAGCAGAAAAACTTATTCTATACATTTAGAAAAATTAGTTTCCCATTAGCGTTGTGTTATATCAATCCTTTATACTTCATACAATATTTATGTCATACCCTGAGGCACACAGGGATGGATAATAACTGAGGTAGGACTTTCAGGGATTTGCCACAGGAAGTCCCCACACTTTTTGTGAGTACCATGTACAGTTTATTCTGCATAACAGTTTTCCCTGGGCTCAGGCTGTCACAAGATTGGCTAAGGCAACCTGAGAGCCTTAGCATCCTATTGCAAGAGCAGAGCTGTCTTGTTTGTACTGGTCCAGAAATCAGGCAGCTGCCCAATGAGCATATTATTCTCTGTGCTTCCTTCTTATTCTATTTCTAGAATTTCTTACCTAGTCTCACAGTCTCAGAATCGAGTTCTCTGTGTCCCGTGCTGGCCTGACCTTAGAACTTCAATCTCATGTGTCCAGTTCTTGCCTATGGGAATTTAAACATAATGGCTTCACCCAAAATTCAACATACCTCCAAACAAACCTTCCTCCATCACCTCCATGTGCAGTATCAGAGCCATTCTCAAGCGCCCATCTTACTCAATGCCAACAATGGTAGCCTTGCACTAACCATAACACTTCTGTTAGGCAGAAACTTCATACATGCCATGTGCTTTGCTTTATTTGAGTTCATAGTCAATGGAGTCCTCCTCACAACTTTTATATATATATTTACTTATTATCAGTATATGTATATTTATAAGTACATGTAATTATTAACAGTCCAATTGTTTAGACCAAAGACAAGCTCAGAAGCAATGGGGAGTGACCAGCCCAAGGAGGCTCTCAGAGTATCAAGCTGTGGTATCGGAACTTCATTTGTTCTTTTCTGTAGCTCACACTGTAAGTCTGCACTCTGTATGACACTTAGTCCTAAGAAATGCCTGTTGACGTCATCAGCCTGCCTCTCATTAGTCATGTGGGCACCAGATCTCTTTTTCTGTAGCACTTTAGAGTCATTACAGAGAAGCATTTCCATGCCACAGTGAGGATACAGTGAGGACTCTGACCCAAGAACAGAATGTCTACACACCTTTCACATCATCCTTCAATGATGCCACCCAAGTCAGAATAACGTCCCTTAAGCTCCCATGATTCTTGGTATTTTTCTTGGGGATACCCCTGACTACTAGTCTATCTAGTGATGATGTGCTTGGAGATGGCCAAGTGTGTCCTATCTACGGCTGCTGCCTGCTACACAATAGAGTGTAATAAATGTTTGTTCAAAGAATAAGTGTATAAACAATATGACATAGAGAAAAGTCCCATCTATGATATTAATTAAAAGTCTCTTGTGTCTATACATTTGCATCTTCTTAGGGAAATTACCTTATGGTACCTTTTCCTTTAAATCCTCTGACCTTTACTGCAGGTCAAACGTTTAAGGAGCCCTGGAACTAAAGATGACTTGGATTTGAATTCCCCACTCATTAATATGTGAACTTGAACATTTTATTAATTTCTCTGAGCTCATTTCCTGTCTACAGAATGGGGACTTTCAGGTGATTGAGAGGAATATTCCAGTTTACATAAACTTTCAGCATAGACCTTGGAACCAAGTGGTACCATAAATAGTGGCGAAGCTGCTGTTGCTGTTTTCATGGGCTCATTTTCTTCATTCTCTAAGAGCTTGCAGCCAGTAGAGAAGACAAAGAAGGGCTTTTCATTGTCTATCACATCTCATGTTCATGTCTAACCACCCCAGCAATGTGGGCTTACCTCAGACCCTTCCCCAGGCATGTTCGTGTTCACTTACAGAAAGGAAGTGGTATTAAATCCATTCAGCATGCACCCTTCGGAGCCCACTCAGAATTGCAGCTCCAACTTGCGAGTCAGGTGAAGTTGCCCCTCTGCTTGCAGCTTCCATATTTATGAAATGGTGCAGCTGATGTGTGTGTCATATAGGGGTGTAGTGAAGACGAAATTAAATTCTGTGTTATTCATAAAAAGGCCTTTTCAAAAGTGGGCCTATAAGAAAGATTAGCTGCCTCCATGTCTTGTATACCTTCTCCTCTGGTCCATTCAGCCTGCACCTTCTGTCAGCTTCCACACGTCAGAGGCAGGAGACCTTAGACTCAGAGGTGATTCACTCCAGCCTGGAGCTCCACTCTCCCCAGTATACAATGTCCAAATACCCTTGTTAGTGTGTCAGAGAAATGCGATAGTTCTTCCTGTATGATTCTCTCTTCTTTCTGGGCACCAGCATCATGGTCATGCTCAGTCCTCCTTGTGCCTCAAGTCCTGATCCCCTCTCATACCTGTTAATCCTATGTGTCACTCACCCAGATCATCATGAACCAGCATGGCCCTCTCTCTCTTCCTAGACCTGCCTCTACCTCTCAAAGCCAACCCTACCCATCAATGAAGAGTCCCCCCATGAGACACCCCAACACTGTCAAACTGGTGCACATTATTCATGCACTAGGGCTTCTAAGTCTTGAATTCCAACTCTGCCCCAGAACCCCTCCCCACACCCGTAAGGTTTCTCACTTGGAGAAAAAGGTAGAATTGTGTTTTGTTTTTTGTTTTATTTCAGCCTTTCTATTTCTTGTTTCTGTGATGGCTTTTCAGCATTTATTGTTATGCGTCTTAGGGGCTATCAAGCACACAAAGGAATGGATGGTTAGGAAGAAGATGTGGACGACTAACTGTAATATATCTCCCTTCTATTCCCCCAGTCCCTTGCCTGAGGATGGATGGTTGGCGTGCTGTGGAACAGGCAAGGCAGACGGTTATGTGAGGCAAGAACAAGAAGAATGTCTCCAAATAGAAGCCACGTGGGGGAAGTGTGGGGGAGAAACTCCAGTTTCCCCAGGTGAGAGAGCAGGGGAGAGATGAGAGCTATGGAGGCAGACTCTGATTAGTCCCCCCACCAAATCTCCAGGGATGTCTGCCTGCACACTAAAGTATTGTGGAAATAGGTTACTTTTCAAGGTTTCCTACAGGGTATGAATTCCGCAAGCAGGCTGAAACAGGACGACAGTAAAGAGAGCTAGAGACACACAGAGCTGGGGGACAAGGGGACCACCCAGATTACAATGATGACAATATCCTCAGTAATAAGGGGAGAGGCCAAATACGCAGCAATTCCCTTACGAACAACCTTCCAAGGCCGTTTGTCGTAGAACAGATAATCTCATGATGATACAGTTATGTAGACATCCATCTTGTAAACAGACCCAAACCTCAACCCAACACTTTGTGGTATCATCAGCTCTTATCCAGGGAATTAGAGACAGCTTCAGGGACCCTAAGTAACCAAGGAAGGGAAGGGCATTATGAAGTTATAAAAAGCACTCTAGTGCTTAATGAAGAGAACTCAAATATTATCATGAGCTTCATGGGGCCATGCCATGGGAAGTCTTGCAAATACAAAATGTAGTTTGAATTTTATTATCCAGGATGACACAGATAGTCTTTGAGGACACCTGGAACATAATCTGATTGACAGCCAATCAAGGATAGGTTTCAGGAGATATTTTTGAGTTAAGGTGCCAGTTAGGAAGTTGCAGAGGTCGTAGAAGAGGAAGAAGATCAAAGCATCATATACAGTGACTTTTCTTCTGGACATAGCCTGATGCTGTTTTGGACAGTGCCTGAGTAGCCATGGCAACTGGAGCAGAACAATATTGTGGTAGGTCCATGGTAATGGTGATGGGGCTGCTGACATTTCCTGGTGGTTGTCAAGACAGTGCTGCCCAGAAGCCTCCCCAGCTTCAGGGAACTTAGGGGAGCTACTAGCGTCTATTAGAAGTAAAAGATTAATTGAAAATGGGATTCCATAATACAGCTTTCATGAGATCCATCAGCCATTCAATGCAGCCATCCATGATGGGATGTGTCTTGGTGGTGATGTGGCTGTTTGGGGGTCACTCATGTTCCTGTAAATAATACCTCACCCATGATCTCTGAGAAAACCCCAATAAACTCCTTGGTTCCACCAAGTTGAACTTTGATAAAATTGTGCTTCAGTCTGTCCTAGGCATCCATTTTTGCATGACTGGGCATGCAGTTTTATCTCCCAAGGAAAAGATAACAGACACCGATGAGCATTCTTCACCAGGCTCCATCTCACATAGACAGGTTGGGGAAAACATCTTAGATGCACACTGGGAAGAAGTCTTGATTCCAGGTAGTCTATCAGAAGGACTGGGCTTGTGTATCTAATAATAAATTTGCCTTTGATTGTTCCCCAAACTCTGCTTTCTCCATTCCCAATATACTTACCAAGGAAATGAGCCAAGCAAGCTCCAGTAGAGTAGTAGGTGGTTGGTGAGTTGGAAAAGATGCTGGCAGAGGGCATGTGGGCCTTCTGCTGGGGCTTGGATGTTGTGGGGGGGTGGGTGTGGGGAATGTTGTGGCACAGGACCTGTGTGATTCTGCTGTGTATTGATCAAGCCCCATTTGCCCGTGAACCTCATCATCAGCTCCTGCTTAAGCCCTCACTTCCCCAGTAATTGACTCTCGCATATTGATTAAGATGTTGATGTGTCCCAGGATTTCTTGGTGGTGATGCAGGCACACCTCCCGGCAGGCTGGGCTGGCAAGGCTCTCACTGTAAGGCTGTCACCGCTTGCTCCTTAATGGATAAAGCTGTCATCTGAGAGCTGGAATGTCTTGCAGGCACAAAGACGAAATTAACTGTTCAATAATGTATGGGACATGGAAAAAACTTTACCCAACAACTCGAATTGATTGCTGTAAGTGTTTTGACTGCATTCGACTGCTTTGCATAAAGTCAGCGACTTTGGCTAGCCTGATGTTCACATACAGCCATTTCTCAGCCTCTTTTAGAGTAAGTGTCAAGAGACTGGTGGCTGCCAGGAAGCATCTGTCTGGGGGCAAGGAGGAGGTGGTGGGGTGGGGAGTAGGTGGGCACCACTGACACCTCTCTGGGGGATCTCCGAGTGATCCCTGTTCTTTAAAGCAATGGGTTCCTGGCAGTTCGATGGCTTCTTGCTAGAATGGCGTCTTGGGTGAGTTTGGGGAATCACTGGGTGTGGAATTCCTGGAGCTCTATGACCTCACTTGCTTCAGGCCCTCCTCTCCCTCTCTCTGAGTTAGGCCAATGTATCTCACAGAGAGCCTGTCAATCAGAGCTGGAGGGGGTGGGGCGTTGGAGCACAGCATCTACATAGATCAGCTTGGTAAACAGCCCACTCTCATTTCCGCTCATTATCTGGTACTGGTTAAGCTTGTGCTGAGGGTCGCACGGGTTCCAGAAAGTGTGGAAGGTTTCTCTCTGTCCTCTTCCTTTCTGACCCGGAAGAAGAGGAACATATCAAGGCAGCCTGCTTATATGCTCCATCTTTTCTGCCAAGCCCAGTCTTTTAAAAACATAACAAGATCCTTTGAACACAACCCTGTTTTATCGCAGGCTCTTTATTGAACTTCTAATCAACACAAGCAGCTGACAAAATAGGAGATTGCAGATTCGGCTGCGCGTTATGTATCCTCCTCCTCATGAGTCTAAAAAAATCATAACATTAAAGGAAGAGAAAATAAACAGGCCCCT
>LOEQ01000514.1:118182-134668 GCA_001685075.1 Bramus lutescens
TTTGTCACCCACTAGGAGTGAGGGCTAAGCTGCGGGCCCATGTCCAAGGATTCCTTCTTCATAGGCCCAGCCAACCACAGACATGTCTGGCCTCTTGCCTAAAAGGGAAGCAGAACACAGTCCCTGTCCTGACCCTCTGTCTCGACCCTGCTCCCCATCTGATAGCTCTGGGTGTTGGTATACTGTCCTCACTTGAGGACGTGTGTGTGTGTGTGTGTGTGTGTGTGGTGCTCTACTTAGTCCTTAAGGAAGGAGGCACACACTTCCCTTCTGTCTCACCTGAAATTCCAGCTCTTGAAACTCAAGGATCAGGGCCCTGAGGCAGCAGCCAATGGACAAGAACCCTGCCTATCACACCAAAACCACTTCTCTCTTTGCAAGAGGCCACTTCAGAGTCAAGGCCAAGGTTGAAGGTGGAGAATTCCGGGAAAGCTTCCTAAGTATACTAGTAGAGTTTGCCACTTAGATTCCTCTGAGGTGATGTATAGTTGCCTCTCAATCTTAGAAAAGAGTCATAAATTTAGTCAGAACCACAGTTTGTTCTCATGAGTATCTGGGGGAATTGTCCTAGACCTTGGGTGACCAATAGTCAACTCCCCCTTTTGGGCTCAGTGCAATTACATTAAGTGACTCGAAATAAGAATAGAAATGATTTCTTCTGAGGACTCTGTCATTACCGTGTAAAAAATCATTTGTATCTCATTGTGGGACACAAGTGTGCCAGACATTCCCCAAATGACATTGGATGCTGTTTCCACCACTGGTTATTTCAGGTAACAATTGACAGAAAATGGTTGTAGCTGCCTGGGTGGTCACTTTTCCAGGGGCTGCTGGGATTGAGTCTCCATCCCCTCCCATCTCTCATCTATGGCTTTGAAGGGAAATGAACCACTTTTGTACACAACAAATCCTTTCCTCCTTTCTTCTTCCTTCCTGCTCTCCATTTTGCCAGTTGAGTTTGAGAAAGTGAAGGTAAGAGTTACACTTTGGGGTGTTATTTACCGTAAGCGTATGGGTGCCCTCTACAATCCAAATTGCGAAGGAGAGTCTTAGAAAAAGAAAAGAAAGAGAGAAAAACAACGAAAGCCAAACCGCGTAACTTGTAGCATCATTTTGCTTTTTTCTCTTTGTGATTCTATGTTTTTTTTTTGAGAGGTGCGGGGGTGCGAACGCAGTCCCCCACTACCACAAACCATGCAGTCGAGTTTCCCAAATTTGAGGAAGTCACAGGGGTCAGCACATCCTCCAAAGGGCAGTGGATAAGCCTGGCTCTGGGGAAACCACCTTCGTGCTCATGGACGCTCCCAGGCCAGGTAAGTATTCTCTGTGTTGTTTCTGAGATGCTCCACACAGGGTCCCCAGGTGGACTATTCACAGTGTTCCTAGCACTGTCTGCATCATAGCCCGCACCATTCACTCCTGGTGAAAGAACTCTGCTTTGGGTTCACATAGCGGACACGTTGGTGAGCTCGAGGTAGCAGGCAGGGTACAGCCCAGGCAGGCTGGATGGGAAGCTGTTTCTATTGATGGTGTGGCTGTGAGCCTTTCTGCCGCTTCTACTAAGACAGCGAGCAGTGCCTGTTTGATGTCTGGTCTTTGGGAAGGAGACCCAAGAGAACATGAGCTGGGCTTGTCTGAAAATCAAAGTCCAAATTAAAAATTTATTCCAGTGTTTGAAAAACTCCTGGCCAAAACCTTCATATGAAAAAAAAAAGGTACAAACTCTCTGGTTTCTTCAGCATCTCCAGTTGAGGACTAGAGGATTTATTTTTAAAAATAATCAACTAAAAGCAAAGGGCAAATAGTTCTGTAAGTGGACCCAGGTCAGATAGCTTTGCTAAAGCTTCAAGGAAAGCTGTCTGTTTAACCACTTTGGGCAAGTGGGAAGGTACATGTAGTCTAGTAATCGGTTTTGAATCCTCTTCTCCTTGCCTGTTTGATCATTTGGCTCTTCTCTCAAACTGGAAGACAGAGAACAAGAAAAGGCACCCACTCTCCAGCCAGGCCCACTCCTCAGCCCCACCCACTCCACAGCTTGGCTCACTCTGCAGCCCCGCCCTCACTGTGTTCAGCAGAAAGTCTTAGGGGAGGATATTTTTAAAGTTGTCAGTTGGGGAGGAAAATAAAAATGGCAGACCAAACCATAGACTAGTAAAGATGAAACTATTAGTCATAATGGACATTTTGTTATACAGCAATAGGTTAAAGAAAAGAGTAAAAAATAAACAATAAAATTCAATCAAGCCATTAAGCAAATCATTTTAGGAAAAAAATAGAATTAACCCAATATGAGAGCCTTTTTAGTGAGGTGATGGAGAGAAGAAACCAAGTCTAAGGGCAAAGCAACCAGAGGAAGGGTTGGGACCAAGACTCGTCATTCACAGTGGAAGCAGAGGGTAGAAAGGGAGAATGGAGGAGCCAGGTCAACAGACAAAGCCAAGGGCAGTCAGCCCTGGCACGACTAAGACGCAGCACCCTGCAGAACTGAACACAGGCTCACAGGTGAGTTTGCACAGGTCCTCTAGCATAGGAGCATTGCTAGTCTAGTTGTGCAAGCTTTGCATTTTAAGTTTAACTTGGGTACAGTTTCCTACTTAGTTTATAGTTTGCTAGACCTTTAGTGTGAATCCACTCACTTCTCCACCACTCTGATCTGGTCATGAGATAGGGCCCTCAACACAGAACTATGTTCACTGACCCCATTCTCCAGAAGAAGTCCCCCTTTATATATCTGTCATCATGGACTTGGTTTCTCTCCCCCCCCTTTTTGAAGGGCACTTGAGGTCATAAAACATTTTGATTGCATCTTCCACTCATTTAATATTATATTTATGATTTGTATTTGTATTAGATGGGAAGAGGAAATTTTTTTATTCTCACTGATTTAGAATACTTCATGTTTCCATATGTAGTTTATATAACTGCAGTGTAAATAGGCATTGATATGGCCTACTTTTGCTAGTAAAGATAGCATTTCTATGAACATTCTTGTGTATATCTTTTGCTGTTTGTGTGCATTTCTGTGGGTCTGTTCCTAGTGGAATGGCTGAGTCATGTGGTATACATATGTTAGCTTTAGTACACAGCACAGATTCTCTCTCAACGCTGATGCACCTGGCAACCTTCACACTGCGTGAGCTCCCTGCTGTCCACATCCTCAGCATTGTCAATTCACCTCCAATTTATAGCAAGTGGCTTCAACTGAATAGTGACTTAAGTTTGGACTGATGAATTTGCATATTATCCAAAGTTTTTTTTAAATAAATTGAGCTATTTTATTTTGTGAAGAGACTATTCAATTATTTTGTCCATTATTAATGTATTATCTATTTTTGTTTTATATAAGAGATCTTAGATATTCCAGATATAAGAGGTGTTTGCATGCTTACAACAGTGTTATATGTATGTCTGCGCAGGTGTGGTGTGCATGTGTGTGCAGCTGCAGTGTGCATGTGTGTGCAGCTGTGGTGTGCATGTGTGTGTAAGTGCAGTGTGCATGTGTGTGCAGCTGAGTTGTGCAAGTGTGTGCAGCTGCGGTGTTCATGTGTGTGCGGCTGCAGTGTGCATGTGTGTGCAGCTGCAGTGTGTATGTGTGCTTGTGCAGGCACAAGGTTTTTGTCAGGTGTCTTCCTCAATTTCTCCACCTTATATATTGAGACAGTTTTTCTCTTTTTGAAAATAGTATGTTTTTTATTGATTCTTTGAGAATTTGTATTTGATCATATTCACATCCCCCCACTGTTTTTGAATCTAATCCCCCTCCCTACACACCCAACTGTGCAATTTTTTTTTTCTTTCTTGAACTCATTGATTCCGGTTTGTATTATCCAAATACTCCTGAGTGTGGGCCCTGCCCTGAAGCTTGACTCACCTACCAGCAGTCATGCCCATAAGGAAAATTTGTTCTTCTCCTCTAGCAAGCGTCCATTGCCAATACCTCCTCAGCTAGGGATGGCATTTTGTGCCACCATCCCGTCTCCATGCCGGGATTTTGTCTGGTTTGAGCTTGCACAGGCCTTGTGCCTGCTGTCACAATCACTGTGAGTTCACGTCTGTGACTGCCCTATCTTATTCAGAGAACACTGGCTCACTGTGATCGCTCACCACTTCTGGCCCTCACACTCTTTCCATTCCCTCTTCTGGAATGATCGATGAACCTTCAGAGCTGGGGTATGATGTAAATCTCCTCTTAGGACTGAATGAACATTCCACAGTCTCTTCTTCTGGAGGCATGGTGTCTGTGCAAACTTGGAGCTCTCCTGGATTTTACATGAGTTCTGGGGCTCCAAACCCTCCTCCTCACACTTAGCAAGTGCCTTACCTAGTGAGCTATCATCCCAGCACTAGCGCATACACATTATCATACACTTCTCCTTCTTGCTTTTTATTTTTAAACAATATTTTTATTAATTCTTTGAGAATTTCAAATAATAAATAATGAATCTTGATCGCATTCAACCCTAGTCTCCCCAACAGCTTTTTCTGGATCTATCATCTCTTCCTAATTCCCATGCTTAATGTCAAATCTTCTCTCTCTCTCTCTCTCTGATTCTCTCTCTCTCTCTCTGATTCTCTCTCTCTGGTTCTCTCTCTCCCTCTCCCTCCCTCTCCCTCTCTCTCTCCCTCTTTCTCTCTCCCTCCCTCTCCTTCTCCATCTCCCTCTCTCCCCCTCTCCCTCTTTCTCTCCCTCTCTCCCTCCCTCTCCTTCTCCATCTCCCTCTCTCTCCCTCTCTTTCTATCTCCCTCTCCCTCTCTCTCCCTCTCTCCCTCTCTCCCCCTCTCTCCCTCACTCTCTCCCTCTCTCCCTCTCTCTCTCCCTCTCCTTCTCCCTCTCCCTCTCTCTCCCTCTCTCTCCCTCTCTTTCTATCTCCCTCTCCCTCTCTCTCCCTCTCTTTCTATCTCCCTCTCCCTCTCTCTCC
Source organism: Bramus lutescens (assembly GCA_001685075.1). Lineage (NCBI taxonomy): Eukaryota > Metazoa > Chordata > Mammalia > Rodentia > Cricetidae > Bramus > Bramus lutescens. Next base: position 123,102 of record LOEQ01000514.1, read on the forward strand.
CTCTCTCCTCCTTTCCCTCTCTCTCTCTCCCTCTCTCCCTCTCTCCCCTGTCTTCCTCTCCCTCTCTCTCCCTCTCCCCCTCTCTCTCCCTCTCTCTCTCTCTCTCCCTCCCTCTCCCTCTCTCCCCATGCCTGAGACTACCTTGCAATAGATAACCTTATCCTCTCACTCTTACAATCGCCCCACCCCTTCTTCTGTGATGGTCTCTGAGCCTTACATCTGGCGGTTCTGTAACCAGAACCCTACAATCAATTGCTCTCTGCCTTTTGACTGGTTACTTCCATGTTTTCTCTTATTTGTGAATCTGAATCTGCAGATGTAAGTAGATAACATGAAGTAACTGCAGATACCAGGAAAGTGAAAAGGGGTCCTAGCATGAGTGACAGGAGATACAGGAGCACGAGAAGGGGTGATAGCAGGACACAGTTGCTATGGAAGGGAAATGGGAAAATGGGGAGCGGGAGGGGAGAGGAAGGGAAAATCAGAGAGACAGGGAAGGGGGGTAATAGCACTAACGATATTTGGAAAAAGCCATTAGGAATTATATTACTTTATGGTTACTTAAAATTAATATTCGCATACATATACATACATACACAATATATTATTTATACATATTTTAACTTTAATGTATGTATATATGTATATTAGTTGAAGTTTTACTAGTTAGGATGACAACGCTACCCCCAAAACCATAGATTTATCTAACAAAACCTCAGTGCCAGGCATGGGAAACCTTTCTAGTTGTTGGTCAGGAGAGTGCAAGAGACTTCCCAGAACAATACAGGTTCCTGCCATTGCTTTCACAGTCTTCCAGAAAAAGAGCATTAGGTTATTGCTAAAGACGGCAGACACTTAGGACACAGTGTTTTGGGGAACTGATCTGAACCTGACCTGGAGGCCTCTTTACTAAGGACCACCTCTTGGAGTATTGGAAGGATCCTGCAAGCTGCCATGGAAGGAAAACAATCGATAGTTCTACCTAGCTGAGATGTCTATGAACACAACAATGACCAGCATGGTAGAATATTCCCAAATACGCAATAGTGGCAGTTATATTCTGGGTATAACCAATCGGTGGCTAATTGGACTTAATGTCCACTCAAGAGGAAGGAATTGATGCCTGGTACTATAAACCTATCCACTGTCCATGCTGGAGAGGCCATGGAACCTAAAGAAGAACCTATTACTGTCATTTCCTAAGCCAGAGTAATCTCTAACTGAATTCTAAATACTTACCCTTAATTGCATATAAGTATAGCTCCAACTCCTTCTAAGTTTCTTAGCCTATAGTTGGTTTTTTAAATGAGATTTTATTAATTTCAAGAAGACTAATTTTTTAGTCTTTCATTTTATGGTTAGTGAGTTTTATACCTTGTTTAGATTGACCCACCCTAAGGTCATGAGGCTGTTGTTCTACTTCACATTATACAAATGTTATTGTTCAACTTTTCCTATTAGGTCTAAAATCCATTTGTAAACAACTTTTTTTTTTAAATAGTATAAGATAGGACCAAATTAATTATTTTCTTTTGGGATTTAAAATAACTGAACTATTTCTTCAAAAGACCATTCTTTGCACGCCACCTTCACTGCATCCTTGTGCAGCAGATACAGGACATCTGCCCTGCTGCTGGACTCTCAGCTCTGTCCCATGGACCCAGTGTCTCTGATGACACCAGCCCCACAATGCCTTAAGGGCCACTGAACTTTGAGCTCTCAGCTTCCTTCTCCTGAGGTTTTGTCTCGAATATGTTGTATTTTTTGCATTTTGTATAAAGTTTAGAATTAGCTTGCTCATTTTAATGGATAAAAAAGAAAAAGAAATAAGCAAGGAAGGGAAGGGAGGATAAGAAGGAAAGGAGGGAGGAGGAACATGCCAGGATTCTCGTGGGGATTATTGTGAAGAAACAGATCAATTTGAAAATTATTAATATCTTTACAATGTATGATTTCCCAATACAATTTACATAGAAAATTGCTTACATCTTGAAAAATGTTCTCTGCAATGTTTGCATTTTTAGATAATAGGTACATAAAGTTGGCTAAATTTATTTATACTGAGTTATTTAATTTTAAAATACTATTAATACGATACCAACTTTAAGTAAGTATTGTTTTCTAGTATTGCCACAACTATACAATTTATTTTAAATAATGAATATGTACTAAGTTTTATCAACTATTTTGCTTTGTCTTTTGAGATGGTCATGATTTTTCTCCTTTATTATGTCACTCTGTTGAATTTTATTGACTAATTTCTGTGTTGAACCAACCTTGCATTTCTGAGACAAAGTTGCTTTGTTATATTTGATCCTTTAAATGTATCTATAGATCTGAGTTTTATATCTGTGACAACATTGTGTGTTTCAGCATTAGCACAGTATTAAGAAGACCAAGTAAACTGCCCAGCCACCTATAATTCAGGTGCCAAGTATATTCATAAGCTCCCTGATTTTAGATCATATCCAAACCTTGGTCCCCATGATATATTTATCTTTTGGAGATGGAGAATCAGAAAGCAAAAATGATCACAAATCAGACCAAAGGGGAAAATCTATAGTGTAACCAATTTTCCTTCAAAAGGACACAGAGAAGTTGAACCTCCCAGTAGGAGGTTATAATGTTGGGAGACTGTGAAGACCAGAATGGTGAACTGTAATTATCATTTATAATGTATACTCATAATCATATTGCTCCTAGAACGTCTTCATTATCTTTCACTTTTGAAATGATTGTTGTTCCCAACAGACTTGGGAATCCACTTTTATTAGGCCCAGATCATCAATTCAAACCTTTTAAGGTAAGAGTGTTGCTACCTCAGAAGCCAAAGAGACATTTCCTAGCTGGAAAGTGAGCACTCCGTGGTCATTAGCCTCCAGGACCTGGGAGCCAGCTCGCCTGTCACCGAGGATACATTGGCCTCAAATTAACCTGCTCCATTTGCCCACGCACGTTGTCCTTCATTCCACAGACTGTGTTCTCAAATGGTTTTAGGCAAGCCTTTTTTCGTTCCAGTGTTACGTTTCAGGGGAGGGAGGCATGTCTAAAGTGAACTTGGTTTATACAGTTTTATTTGTAATGGAGCGTGTGTTGAAGAGAAAGCCATACTCCGTGCTTTGAGAGGCAAGCGTCCCTTGTCTCATCTAATTGATGTCAGAAGTCCTCACTTGCAAGTCTGCAAGGCCCTTCATTTACTGTTGTGGTAGCACCGTAGTAATCGTAGGAATCAGGACTTGTTTTCTCACCTTTTGCTGCACTCCCTAACTACAGGATGCTCCAGGCAGGGCTGCTCTCCTCAAGCCCCTTGGAGGCCTCCCTCTCCACACTGTCTGTCTGAGCACTCCTTGACTTCCCCCTCGAGTTCACCAGGTCTCCTAGTCCTGCCTCCCACGGGCACCACTCTGTAGGATCCATGTCCTTGACGATTGCCTTGGCCCAGGCACATTGACCTGTTTATGTAAAGACCCTTTGGACTCCTCAGGGACAACTCACCAGTGACCAGGGGCAGAGCAGCTGTATCAACTCAGTTCGGGGAAGCTCGAGTATCCAGTGATCTTGGCTGTGTGGAGTTTGAAATTAAGCCCAGCGTATTACTCACGGCAAAACCAGGGGCCAGCCAACTTAAATAGAGCACTCCCTGAGTCGTTCACAGGATGATTAGGGAAGGAAGCTCCGACTGAAGAGCTCCTATTTTGTGCCTGCTTCTTATTTTTTTAAACAACATGCTCTCTGCAAGTGAGATGGAGAAAGTGGAAACCTCAAAGAATGTTATTTATTAATTTAAAAAGGTTCAGCCTATGAACACATGCCAGGTCCCTTTAACTTGATGACAATGGCCACAGTTCAAGCATGCTCTACCTCTCTTCAGAACGGGGACTGAGGGCTTTGTAAGTAAGCACTGTGGCATTTAATCTCTATGTAAGTTCTGCACTGTGGGTCCCATTGCTCTTACTCTCTGCAAGTGGGCAAGTAGAGGCCTAGAGAAAGCTCGGGACATACTTCTAAGTGATGGAGTTGCAATCTTCATTTACCGTCTTAGCTGCTCTTATATGGGTGCAAGTCAGGGACTTTATTGAATAAGATACCTCAAGAGAAACCCCATAGCTCTGAAGGGAAACTGGGTTTTGTTTGGGACAACTCTGCAGGCCAGAAGTTTAGTCAGGTGAAACACACCCTACTGAATCAGGCAGGGCTTAAATTTGCAGATTTCCAACCAGAAGAAGATCCTTTCATTTGGGGGAAGAAAAAGGATCGTTGAATGGACTTACAGAAACTATTTGTATTTTCACATTCTTTTTTTTTTTTCTCTGCAGGATAACTGAATTCTTTACAGGTCATGGTTTATTCTCCTTGTTGGCCTTTCTACCTGGTACGGTTTTGAGGGGCCTGAAGCTAAGTCCTTTGTGCCCCACTGGCCAGGCCTGCTGTATCATTTGATTAGGGTACCACCACTTCCCTGCACAGCTGAACATCCACGTGGACACATTTATTGGAGCAATGAGAATCTCACTTCTAAACAAAGCCCTAGGAATTCGATTGTTTTCCATGCTGAAAGTTCTCATTTGAAAAATAACCCTCTTTGTTTAACTAATGAAAGGAGGGGGTTACCACTTATTCCTCAGGCTGGGTAAGAATTCCACAGGCAGTAATTCTATTTCTTAGTGGAAAATGTTTCGGTTACTTAATGTTGTTTTGCAGACTGGTCCCTTCCCAGCCCTTGTTCCAAGGACCACACATAAACACATGTACACCCTCATGCATGCACAGTGCAGCATTTTCCACCCTTCCCTGTTGAGGGTTAGGGATGGCTGCATCCCTTTTCCAACACCTGCAGAACAAAAATGAGGTGGGTCAATAGCTGTCACCCAGCCAGAGGCATCCTGCTTGTTTAGGAACACAAAGCCTTTCCTGGCCCCATTCTAGCCCCAGAGGCTGGGTGGGCTGTGGAGGAAGGACACTGGACTCTAAACTTTTCTCGTTTCTCTGTATCCCTATGTAGAGAACTTTTCTCACCCAATGAACGCTGTGGTCTCTAGCAGGCCCTCCTCATGTTAGTATGAAATGACGAGAGTACTGTCACCTTTGAACTTGCTGTGTGGTCAAAGAGCTGCTGAGTGGTCTAGACCACACAAAGCAAATCGGAACATGGCCCCAGGAGGCAGCTCAGCAGGAGAAAACTCATGCACACTCAGTTAGACAGGCCTACTCTGTCATTTAAATGACTCAAGTGCTGGGCAAGTGATAGGTGGACCACTCTGAGCCTCAGAATCTGGACTTATCAGCCAGGGGTGTGCAAAGCCATGAGCAGTGTGTCGGCAAAATCTGTCTTTTTCTCCCTCTCTCTTCTGTTCACTGGCCTTCTGAATGTCCACCCCTATTTGTATAAAACAAGCCACCTAGAGTTGAAAGCTGGCCAGCAGAGCTGAGTGAGAGCCATGGAACCTCCCCAGGTCTGCAGAAACGCTGGGTGTGAGCTGTTGACATGGCATAGCGTGGCTGTTAGATCCACCGCCAGTGGAAACCATGGCATTCAGGGATTTGAAGGATTCCTTCTCTCTCCAGACCCGTGAGTAGAAACAAGGCATCCAACCCGAGCATATGGCTTAAACACAGCTCTTCACAAAGCAAGTAGAAGATGCGGGCAAGATGACCATTATGTGCAAAAAGGCATTTAGAAAACCCTCTTTCCTTAAATGTAAAGAAAAGAACAGCTGTTGGCATCCTGAACGAAGAGCCTTGAAGGTAGAAAGGATAGTAAGAAACAAGAGTGCCAGCCAGATCAGTTTTGGTTTTAAGTAAAGGAAAACTTGCTTCTATAGTAACTAAAGCAGATAAATAAATAAAGAATTTATTGGTTTGTGTAGACTAGACATTTTTTTTAGTTAGTTCTTCGGCTGGAGCTAAATACACAAAAATCAGATTATATGGTTAGGGCTAACCACCCCACTCCGTGTGTGTGTGTGTGTGTGTGTGTTTATGTTTGTGTGTGTGTTCTTTTTCTGATAAACTTCCCATCTTCAACCCAGGAGCTAGCAGAAACAACTTGTCTCTTTAGCATCTGAGCACCAAACCTTGGGAAAATCTTAACTGTCCCACCCTAGATGAGCAACTGACTCTAGGGACAAGCTATTATATATTCCTTTGCAGTAGTCAATCAGATGTTAGATGGGTGCCTATTCTGGGCTAGGAAGTGTCCAAGCCACTGGGATACAGTGGTGAGCAGGGCTCACTAGAGATTATGGTCTTGTAAGAAGTCAACATCTTAGTTGAATCCTGCTGTATCAGGAACCACACAGAAGCATGGCCTCCTCTCAGTTCACAAAGAAGCCAGCATTTCGCCAATGAACAGAAAGCCATGACACGGAATTCTATTTACTGAAGGTAACATACGATAAGCACGCCATGCTTCAACCAGACTACAACAGGATGCCCTGCCATCCCATGAAGGCATCTCCTGAAAGCAAGTAGCAGACAGCAACAGATGACAAATCTGTTTCCAGGGAGACAGTGTGGAGTTTACTAAAGAAACCCTCACGTCTATCCGACATGCAAGGCATGCCGAGCAATTCCATTGCAGGGAGGGAGGGGCGAGCAGGACAACCCTATAGGTCTTGGCACCTGCCCCCTCATCCCAGAAGCCAGAATTGAACTCAAAGACAACCATGGAGATCATAACCAGAAGTCTTTTTATGGTGAAAGAAAACGCCTATACACGTATAGATATGAGAAAGTGGTGGTGGGGGGGAATTCTTCCGAAATTCTGTTTGGAGAGACCAGCATCCATGCTTCTTAATGACTTGGATGTGTGGGTTTATAAGGAGCTCTTACCATTTGTTGAGTACCTGTTCTGTGACAATGCTTTGATTATATAAAGACAAATACAGTAAAGCTTTGCTTCCTAGGTAGAGTTCTGCATACAACTCCTGATACAAAACTATATAATTGCACCAAGGGATGTGTGCAAAGAACATTCCCCCATACTGTGTTCAAGACACCAAGTAGGCATGGAGTGATTGTGAAGAAAATGAATGGATTTTCTTCCTTACCTTAGGATATCTTTACAGAGCCTTGGACAAAAACTTCGGAGATCCTGGAGAGATGAGGACAGGCTCTAGGCCATCTGAGGCCACCTCTTATTAAGCATGTTTAACCTCTACAGAGCCAAGGTAGTGTACAGCAAACATCCCCAGGGCTTGCTGGACAATCATTACTTTTTATTATGCTTCTTACTGTCAGGTACTCTGAAATCCACATGGACAGGTCCTGTGATTTCAGGTGGTCCCAAAGAGAAACTCAGGCATCAGTGATGAGCACAGCAGGAGAGGATGCTCACTGCCTATCTCAAAAGGGCACATCACCATAATCACAGATAGCTTGTGAGCATATGCAGAAAGAATGCATCACAGAAGCAAGTGTCAGGAGCTGCCCAGCAGATAGGGATACACAAGCCAGATGCCCCTCCCTGCTTCCTTCTCCCCCTCGTAAGATGCCTCTAAAATATGTGGTGGGGGCCTGTTTTATCTCTCTGCCCCACAGAACCTCTTCCCCAGGAACCACCTTTGCCGCTATCCCAATAAACCCACCCTGGCTCTCCCTTGGGCTGGATACTGCCTTCATATTTCATGCGGAATGCGGCAGCTTCCCAGGGAGCCTAAGGCAGGCCCTGCATTTTGATGCGCTGGCCAGCTCAGAGCATGCCTAATGAGGAGGCTTTCACCATGTGGAGAAGTCAGGCTTGGTGGTGGAGACCAGGTGCAGGGTGACAGCAAGGCGCTGAGGGCGATCTGGGGGGGGAAGATGGCAGATGCCTTTGTTAGACACCACTTTGTCACCAGAGGGGATAACTGTGGGCAATGCAAACCACACCAGGATCAGACCAGACCTTCTGAGAAAGAGCGAGGAGCAGCCTTGGGAAAAGGATAAGATTAAAAGAGGAAAGAGAAGACAAGAGGGTTTAGCCTCTCTAGGCGTTCACCTTGCAGTGGGCAGAACTGGTTATTTCTGTGTTTCTTTCTCTGGTGGGCTCCTCTGAGTTTCCTTAGGGACTGCTTCATTACCTGGATGATCCTTCTGAACACAAGGTTTCCCTTCCCTTAAAGCCCCATCTACCTTAATTTCATCCATTGTTCCTTATTTTGACTGGTTCTGTCGAGATGAATTGACCTTTGCTTCCCTGAATACACTATGGGGCAGAGTGGGCACCTCTGACTGCCATCCCACAGCTTTAAAATGTGAAGAGACACACATGTGCCCAGCCATCCCAACACTCCCAGCAGTTCAGTTCCAAGGGGCCAGCCCCCCAGCTTGATCTGGTAGCTGCGGCACATCCCATTTTACAGATGTGTGTAAAGTGAGAACCCCACGGATGTCTGTGAGGAAGGCTTATTTATCGAGGGATAAAATGGGGATCACGCTCTCACAAATACAGGGGGAAGTGACGCTGTTGCCTCTTTGTCTGCCAGGGAAGGATGGGGAAGGCTCCAGATGAGATCACAGAACTGTGCTGTGCCAGGAAACCTTCTGTGTCTGAGAGAGAGAGAGAGAGAGAGAGAGAGAGAGAGGAGACCCTAACTTCAGTTCTTATTCGGTCATGTATTAGAGAAAACCTCAGCCATAGGGCTATGACCCAAATGTTCTTTGCCCAAATGGGTCGAACTCCCACATGTATGAATCAATAGAGTTTAATTTAAGGTTGAAGTGTCAAGCTTCCAGCCTGGACTTTCAGAGGAGCTGGCTGCCCCCTGAAGGGCTAAAACCCATCCTTCTGCTTAAGCATTTAGGGGATGGAGTCATAAGTCATGATCACCAGTTACTTAACTTTGGGAAGCACTCTGCTTTGGACCAGGAATGTCTCCCAAAGGCTGTGTTGAAGGGCTGGTCACCAGCTTGTGGCAGTCCTGGGAAGACTAGAAGAACTTCTGAGAGGTGTGGCCTATTGGGAGGAAGTCAGACATTGCAGGTATGTCCGTCAAGTGTGAACACTTGTCTCTGCCCCTTCTCGTCTCTATTTTCTCTCAGTTACTGTCAGGTGACCTCTGCAATAGAGTCCTTGCCCTGGATGTTCTGTGCCCTCCTAGGCCTAGAGTCAAGGAACTATGGACTGAAACCTCTCAAACCATAAACCCAAATAAATCTTGTCCTCTTTAATTCTGTTTTCTCAGGAAATTGGTCATAATGAAGGAAAACTGAGCAAGACAACATATTAGAAACAAAGCTTTAAGTGTTTAGGAAAGATCATTATAATAGAGAATTTAAGTTTCTTTTGAAACTGTGACTCTGCGTTCTCTCTCTCTCTCGTGTTTGTGTGTATGCTTGTGTGTATTACCTGTTGTTTTTGCTCTGGGAAAAATAATTATTGATTAAAGTAGTGCCCTCTTAGTGAATGCTAACCAGGTGCTAGACACCTTCTTTGTCATCTTCTTGACATGGAACCAAGTGAGGCTGTCCCTCTGTGAAGCTGTGAAGGCAGGTTGGAGGCACACTACACATCTCAGGAAGCAGGACCGAAACCATCCTTCTATGAAGTTTGGGTTTTACCTCTGTAGGAAACATTTCTATCCGGTCATGCCACTTTGAATGCATCTTTACTGCAATTCCCTTTGTCAGCGTTGTTCTTCCTCATTTCATCCATTAGGCTCCTGAAGTAATTCCCTTACAGTAAGTACTTCTTCCTGACTCCCCAGATCTGAAATCAGGAGACACCTGCACACTAATGTTCACTGCAGCTCTGTTTACAACATCCAAGATGTGAAGTAGCCTTGTATCCATTTACACCATGTATATAGATGAAGGTTTGACAGAACTGAGCCTGGTGGTGCTGAGCTGTCATTTCACCCACTGGGAAGGCAAAAGAAGTATCTAAAGTTCAGAGCAGTTGGGGTATAGTGTGAGTTCAAAGCCATCCTGTGCAACTTTGTGAGCCTCTGTCTCAAAATAAATGCTAGAAGGAGGGCTGCGGACACAGGTAGAGAGTCCTTGCCTGCCATGCCCCAGGTCCCACGCATGTTCTATCCCTACCTAGAAACACACACACACACACACACACACACACACACACTGGAACACCGCTCAGTTTTAAAACAGAAGAAAATCTTGTAAATAATAGCATGAGGACAATACATAAATAAAATAATCTAAGTACATAAGGACAAACAGTCTTTGAACTTGCTTATGTACAGACTCTAAAATAGTCAGATGTAGAGAAGAAGGTACAGTTGCCAAAAGTAGGGAAGTGCTGAGAGGAGGGTCTCAGATAAAGGAGCATGCTGAAGGCTAGGACCCAGCATGGTGCTGATAGCCAATGGCACTCCACCCAGCATAGAAAAAACTGCTAAGGAGCCAGATCTTGTGCTAAGCACTAAAGTACAAATGTGTACATTTTTTTTCACATGGAATTACATTTTACTCTCTCTTTATGTATTCCTGACATTCTGTTCTTTCCAATAGCTGAGCAACCTCTAATTTAAAATTTTAGGCTTTATATTGTTATTCTTTTCCTAACTAGAGGAAATCTCAGGTTCTCCAACCTCCACCTGGTTCTCAGGGTAGGACTTTCCACTCCCCAGCAAGTGGTTTATCGCATTTCCATTTGTCTATTCTCCAGTCTAGGGAGAACACTGCATGAAAAGGCGGTTCAGCTCTCAGGTCTAAGCCACTGTAGCGGTCTTCATGTCTGCCTTGTGAGGAAGCTGCCTCTGCAGCATACGCAGCAAGGGGATCCAATGTCTAGCAGACGGACTTCAGCCCCAGCACTGGTTAACCAAAACTCCATAAGGAAGAACCACAGTCTGAGCTGTATAAACAATGGGAAATTTATGTCTTGCAGTTCTGGAGGGTAGAGGTCAAAGGGCCAGTGAGCTGCCAGGGAGAACTGTTCCACCCCTCCTTTCCCTCGGCCGATGATAAGGTTTCCTAGCAGTCACTGGTATTCCTTGGGCATCTATGTTCACTTGCATCTTCACTGGGCTCTCCCTATGTGCTTGCTGTCTCCAACATTCCTCTTTTTACAAGGACAAGTCATATTGTGTTAGTGGTCCACCCTACTTGAGTATGATTTCATCTTAACTGATTATATTTACAATGACTCTATTTCCAAATAAGGTCATATTCTGAGAGGCTGGGAGGTCAGGGCTTCAATATATAAGTCTGGGAAGGCCACAGTTCAACCAACAGCTGTTCTTTGACTGCCAATGAACCCTTAAATATGAAGAAGACACTGTGTTGCCTTGAGGTTTCTCTTTGTCTGGTTTAACAACCTCAAAATTTTTTTCCAGACTTTTTTTTTATATCTTGGAAGTTTCTTCTGAATGCTTTCCCTGTCAGTGCCTGGAATGGAGGCACTCTGCCAGCTGGGCTCCAAGGATTTTGCTTCACATCAGCTCCAGTCAAGTTCAAGTTCACATCCTGGCTTCCTAGGTGTGTAGAGCATAGCTCATATTGATCCCAGACTCTGCTGGTCCTACCAGGTCTCTGCAACATAGATTGGTATTAAACTTGGATGTCCCTATCGAGTAAGCTGCCATTTGGTTCCATTTCCAGAGCAAGCAAACAACCCAAGCCAGAGA
>LOEQ01000514.1:152346-170471 GCA_001685075.1 Bramus lutescens
CACACATGTGTGATAAAGACATCTCCTGTAAATGAAGAAAATGCCTCCAAAAATGCGCTGGCGTTTGCTTCTCTAAATTGACCATCTGTAAAGAAATTTGTGCAGCATCTCTCTGCCTTAGACCACCTCACCTATGGGTTACCCTTCACCAACAACCCACCACACCTCATTCTTTCCTCCCCAAAAAGATAAAGCTGCATGATTGGAATATGTGTTGTGGGGTAGTCTATCACACTGTGAAACCCGAGATTATGTTAATTAAATAAAATCAACCTTGTATCAGGAGGTGGAGCCAGCAACCAGTTGACAGAAAGCAGTCATAGAGAGTTAGAGGTAGTTCTAAAGACAGATGAGGAGATGCACAGGAAGTAGTAGGGAGGGACTTGGAGTGTGGTGGTCTTTTTGGGGGGTTGGCACAGTGGATTCTGAGATACTGGCTAAGGAGGAAGGTCAGCCAGTTTACCAAGTCTTTATTGGTAAAATCATCAGATATGAATTTAGATGAAAAGCACCAGATATGGGGAATGGAAAGAGTTAAATGTGTCAGCTGCCTTACTCAGGGCAAAGACTTGGCCTGGAGCTTACCACACCAGCCTTCCTCTGTGTTCTTTGTCCTGGGTCTTGAAGGAAGCGATTTGAAGCATCTGTGAAATTGGTCTCCAGGACATAGGGTTCTCACTCTCTATAAACCAGGAAAGCCCAACACAGCCATGGCCCAGACACCTTCCTTGAACCAGGCTGTCAGTCCTCTTAGAATACCTAAGGACAGAGACTCTCCCAGCCAATCTAATTACACAACCGACGGTTTCTCCAGGCTGTGAGTCACTTTCCCCTTGAGTTCACAAGCTTTGATGCCACTCTCTTCTGGGACTGGCCATATCATTGCCATGCACGTCTATCCCACTCCTTTCTTAGTCTATGTGGGCACCATTATGCTCCCCCCTGTGCTCTCCTGTGCCCTCCTATGCCATGTACCGCGCCTGATGCTGTGGAAGGTCCCAGTGAGTGTCAGGTCAATAAACACAGTTAAAATGTCAGCTGACAATTAACCCACTTCAAAGGATGAAGCGCTCTATTTCTAGAAACTATTTTGAAGTAATTGGTTCACAGATTAAATCACTAAAGTGCTTATTGGACAAGTGAGTGTGTGACTTTCTTGGCATGCTTCATAACAAGTGACACATCTTTGATCAGTCATCAGGAATGTGAGTTTATTCATCAAGTATTTATTGAGAGCCATCTGAATGCCCAAGATTGCTCCAGAGCTTAGGGGAGGGCAGCTGGGAGAGGGAGAACTGCGAGTCCTGGGCCTGACCCCAGACTTCTACATCCTGATGCAAAGAAACTGACTATAAAACCCTCTGTGGAACTCCCTTGACACAGCAAGCTGGCTCTGGGTCCCTGGCCAAACTTGCTGAGATGTAGACATGGCTCATCCAGACAGATTGGTTGTGATCAGTGTCTGGAGACCACATCATGTCACAATGCAAGATGGTCACATCATTAAAACATCCAGACATGCGCTCAAGCATGATGAAGCCAAACCAGAGTCTGCGGGGAGACGAGTGGATCATCACAAGCCTGGGAACAGAAAAGTCAAGTGGATAGCTTCAGAGAAGATGCCAACTGGACAGAGGGGCTGTACCAGTCTCTCCCAAGAGCATCAACTCTTCATCCTATCTGCCTAGACTGCCCGACTTCCCTTGTTAATGGAAATGTGGTGATCACACATTCTTTGTTCACTTGACATGGATTTTTCAACTTTTCTTTTGCCTTCTTTCAGCCCAGCAGCTGGGAAAGCTACGTCTGATTTTTCCCAGCCTCCTTTGCAATCCTATCAGCCAGTGAGACAGAAGCCAAAGTCTGCTTGGGGCTTCTGCAAAGGCTGCAGTCCTCTTCTGACCTAGACATGTCACCTCTTGTCAGCACCAAGACAAATACAGAGAATCAGCCCCGAAACTGCTGAGCTACCAAAGCAGGCTTTAAGTATTTTGCTATGGGAGAAAAGTCCAATTTTGCTTAAGCCCCTGCCAGATTTTCTATTACTCGCAGCTAAAGCTAAATGTACTTCTACCTGGATTATACAGTTTTTTTTAAGTCTTTTTCTTTGCTTGAGGGATAATTGAAGTTGTATCAACTAATGACACAGAGGAAAGAGGTGTGGCAGAGAGACAGTGAGCCTTGTAATAGACCAAGACCTCGAGGAAGGGCTCTGTGTTGTGGCTATGTAAACAGACCTTCTTCCTTTTCTCCAAATAACACAACATAGAACCATCTAAAATAGCATTGGGCGTGCGTGCAGAGATACGGCTCAGCACTTAAGAGCACTAGCCATTCTAGCAATGGACCTAGGCATGATTCTGAGCACCCATGTGACAACTACCAACCCACCACTTAGGATTCTAGTTCCAGTGATTCCAAGGCCCTCTTCTGGACACTACTGGCACTGCACATATGTGGTACACAGAGATACATGCATGGAAAACACCCATACACATAAAATTAAAATTGATCTAGCTTCAAAAAATTAAAATAGCATTTTAACAATAAAGCTTCAGTTATTTAGCTAACTGCCCTAAAGTATCTAGTTAGAACTCTCAAGTAATTGGTCAACATAATGATTTGAACCAACAAAACTAATATAGACCTCATAGTGGCCAAGGGCTCAGGCTATAGAGCTGAACTTCTAGAGTTGAGGTCCCAGCTGGGCCACATATTGGCTATGTGATTTTGTTTACATCACTTAGTCTTTCTGTGCCTCAATTTGCTTATCTGTGAAGTGGACACAGCATGACTTCCTAAAGTCATGTAAGACTGTTGGGAGGATCAAATTAACGAAAAAATAAAGTGCTCAGAATTTCACTGCCTGTAAAGAACACATGGCAGAGAGCTCACTAAGGTTGTTACTATTGTTGTTCAAGACTAGGCTGTTTGTTGTTGTTGTTTGTTTTTAATTTGACACAAAGGCCCTTCTCCACACCAAGTTAGAGATGAAGCTGCTTGGAATTTCAGATGTGTTTTTGGTGTGGTTTGCCCTTTCCTTGTCTACTAACGGCCAAAGGGGCATGTACTGTGACATTTTTTACACAAAGATAGGAATAGGAATTGGAAGCACAAATACATATTACTCAGGTTTCTCAACTGGCACACACAGACACTCACACACATAGACACACAGAAACACACAGACGTACACACACACACAGATACACACGCGCACACACAGACGTGCGCACACACAGATGCACACACACAGACACACACTAAGACACACGCACACACAGATACACACATGCACACACAGACGTGTGCACACACACAGATGCACACATACACAGACACACACACAGACACACAGACACACACACAGACACACAGACACACGCACACACAGATACACACGCGCACACACAGACGTGCATGCACACACAGACACACACACAGACACGCACACAGACATACACACAGACACACACACACAGATACACACGCACACACAGATGCACACACACAAATACACACGCACAACAGACGCGCACACACAGATGCACACACACAGACGCGCACACACACAGACATACACACACATAGACATACACACACACAGACACACACACATAGACATACACACACACACACACACACACACACAGATACACACACATGGGTAGGAGGAGAACCAGTAGTTAGAAACTCAGCTTAAATAGAGTCCTGAGAGTCTCTTTCATTCTGAGTCCAGAGAGATCACGTGTGGCTGCAGTGTGTTAGTGTGCTTCATGGCCACCAGCAGTCTGCCCGTCTTTCCTTCCTCTCTTGTCCTGCCTTTCTTAGTGCTGTCTGGAGCATCCTTTCTCACCCTGCCTGCTGCTTCAGTGTGCCCAGCCCAGGGCTGCGGATAGAGGAGAAGCAAGAGGAAGGACCTCCCCAGCCGCACTGCTACCTGGGCCCCTAGTCTCTGCCCACATCTAGAGCCCCACATCCTTGGGCCTGGGCTCAAACCTTCCAAGCAGGCCAGACTTCAAACAGAACATTTTCTCCAGCACCTTCCTTTCTCCTAAGAGTTGTAATAAAAGAAAATTGTTCCTCATGCTATTAAAGAAATGGTCACAGACAGATACAGTAGGAGGAACTGTGGTCCCTCACATACCAGCAGAAGCTGCCTGACTCGGCCAGCAGAATGCTCTGCCCCGTGCACACAGAACTGCCACCTTACAAACATGACATGAGACTTAATAAGGAAGTTTCATAAGGGATCGCACAACATGCATTCACTGGACAATTATTACTCATTTACAATGTGCCTGGCACTGGCCACGCACCAAGAATATCACGATGAATGAATGTGTAGGAATCTAGGTTGAATCACAGTTTCCAATGAGGTTAAAAAAATGGATCTATTCAAATGCACTCCTTCATCACTGAGCATCAGGGCTATGCTGCTATCACATTTGAGAGTCCAAGCTATCTCGGCCTGGCCTTTCCACGTCCCTCCAGAGGACAGAATGATAGACATGCTTTACAATGCAGTTGCTGTGTTTTTATTTTTCTGTGACTTAATAGACAACAGCTCCTGTCCTCAGATCACTGGCAGAAAGATGAACTACAGACTATTTATTCCAAACCCACATCCCAAACACCCACCCAACGCAGGGTCACTACCGCGGCAGTTATCCTTTGGTCTAGAGGGAGAACGAGCACAATCTAAACTAATCTAAAACACCAGGTGAGCAGATGAGAGCCGAGTTCCCAGGTGACCTGCCTGCGGTATCCCACTAGGACAGGGAAAAATGCTCTGGGGACAGGCTAGGCAGCATTTCTTAAGAATTCAGAACAAAACATTTTTGGAAAGATTTTCAGAAAGAATGATGACAAAAATAAGAAGGCAAGCTAGGCCCAGGGTCATTCAATTCTAGTTTCAGCTACTCAGGGGCTAAGGTGAGAGGGTCAGCAAAGCCCAGTGTTTAGCAACCTAGGCAACACAGCAAGACCTTGTCTAAGGAAAGAAGCAAGCCGCAACACGCAGAAGCCTAACCAACCCCTCCCAAAACAAAGGATCCAGTGCCTCCAGCTCTTCATGAAAAGCTTCTCACCACCCAGAGTTTAGGCAGCAGTCCTCAGAGGACAGCCTCAGCCTTTGGATATCACTTCTACGCCTATGTACAACCCAGCAGGATAAAGTGGGGAGGGGACTAGACCCTCTGTACACAAGCGCAGGGAAGGACAGGTCACAGATGGTTAGGGCAATGCAAATGGAAGCGGGAATGAAACGCCACCTTCCCCCAGGCTGTTAGCCAACATCTGAAATAATAAGTGTTGGTGATGTGTGGAAAGACTCCGGCAGTGGTCTGAAGTTGGTGGAAACGTACCGTCTAAAAGACAGAGAAGACAGTACAGGGGGAATACCCCAAAATCTAGACACAGAGTTAGCACGTACCGCCAAACTGAAAGCAGGCTTGGAAAAAGATATTCATGTACCCGTGTTCAGAGCAGTTTGGCTTCCAATAACTGAAAGACTGAAGCAGCTCAAGTGTCTGTCAGTGGCTAAGCAGACAGACAAGCTGTGCTGTATCACACAACAGAACGCTAGGCAACTGTAGAAAGACACTATGCTAAGTGAGATAAGCCAGGTAGAAAATGCAGTGTTTCTACAGCCCACTGATGTGAGGAATCTATAGTAGTGAGATGCACAGAGAGAAAGCAGTCAAGTTTCTCAGAGGCTAGAGGAAGTCATTGTTCAGTGGGGATAGAGTTTCTGTTTGGAAAGAGAGAGATTTTAGAGATCGATGGAGGTGATAGCTGTGGACCAATGTAAATCTACTTACGGCCACTGAATTGTGCACCTAAAATTATTAAGATCATATACTTCAGGTTTATATATTTTAATCACAGGAAAACAACTAAATAAAAGAATATACATATATATGAGCATATGTTTTTAAGTTATCTATATCTTATAGTGAAATTATTAAAATGTTTTTATATGTATGTAAGTATATGCCAAGTGTGGCAGCACACCTGTGATTCTAGTGCTAAGGAAGCAGAAGCAGGAATACTAAATTCAAAGCCAACCTACCTACACAGTGAGGCTGGCTCTAAATAAATAAGTCAATAAATTTTACTTAGAAAGCCACTGGAGTGGATGGGAGAAGCAGCTACAGAATTCAGATCACCCCATGCAGAGTGATCTAGTCAAGCCGAATGCTCAGCCTTCATCTACAGTCCATCCTCCAGTGGGAGTGTGTGATGCAGGGGCATTATCCTCTATCTGTGACTTACAGGAACAATGCTCTTCCGCTCACCACCAGGGCTGTTGGTGGCTGCACACTGACTCGGGGTACTTCCAGTGTGGTCTGGCTGGCTTTCTTCAAAAGGTAAATGAAGATCCAACCATTTTAAGGTGTTTTAAGGTCTTTCTGATCTTTTGTTGTTTCAAGTAAAGCTTACTCCAGTCTAAAGGGTAATTTCAGCATTTCTGGAATCTATTATGAAGAATATAAAAAATACTATGGAACCAGCCAAGCATACACACACACATAGTGTGTGTGTGTGTGTGTGTGTGTGTGTGTGAGGCAGAAAGAGAGAGAGATTGCCATCTTGCAGAAATCCTCTGTACCTGCTTTATACCAAAGGAACCCTGTCTTTATCTCATAATAAATTCCAGTTTAGGAAGGCTTGCTAGCCTGCCTGCCTCTCCTGCTAATGACAGGCTCAATTATGGGTCCTAATCCTGCATTCCTGACACTCCCCGCATCCCTGCATAACTTCCAGGGGAGTCAAAGGGCCCTCCCTGGCCCTGCCAGGGTGACATTAGTTATGCAGGAGCAGCGCCTGGGGCGTGTTGGTGATTTTAAGGGTCTGCTCCTATAACGACACACACTTGGAAGCCCGAAATGCACACACTTTGACTCTTCACCTTACGCTGAAATAAAAAGGCACAGTGACTTCATTAAAAATATAAAATTCCTCCACAGGAAATGAACACTAGTTTGCTTCCAATTTACATTGGTTTTAGGTTTCACCTTCCCCACTCCCCTTTTACTTTTAATATTAATGGCTAATTCTATGGAAAGTATTGTCTGTAAGGGGAAAAAGAGCACACACATTGCATTTGGGGTCTTGCATTTTATTTCCTAAGCGGGGCAGGACATTTTAGCTTTGCTGCCTCTAGCTCTGTGGTAATTCTTTGCAAATTCACGCATAGGCTGTTCTCTTTAAGTCACCCTGGGCAGATGCCTAATGACCTCTGGCTTATTGAGAAGTGGCCTTGTTTTATGTAAACTAATCATCCAGCCAGCTATATTAATAACGAGACCATAACTCATTTTCATCCTAGGCACACACTGTGCATTATCAGTCTCCTAATTAATCCCAGGCAATTCTGAGGGCAGGTATTATTAGTTCCAATTTTCCTCACTGCTCCTTGAGCTGGAGACTTGGCAAACAGAGGGTCATGCTCCATGTCCCACAGGCATGCCCCTGAGTCCCAACCCAGAGTCTAAGGCCTCCAGACACTGTCCCTGTGGACCTGAGAAGCCTGGGAACCAGTACACCGCTGCTGATCTCAGGCCATGAGTTTTCCTCAGGGAGAAAGAACCTGGGTCAGCAGACATCAAGCAAGCCTGCTTAATGGACAAAGTCAATACAGCTTCCCAAGAGGAAGAAAATAAGCTCAAAGCCTGGGTACACTGAGCCCACGGCTGGAGACTGTGGTCTGATCTGCAGAGACTGTCAAACATGCTTTCCTAAGCCTTCCTTCTGCCTGCTCTTGTCTCCCAAGGTGCAGAGAGCTAGCTCCAGAGCCCAGCTAGACTGCTGGCTGTGCAAAGCCAAGGTCTTGAGTTGAGTGCTCCAAACTTCTTCTCTTGCCTCCCTGACTCACACAAAATCATAATCCTAGGGCTCTTGATGAGAGGGGTCTCCGAAACAGGAATCCCCCTTCCTACTAGGAATATTCCCCGCCCCCAGTTCTGAGATTCTGGCCAGATGAGCATCAACCATGACTCTGACTAGTTCTAATGATACTGAGAAGATGGTTGAGCCCCCTGCATACCCTGCCACATCCCTCCAGCATCTCTGCCCTATGAGAAGGAGCATTAGGTAAAGGACAGATTGGCGCTGAACCCTTATCTGCCCATTAGCTCTATGGGTTCTTGGCTTCCCCACACCTTTATTGGACCTCCAATGGAGACAGAAATACTTGGGTTGGAGTGAAACAACAGTCCCCTCAGTGTTCTCCACAAGTACCGTTCCAGTCAGCAAATCACCTTGGCTCAACACAGGGTCTTTTTCATCTTCCCCCTTATTGCCCTGTTTCCCTAAGCAGCCGTGTCCAGCTCAGTAGTGAGCTGTCAGCAAGTGTACTTGCCTTGGGGTCTCTCTGTGAGGGTTTCTGTGCTCTGCTTTGCTGAATATTCAGCCATGCCTGAGCCTGTGGGGGAGAAAGTGCCCTCAGGATCCCTGAGATGCTGCATCCTTGTGCTGGAGAGGCCTCTTGGCACTGGGCTGGGGAAGCTATGAGGGATAATTTACTCTCCAGGGCCCGCTTGAGGGCCACGCCCTCTTCTGGGTTTTCCTGAGAGCACAGCCTCACTTGGCTTCTCCTTCCCCGCTCTGCGCCAGCCCTCAGCAGGCTCCTCTAGGAACACAGCCTTAATTAGAACTTGCACACGACCCTCACCTCTGGGTGTTTCTAGGGACCTCATCCAAAAATAATACCCATGGTTTCAATTACACCCAGCCCAGACTCCTCTAAACTCCAGGTCCGTGTAATGAAATTGCTTCTTGACAATGCTTGTGTTTTTCATTGGCGTTCCCAAGGTCAATGTGCCCAAAACAGAGCACATAGAGGTCCTACTTTTCCAGTGCCTTCCAGTGCTCCCCAGCTCAGTGGGCCCCACCCAGTCTCCATTCCCCACCCATGTCACAGGCAGAATCCTAGGACTCTCCCAAGGTCCTTCTTTCCCCTCAAGCCCACCTTCTCCCTCGACCATGCCCTGAATGCCCTACAAGCCATCTTGACGCCCCTGTCAGCTTTGGCCACTACCCGCTCCCCAGATCTTTTTCATTCCCTTTGTCACCTGTTCCAGCTACAACCACTCTTCACCTCCGACCTTTTTACGTGCTTCTCTCCTTGGTTCCAGTACTAGCAATTGCTCCAAAACACCAGTCTAGTCGCATCAAGTCCCAGTCTAAAACTCTGCCAGGGGTGCATTGCTCCTAAGGGGAGCTCAGAGAGGTCCTTGGTGTGGCCCATCAGCCCTACCAGGTGCAGCGTGTTAGCCAGTCTCTGCTCCACCCACAAGCATTAAACATCAGTGCCGCTTTTCCCCAATGCTTTTTCTCCCCGCTTCATCTTGCTCATCCTTGATGGGCCATCCCCGAGGCTCCAGCACTGTGTCCCATCTTCAAGATTACATCTGAGCTTCCTAAGCAGAAAAAGGCCCAAGTTGTAAGTTTCCAGAACACCCTGCATCTGTTCCAGTAGCTGGAGCCTTCTGGTCACTGATAACATAAATGCGCATCCACAGATCACACACCTCCGTATCTCAGGACTGAAGCTCCATGAGGCCAGGAGTATTGTCTCGTTTCATCTCGTTGTCTCCAGCAGCACGCATTGGGTATGCAATGGGCTGCATCATGACTCAGCCTAGAAGCAACTCCAATCAAGGGAAGGATTAAGAAGGTGGAGCTCACAATCTGTATAACCACAGAGGTTAGGTATAGAGTAAGAGACTGGGTGGACTGGGTGGGCTGGGTGGGGAGGTGGGTCTCCCCAGGAAAAGGAAATAGAATAGTTATGACGGACAAGTGTGTGTGTGTGTGTGTGTGTGTGTGTGTCTAGAATTCGAGGACCAAAAAGGAGGGAAAGAAAAGAATATGGAAAGGGACAGCTAAAACTAAGGATCATTTGAAGAGTCATATGGAAACCTACAGTAGAAGTTTATATATATATGAAGGTGATCTAAATGAAATCGCCAAATAATGGGGATGCTAGAGTCCCAACTTGACATCTCTATTCCCCAATTAAAGCTTTCAGTATCAAGAATGAGTTACAAATAATTGAGTTGTTGGCCAAGGGAACCCCCAAACAACACAGGCTATTGCCAAGGCTGTTAGCTGCTCTCTACAAAATGATGGTAAAGCCCTAATGCTGAAAACAATACCTACATAACTCATTGAACATGGAGAGGTTAAGCTAATCCCTCCCGAGAACCTTCACCCCTACATGCTAGTGCTTATGGTATTGGAAGGTTCTCTGCATATGTAATGTAACCACCAAACCAGCTACAAAGCCTTCAGTCTACAGTGGTGAGCTGAGTGCAAGATAAACTGGTACAAAAGTGGCACAAATCTTGTGGGAGTAACCAACCATTTAAGGCCCACTTCATGAGATGGAACCTACCCTCAACATTGCTTGGTGGCCAAGACCTGCAACTAGATAGGCCAGGGACCTAGAGGAAAATTACATACAGATGCTCTGTTGAAGGAACATAGCAATAAAAATGACTCCTAATGACATTGCGCTATAGTCATAGGTCAGTGTCTTTCTCAGCTTTAATTAGAGAAACTTCCTCAGTAGAAGGGAACAAATACAGAGACCCACAGTCAGACATTATTCAGAGAGTGAGAGGCCTTGGAACACTCAGGCCTAGATAGGATATCTCCATCAAATCCCTCCTCTTAGGGCTCAGGGAACTCTGTGGAGGAAGAAGAGTTGGAAAGAGTGTGCTGGAAGACACCCAGGAAACAAGGCCCTACAAACACAGCAGTGCCTACATTTATATGAACCCAGAGAATACACACATTCTTCACGAGTCTGCACCAGATGGGGCCCCAGTGCTGAGAGGAGACGTGAACATAAGCCCCATCCCTAAGCCAGAAGTTGTCTCCATTTGATAGTTACTTCGAAAGAAGAAATTAGTGGTCCCCAGTGGAATCTCACTAGGTATACAAACCACACTCAGGGGCAGGCTCCATGCCTAGCAGAGGATTACAACACAAAACAAATTCAATGGCATCTTTGGAGGCTCTTCATTTCATAATGTTTTGTTAGTTTGTTTGTTTACTTTGCACAATATAGATAGAGACATACAAACATACATACATACATACATACATACATACATACATACATACATACATACATACATACATACATACATACGTGATAGATAGCTATTGCTTCCAATTTTGTTATGGGATTCCTGTGTGTGTGAACCTGTGAGTCTCTGTGTCTATATGTGTTTCTTGTGTTTCTTTAACATTTTTCTTCTGTTTGTTTTGACCTATTCTAATTTGTTTTGTTTCATTTTATTTCATTTCATCATTATTGTTTTGATGCCTCTTTGTTTTCTAATAATAGACAGAAAGGGTGTGGGTTTAGATGAGAGTGGTCTTAGGGAGGAACTTGGGAGCTGGAGGAGGGAAACCGTAAACATAATATATTGTATGAAAACCTATTTTAATAATAGAAAAAGGAGAAAAAAGAAGGAGGAGGGGGAGCTTGTGCTGCACAAGCAGGAGCATCTGTCTCTCCTGCCACCAGCCTCTTGCTGCCTCTCTGGTGTAATCTGGAAAAAAAAAATTGGTTTTTGTTGCAAACTTACCGCTCCCAAGAGAGGAGCATTGTGGGAATCTGTTCTCCAGATGCCAAGCTGGCAACACCTGCATCTTCTGGCGGGAGACCCAAACAAATGTGCCTTTTGTAATTGCCCATGGGCTTTACCTTTTCAGTCAAGGGGGAAAGCCACAATTGTGGAGAGACCCCACAGAGCGACTAGCAAGGGTCAGCTTAACTGGACTGCCTCAGTTTACTCTGGACACCACCAAGACGTAAATACTATTAGCCCCACTTAATAGATAAGTAAATTGAGAAAGCGAATATCCAAGATGTCACGACCAATGAGTAGACTTCAGTCCACAGCTGCCTGAACTTGAACCCCATCGTCTTGCTTCCTATAATTCTTTTAACACTCTACTTATCTGATGGGTAAATATTGGAAGGTTCATTTTCTTGAAAGCACGTCCACCAAATGAAGTATATCTTCTGTTTATTTCTTTGTGAAAATCACCATAAAATTGTTTCTCCTAACCCAAGAGATTTAGTGGATTTTTTTTAGATAAATTTATTTATTTTTGTTTGGTGTATGTGTGTTCATGCATATGAATGTGTAGGTGCTTGTATCCTGGACACATATGCAGAGGCCAGAGGAGGACATGAGTGTCCTCTACAAGCTTGTGTTTCAGTAAGGCTAGCCAATCGGTCAGCTTTCAGGATTCTTTGTCTCTTATTTCCCAATGTTGGGGTTACAGATATCCACAGCTATGACTGTTTTTTTTTACATGGGCTTTCAGGATTTGAACCCTGGTCCTCAGGATTGCACAGCAAGTGGTCTTACCCACTGAGCCTTGTACTCAGGCATTGTATATATTTCTTATATTGTGGGATTCAAAGTATGTGGGGGACGAAGGAGATGCTATACTTTGCATTTGCTCTAAATTCATTGTGTGTCAGTAAGCATTTCTGATGCAGTTATTGCCTGGCTCACAGCATTGGGTTTAGAAACAAGAAGAAGCAGGTTCCAGGCAGGGCCGATGCTTTTGGATACAGAATCCATTCCAAACATCTTCTGTTCTCACCCCATCTGTTGCACAGAACCGGTGAAACCCAAGGAAAACCACACGACCGAAGCTGGTTCTGCTTGGGACTTCATGGCAGACACCATGTAACTTCAGCCTCAGAGTCTCCAGGATGAGCGGGGACCCTACATTCAGAAAGGAATAGAGTGTCCTTCAGGCTTCTCTTGGAGCAACTTTGCTCGTCTGTAATGCTGTGTGTCTTCTATTTCCTCCCTTGCCTGGTTGTTTGGTATTTCCTGACAGTCTACTCAGATGGAGGGACAGCTCACAACTGACTATTACTCCAACTCCAGAGGATCTGACACCTTCTTCTGGCCCCTGCATGAATCTGTACCCATGTGCACAGAGACAGGCGTGTGCGCTACACACACACACACACACACACACACACACACACACACACGCAATTGAAACATAAAATAAGATCTTTTAAAAAAAACACTCTGGATAAAACTAATCAGAGGCAGAAAGTTTGACAATACTGTAAGGTTTCCATACTTGCCTTTACAGATCGGCTCTGGGAGAAGCCTGCTTACCTCTCTATAAGACTGTGTCTCTGATAAGATCTTTCTTCTCCCTTCAGATCTCAGTTCCATGTCCTCTTCTCTGGCCATGGATATTTTCAGAATTCCCATCCCTCTCCAAAATGACAATTTCTGTGTTTCCTTATTTGATATTGCTCTCCGCAGCTAAATTGTTGGCACCGGGAGGATAAGGTGCCTTCATCACTCTTTGTTGGTACAGTAAGGACAGGGACCTGTCTTCATCACTGTTTTCCTGCATCCTGATCATATTGTTTGCTGTAGATGAGTATATGAGCTTCATTTAATGCCCTGATTTTATGAGATCCTTGAGTTCTGGAGAAGACACATCTTATATACCTCTGTCATCAGATCAATAACCTGAAGTCACAGGCTCCTGTGCCAGCATCAACACTGAAGTAAAAAATTCTGCCAATGGAGTCTTCTTCTGAGGGAAAAAAAGTTAAAAAAAAATTTAACCAAAATTTTGTATCATGCTGTGTACCCTTCTAAACAGGCCCCCTGATCAAGAATCACTATGTGCCAGTACTGGGGCATAAATGCCCAATGAAAACCCTGCGCCAGGGCTAGAAGCTCATCTACAAGATGAAGAAAATTACTGAAACATCTTCCTACCCTGGCTTGTCTGTGAACCCTTCTGCCCCTATAAGTGCATACTGCCCTTCCCCTCGCTGGCCTCTGGGCCCCTCATTCCGGGAGACTGTGGCCAGGCTCTAGACTTTGGGCAGTTTTTCTGATGTCCTAATTTCTTGGTCACCCGTGCTGACATGATCTTGATTTCCTTCAATAAATCTTCTTTCCTTTCCTGGGAAATTGATGTCCACTCTGGCATATGTCCCCACCTTCTTCTGCAAAAGAGGGGAAGGAGAGGGAAAAACGCCTTTTAATATTTTTAGCAATGTCTTCATAGTCTGCCAATAAATTACCTCCGGCAGCTTTTAGAGACCCCATTGGCTCCTGCACTGACCTCTTGTTCCTTTTGTGCTAGGAAACTGCCTTATTATTTATCTTAGCCTCTCTGGCAATCTCCCTTTCATTCCTCACCTTTGATTCCCTTATCACGCTTTTGCACTTTCTTAACTTTGTAACTGTAATTTCTCTAGCTGAATCACTGTTTGATTTTTCTCATAGTTTCTTGCTTTCCTAGTTTTGATTATTTCACCCCCCCCCACATCCTCTCGGAGCTATTTGTTTGGCTTATTTTCATCACTTTATGTGTTTGTTGCTAGGGCACATGTATTTTCTTTGGGCAGTTTCTATTCATTTCTGCGATTATGCTTTTCTATCCACGGATGTTCTTGTGCCATTGGGTTGTCTTGGTGGGATGCGTTTTGTTACCCCCAGGTGACAGACCTCTCCTTGTGTTCTTCTAAGAGGGCCTGATGACTTCTGAGTCTTCTTTGGGTTGCCCATTCCTTTGGCAGAATCACCCTAACAAAGCACCGCAAGGGCAGCTGTGGAATCTAAGCTGTGGTTCAAACAAGAAAAGTTGATTATTACACTTGAGTTCAGGGTGGAGGCACCAGCAGAACCGTGGCCTCTTCTGTGTTCTCTTCTGGGGCCTCTGTCCATAGCCCATGGTTGAGCGGCCTCTTGCTGCTTCTTGGCACACTCAGTCTTCTCTCTTGAAGAGCATCCCAAGTTCTCTGTGTGGGTGGGTGCATGTATGGGGTGCATTCATGTGTATGTGCATGTGTGTGTGCATGTGTGAAGATGACCTCTGCTGTCTTTCCTTGGCGATGCTGTTGATCTCATTTGAGACAGGGTCTGAAACAGCCTGGAGCTCTGCGAATCAGACTAGCTGGCTGGCCAATGAGTCGGATTCACCCGTCTCTGCCTCCCCGATTCTAAGAGGGTGCTGTCACACTCAGCTCTTTGCACATGTTCTGGGAATTGAACTCATGTCCTCATGCTTGCAAAGCAAACACTTTACCAATTGAACCATCCCTCTGCCCCAACCCCAAATTTTCTGTTCTTTTAAATATACCAGTCACACTGTAATTCCTAACAGTTTCATTTTTAAGATAATCATCTCTTAAGGGGCTTTGTATCCAAACACTGTGACATTTTGTGGTATAATGAGTTAGGAATAAAACACAGGAATTTTGGAAATGGAAATATAATTTGGACCATAGAATTAACGTTACTCACTGGCATTGGATCATAGGTCAAGAGAGAGAACTAGGTGCCATGATTTACGTGCCACTAAGTTTCCCCAATCCAGACTGCTATGGGTCTAAGTGGAATACATTGAAAGAAGCTTAGACCCTTCTCAAGCACTTCTGCAGATAGTTCAGTGAATCCCGACAGCATAAATCCTGGGTGTTCACTCCTGTCCTAGTTAGGGTTATCATTGCTGTGACGGAACACTGTAACCAAAGCAATTTGGGAAAAAAGGATTTATTTGGAACATTAATATTGAAGAAAATCAGGGTAGGAAATCAGACTGGGTAGGCAGGAACCTGGATACAGGAGCTGATGCAGAGGCCATGGAATAGTGTTGCTTTCTTATAGCACCAAAGACCGCCATCTGAGGGGTGGCCCCACCCACATCAATTACTAATTAAGAAAATCCCAGCAGGCTTGCTTACAGCCTGATCTTATAAAGGCATTTTCTCAATTGATATTCTCTCCTTCCAGATATAGCTAATGTCAAGTTGATGCAAAACTAGCCAGCACAACTAGTATGAGCTGTCAGTGTGATGGTGGTGACCTGCCAGGGTCTTTAGCTGGTGTTTATAATCCAGATGCCTCTCTGTTCACTGGGCACTGACGTTGACGTTAAGCACTGCAGCCTCCTATGCTGCCATTGTCACATTGTCTAAACCCATCACCTAACTGCTGTCAGACACCTGCCCTGCTCTGGCCCACACCGAAGCTTTCAATGTCTCAGACCTACATCATGGTTGGGTAGAAGCTTCTCCCTTCCCATTCAGACTTTGCCTCCTTTTTTTGAGTAGCTTCTAGGTCCCCTTCTCTAGTGCTCAGACTGTAGTCCCTGTGGATTGGACCAGGTACACTCAGGTTCTATTGGCCTCTCTGCCTTAGAGACAACAAACATCTACATATTCTATCTGTCACTGCAATGAGGTATCTACAGGGGGGTTACTGAATATCATCTGTAAAAAGATTTTGAACTGGCACACTCAAGTGTGCTTATAATCTTTGTATCGATTTTTTTGCACCCTATCTGCAGGTTAGCATCTTAAAACTCTAAGCCTCAGTATGATATTAGGAGATGGATGGTTGATCATGTGGGTGGGAATCCTCATGAAAGGGATTAGTGGCCTTACCAAAGCCATTAGAAGGCTTGCTCATTCTCTCTTTGTTCCTTTCCATTAGAGGATACCACCAGATGACTAGTATGTATATAAGCCTGTGGATTATATCTGTATAAGAAACTTGATTCTCACCAAGCATGGGGCCTGCTGGCACCTCTAGTTCTCACATACTGGGAAGAATACATGTCTACTGTTTAAGCCATCCAGTCCAAGTTGGCATTTTTGTTGTAATGTCCTAAACCAGCAAGGACACTGTCCCCTAGTGCTCATGGCTTACAACTCCGGTGCATGTATTTGGATGCTGAGCATCATTATAGTCCCGTAGACTATAGATGCTCTTCTGTCCATTGTCAGTCTGAATGGCCTTTCCAAAATGTTCTTTTCATATCAGAAGAAGCTGCTCACAGCTGTTGAATGGAAAACTGATAATTCAGTTGGCAGTTGATCCAACAATCAAAGTGTATCCAGTTGTTCACCTGCCAGATGTTATGCTACTTCAATCATAAACAAAAATATAGTATTTATCCTAAACAATATAGACTGACCCACAAGAAGAAAATTTTTATCTTAGTATTTTTGATGATGAGCTAAAAGCTTAGACCAGTGCCGATGAGAGCACCAAGGAGGAACCAGGAGTCCTGTATGGTGGAGCCCACCTACCACACATGGAAGTTCACAGCAGCAAATAGGCCAGCCTTCATTTCCTACCCACTCTCTCCCACACCCGGAAGGCAGTAGACACTGTGTACTACCTGTACTTACCCACCTGACCTACAGACACCAATCCACCAATCAGATGTCATTGTCCTAATAGTTGTGGTGCAATGATCTCTCTGGAGAATTTGGGATCAGAACATAGGGACAGAGGGAGGCATACCCAGACATCTTGGAGCTCTAGAGTCAAAAGGTCATAGAGAATTGGTTCTGAAGTTGCTATCGGAACTTCTGAATGCAGGGCTTCTGAAAGAAGGGAATGAGGACCAGGATGGTACCCAGGCCTGTAATTTTAGCACTTGTGTAGCCAGGGCAGGAGGACTGCTGTGAATCTGTAGCCAGCCAGACAACCTTAGGTTATAGAGTGAGACTTGTCTCAAAGAGCAACAACAATAATGAAAGGAGATTCCTTGTGTCAGGAGGGACATTAATGATTTCCTGGCTCCTAGGGAGTCCACTGGCACTTCCAGCCTCTCACTTTTCTGTGAGATCAGCTGCTGCAATTCCTTAGCAATGCACCTTAGCTTTGCTGCTTTAACTAAACTCCTTTGCTTTGCCATAGGAATCTTAATCGTGGCCTCCTAGTTACCCAACATCAGCCTCATGGTGCAACTTTTGCATCTTAATGTAGCAAATGCTCCCACAGTCTTCACCATGTAGCTTTAGTGCTCTTCCAAGCCCTGCCCAGCAGTTCTACCTACTCGTCTTTTAGGACAGGGTTCGTATTCATTGCATCATTCTCCATTCTAAACACTTCACTTCCTGGACCAGAGATCACTCGAAGAGGCTCTCGGACACCCAAAATGTCCGAAAAGCTGCCTCGGTGGCTCTGCCGTGGTTGTGGAAACCGACTGCCAGCTGGCGTGGCACCCTATCTGCTGCCCCACCTCGCAGCCAATCAGGGACTCTTAATTTGTGCTGCCTCAGCTAATGTACCCTCCCTCTCAGT
>LOEQ01000514.1:179328-195369 GCA_001685075.1 Bramus lutescens
ATATATATATCAGAAGAGTAAAGAGCCTGAGAATGGAGACTGGGGTGCTCCTAGATAACTTGTTTCAAACCAGTTGCTCAGGCACCTAGTCCCCCTCAACAACACCTCTGCTTCTCACATCTGGCTTCATGTTTGTGATTACCGCAATCCACGTACTGAAATGCTAACTCCCAAGTCAATAATAACAGAGGGAGAGACTTTAGGAAACCTTATCGAAGGGCCCCAGGGGAGCTCTCTCATCTGTCTCTGATACCCAAAAGAAGGCCCCTGTATTAGCTTTCTATTGCTGTGATAAAACACCAGAACTAAAGCCACTTATAGAGGGTAGCGGTTTTGTGGCAGTAGGCAGGCATAGTTTCAGGACCAGCCTTGAACTGCAAACAGTCAGCAGAGTGGTAATAGAGCCTGACTTTTGAGTCTCAAAGCCTGCCCTCTGTGAAACACTTCTTCCAACAGGGTCACACCTCCTAAGCATCTCCAAACAGTGTCACACACTGGGGACCAAGCATTCAAATGCCCAAGACTATGGGGGCATCTCATTCAAATCACTGTGGTCACTCACTCTGTGGTCATATCATAAAGTAAAATGCATTTAGACCAACTTTAAAAGTCCCAGTATTCTTTCATTGTCTCAACACTGTTTAAAAATTCAAAGTCTCTTCTTCGACTCATGGTGGTCTCTTAATTGAAATCCTTTAGAAAATCAGACAATGAATCACATACTTTCTACATATAATGGCACAGAATGGGCATTACAGTTTCAAAAGGAAAGAATAGAAGTACAGTAAGGAAACTCTGGACCAAAGTAAGACTAAACTGAATGGGACAAAGAGCAGGCATTATGTATAGGATAAAAAGGTGTATGTGTTTCTAGCCCTCGAGCATTGCTACCTGCAAGATCCAACCCTTGACCCATCGCCTCCTATCTCTCGGGCTCATTTCACTTGAGCTCTCCTTGGCAGATATACCAAGGCTCTTGCACTTCCATCTTAGAATCTACAACACAATTGAGACATCAGTGTCCCAGCTCCTGGCTTCACCCAAGGTCTTCTCAAGACCTCTATGCAGGTAGTCCCCTACCAGAAACCTAGGCTCAATGGTTGTCTGAATCAATGGAGGAAAATTCCATGACCCCATTACTTGCGTTTCCTTCATGACTCTAAAGCCTGCACTGTTGTAGGAAACCACTTGTTTGTCCTGGCCCCCCAGAACCAAAATAATCACATAGGAACTGTATTAATTAAATCACTGCTTGGCCCATTAGCTCTAGCTTCTTATTGGTTAACTCTTAGCATCTTAATTTAACCCATTTCTATCAATCTGTGTATCACCACGAGGTCGTGGCCTACCAGCAAAGTTTCAGCATGTCTATATCCGGCAGCAGATCCATGGCGTCCCTGACTCTGCCTTTCTTTCTCCCAGCATCTACCTATGTTCTGCTCTATCAACAGGCCAAGGCAGTTTCTTTATTCATTGATGGTAAATCACAGCACACAGAAGCTACTCCCACATCACTACATCACATGTGAGGCAGGGCCATCGCGCAAGCACAGGCAAGCTCATGTAAACACAATGAGTAAGCAAAATTGGCCAAGACAACCTGTCAGCAGATCAATAGCATGGTAACTAATGACACGTGCTCCTAGCCAATCACAGCACGCCAGCAGTGACCGCCAGTTTCAAAAGGAGCAACCAGAAATGTTCCTACAGCAGTTCCCTAACCCCATAACCCCGCCCCCAACCTGCTTACAATAAACTGTATAGGAATCTCCTGGAGTCTGTGCCGTTGACTTCACATCTTCTCACCCCCGTCCCCCAGGAAACAGGGATTGCACAACAGGCAGCAGCAACAAGCCCACTAAACTACAACTGTCACCCAAAGTGGATGGACTTTTTACTTTTGCTCACTTCTTCTGTCCTCTGAGCGTGGGAATCTAGATGCCGTTGTTGCGGCTCATCCAGCGTCTTCTGGCCGCTTTTTGCTTTGCTGCCCCTCCTCACAGGCTCATCCTGGGGCCCATCATGAATGGTGCCCCTTCACCAAAGGGGAAGCTTTGACCTGATTTACCCTTGCCCAGATGTAAACATTTAACTAGAACTTGCACCACCTGTGCCCCATTGGCCCCTTTGGGACTTTTCAATAAGGCAGGGGTAAACCCCAGGGGATTGGTTCCCAATGCTCTTTGGCAGATGGATGTCACTCATTATGCCCCCTTTGGCAAGCTTAAATATAACACATGTTATTATAGACACCCATTCCTCTTTTGTGTATGCTTTGGCCCAAACAGGGGAGAAGGCCACACAAGCCATCAAGGTACTAAAGCCAGCCATGTTGGTTATAGGGGTACCCTGGGCAATAAAAACTGACAATGGTACAGCTTATGCCTCTAAAACCTTTAAGGACTCCTTACAGAGCTGAAAAATCAAACACTCAACAGGGATTTCCTATAATCCCCAAGGCCAGGCTATTGTGGAAAGAATACACCACTCCCTAAAAGGAGAGCTGGCCAAGATCTCCTCAGAAAATAAAAAGGATCCTCACCAAGCCTTGGAGGAGGTCCTCTTCAAAAAAATTTCTTGGCCTTCAATGAGGAGGGCCTTAGCCCTACTTATAAATACTGGGCTTCCTTCCCCAAGGAATCTTACTCCCACTAGTAAGATAGAGGGGTCCCCTAACTCACGCCTGTTAACAAGAGGGTGAGGTTATGCTTGTGTGTTTCCACAGAACCAAATCAAACCAATATGGGTGCCAAGTCGAGATATTTGGTCAACCACAGACCAGGAAAACAACCCAGATGACTCCTCACTATGCTAATGCTCCTACCCTACAATAATTGAACTGCCCATATTCTGGGATCATTGTATTTCCCATACCTGGCTGTTTGTTAGGGGGAAAACGAATTTGTTCATTTGATTGAGAGCACCCTGGGCTAATGATTCGATAAGCACTAACAAATTTTCCTGCAGAAATCCCACTCAGGTCAATAGGCCAATGTTTGTCAACTGGCCCCTCTGTGGAAATCATGCTTGCATAGACTTTAGACCTCTCCTATTCTAACAATGAGGCAGTTACCATAATGGAACCTTTAAGAGCAATAAATCATTGGAGGACTCTGTCCAAATAACACCAAAAACAAAATTTACTTTCAAAAATACACCCATCGGTGTCAAGCTCCCCTTCTTCCTTTTACTAACTATTGCTAATAGATATAAACTTCACAACAAGCCTCTGCATGTTGGTTGCCTGCTGGAATCCTAAAGAAGCCTCTCGTGTGGTCCTGATACACATTCCTGCATTCTTAAAGGTGCCTGTCGCCAATGCTCCCCATTGCTGTAAGGTAGAGCTTATGAGTCCCACTAGAATAAAGAGAGACTTTTAAATAACTACAGCAATCACTGCAGTCATCTTGCTTGCAGTAGCTTGAGGAGCAGTCACTATGGCCTCTCTTATTCAAACAGGAGCCATGGCCAATGCCTTACATAAATAAAACAATCAGCTGCAGGCCTCAGCACACAACAGTTAATTAATACTTACTTTCATATGGCAGTATAAATTTACAACAACAAATTGACTTATTAGATGAAAAAAATACAAACCTTTCACTATTTGGTAACGGTCAATTGTGATCCTTGATTTCAGTCCCTTTGCTTAACTCCATATCAAGTTTCTAACATGTCCTTGGCCAGACAGCAACTAAGAGATAGCTTATTGTGACTATGGAATCAAAAGCCTGTTAATCCTATACAATTTAACCCAGCATGGATCCATCTGCTAGACCTATATACTACATTTTTTGGTCAAGTATGGGATTACATAAATTCCTGCTAGACTCCTCTAAACTTGCTGCATGGTGTCTTATTGGAGGAATAGTGGTGTCTCTAATATTTCTGCTTAGCTGTAGGAGTACAGCCTAAGACCCTGACAACAGTAGGTAAGCAAGGCAACACTCCAGGTGTTAATGGCTATGGAGTATGTTGGACCAAAACCTCTAAGGGATGTGCTTCATGCTTGACTAACACAAATACAGGAGGCCATGTAAAGCCCTAATTTGTCTAAAAGTCTCCTCTCATTTCTGACTTTTTGAAACCTTTGGGGGACCCAATCCTTCAAGGAGTGGTAGTCAAAGAGGGGTAAGAGCCTGTCTGGCAGGCCAACCTAAGACAGGTACAGCCCAAAGTGCTGTGGGGTCCCTGAGGTGGGGTTATGAAAATCCATAACTCCCACTAGGTCACCCAATAAAAATAAAAAATAATAAAAAGGGTAAGATGAGGCAGGGCAATAGCACTAGCATAAGTAAACACATAAAAACTCACAATGAGTAAGCAAAATTGGCCAAGATGACCAGTCAGCAGACCAAAAGCATGGTAACTAATGACGCATGCTCCTAACAAATCACGACACACCAGCAGTGACCGCCAGTTTCAAAAGGACCAACCAGGGACGTTCCTGTGGCAGTTTAATTTCCCTAACTCCATAATCCCCCCAACCTGTTTACAATAAAGAGCTTCTGTATTGGAATCTACCAGAGTCTATGCCATTGACTTCACATCTTCTCTCCCCCTTTCCCCCAGGAAATAGGGACCATACAACAGGCAGCAGCAACAAGTCCACAAATAGTGCACACACAGACCATTATACTTACCACCAAGTTCAACTACCAGCTTAGGATGGAGCTTGAGCTCCTTGAATCTCATTTGCAGCAGCTTGATTTTTGTTCCATTCTAGAAGCAGAAAACTGACAAGGAGGGAAAGCCCTTCAGAATTTTCTGCTTCACAGAAAAGTCTGTCAGATATGCTAGGCCTGTAGACCAAAGATGGATGCCCCAATATTTCAGAGGAACTTTGGGTTACTATCCAGGCAGCCAATTATTTCTGTCATTACTCACATTTTTGGAAGTCATTTGCATTTTCTGCTTACTCAGTTAATAATATTATTTCATTCTTGGGCCTCTAAGGGAGTTGAAGACTAGATAGTTATGGTTATAGTTTTCTTTGTTCACTTGATACAAAAAGCAAGTTATAATAGAAAGTAAATTAGGTACAAGACTTTGGACTCACCAAGATAGGACAGATAAGGAGTATTTTCTCTGAATTTATCATATTCAAATGACCTAAATATTGTTGATATATTTATTGCCTGTATATATCATATATAGTTATTATACTTATTGTATGTAATTTTCCTTATATTAGCTTAGTCTTTTTTTATTTTAGACAAATGTAGTGGCATTTCATTTGCATTTCTCATCCTGCTTCCTCTGCATCTGGGTGATGACTGCAGGCTGCATCTTTCCTCTTCCCAGAATTCTCCTGTTCTCATTGCCCCACCTCTACTTCCTGCCTGGTCACCCCACCTATACTTCCTGCCTGGCTACTGGCCAATCAGTGTTTTATTAAATTAAATTCTATTAAAACAATACATCTGACAAATCTTATAAGATCATTGTCCCACAGCACAGGATCACCATTTTGGGGCTGAGGTCAAGGCAAGAGCCAGTGACTGGCTTCTTTGCTTTTTTGGTCTTTGGGTTAAACCCCTGTTGGGGGAGGCTGCTCATTCATTTGTTTCCTGCATGCCCTGACTCCCAAAATAATCACAAAGAAATCTGTACTAATTGTAATATTGTTTAGCCAATAGCTTATTTTTAACTAATTCTTATATCTTAAATTAACCCATTTCCATTATTTTATATTTTACCATGAGGTATGTGGCCTTCCATCAAGGTTCTGGCTAGCAGCTCATGTCTTTCTCCTCTGGTGGCTACATGGCTTCTCTCTGACTCTGCCTATTTTCTCCTAGCATTCAGCTTAGTTTTCCAGCATAGCTTTACTCTGTCAAGCCACTTGCCAAAAGCAGCTTCTTTATTAACCAATGGTAATAAAGCATATTCACAGCATGCAGAGGTGGGTCAGGGTGGTTGGGAAACATATTGGCAATCTTCTACAATGAACAGGCAGCCTCTGCCAACAGAATGGCATGCAACGTGTTCTGAAATGTTTGGGGTTGATGCCCACCATCCACTTTGGGTCCAGTTGCTCATGTGTGAATTTGGAGTCAAGAGGAAAGTAGCTGAGACCATGCCCACAACTCAGTAGCTCCCATCTGGCAAGCAGCGAGATTGTGCCTGCTAGGAGTGTGTAACATGAATGGGGCCTGCTTGTTGGGGTTTTCTGTCCCACCCAGTAACCCACAGCTGGCAAGCCCCAAAAGAAAATGACACAGAGAATCTCCATAAGTTATAAAGCTTATTGGCCCATTAGGTCAGGCTACTTATTAGCTCTTGTAGCTTATATAACCCTAACCACCATGTTGTACGTCTCTTGCTATGTTGGAGCAAGACCTAAATTATATGTTGGTCACCTGGGAACCTCTCTAGAGCCAAGTCTCTTGCCAACCCTAAAATGGCTCCCTTAATTAAGATATCTACTTCCCTNTCTCATTGTATCATTTCTACTTCCTGTCTGGTTTTCCTGCCTATACTTCCTGCCCAGCCAATCAGCGTTTATTTAAAACATGATTGACAGAATACAGACAATCCTCCCTCACCAGGAGTGCACAGGCAGAAGAGCATGGTAGATTCCTATCATCATACACAGAGATATTTCCAGACTGCACAGTGCCCTGCATGGCATATTCACTTTTACTCAGATGAAAAAGGTTTATATGCTGCATCATGCTTCCCAGAGTTTAAGTGGTAAGGATGGTTCCCACCAGCAGTCTCAGAGAGAGTGAGCATGCCTCTTCCATGTTGGACTGGGTGGAGCAATCAGGCAGGATCACAGAGTTTGTCCTAGCCATGACTGTTTAGCATTTAAAAAAAAAAGTGGTCCTGGTCAGAAAAGGATTATAGCTATGCAATAAAGATAGATTCAGATGAAAAACAGCAAAGCCCTCATCAGAGCCCAAAGCCATGATCATAGAAGTTACTAAATTGCCTTGCATTAAGCAAAACCAACCAGTCATAAAAACATGTATATGTGGTTGTTTCATTTATATAGAAGTTAGAAGAGGGTAAAATTGTCAGGTGATATTGGATTATCCCTCTGTATGCTGTGAATACCATTGGTTAGTAAAGAAGCTGCTTTGGGCCTATTGCAGCACAGAAGAGGGCAAGGCAGGAATTCCAAGCAGATAGAGGAGGAGAAAGAAGGCAGGGTCAGAGGAAGGCCAGGTAGCCGCCAGAAGGAGAAAGACATCCACACATTGGTACCAGTAAACCACCAGCCTTGTGGCAAAATATAACATAATAGAAATTGGTTAATTTAAGATGTAAGAGCTAGCTAGAAATACTCTTAAGCTATTGGTCAAACAATATTGCAATTAATGAAGTTTCTGTGTGGTTATTTTGGGTCAGGGCAGCCAGGAAACAAACTAGCAGCCTCCGCCAACAGAATTGGTGCACCAACATAGGCCAGATGCATCCACACAAAGCCTGAGAAAGCTTAAAGAGAAATTCTAGACACAAAAGAACAAAGTTCAGTGCAGCTTCTTGGTAGTGGCATTTTTTGGATGGTCTTTTTTTGCTAGCAGTGAGCAGGGCACCTCAGCTCCTTTATGAGAGGTCTTCCTGACTCAGTGTTGGCAGCAGAAACTGAGCAGCTCCTTTAATAAGGCTTCCTGGTTTGTGCTAGTTGTATGAACAGCTCTAGCTCTTTTAGGAGGCCAAGCATTTGAATGGGGTTTGTGAGCAGAGCGCTTTAGGTTAATTGATGGCAAAGTGGACCCGCTGTGTTCCTGGAGCTGTGGCAGAGAACTGGCAGTAAACAGACCTCCACTATGTTTACTGGGCAGAGCCAAAAGACAAAGCAGCCTTAGTCCTAGCCATGCCATTTAGCATTTTAAGAAGTGGTCCTGATTAAAAAATTATTACAGATACACAATAAAGACAGATTCAGATTTAAAAGACCTCTAAATGTGACACTGTGTTGGATAAATGTACATAGTCTTGGGAGAGAGAAGAAATAGTTATAAAAAGAAGTAAATGGTTTAAGGAAAAGTAAAGTCTTTAAAGAGACAGAGTACACTCATAGATGAAAGGAATAAAGAAAAATAAGTAACATAGAGATGAAATATACACAGAGAGTCTGAATTATGTATATTATTGTGTTTTCTTTGAAATTTTTGAGTGTGAATGAGATAAGTACAGGGAAACATTTCATTGTATGGGTTTCTAAGCTAAATCAACATATATGCTTTAAAGGTATCTTGACTTCAAAATTTGGGTCTAAGGAAATGCTTTGGAAAAGAGGTTCTGTTTTTGTTTCCACAAAGGATGAGAACCTGTGGATTCATTCCAGACTAATATGATTTGATGGGCCAAGAACCTCTGAAAAGTCTCTGTGAACCTAAAAATTACTTTGCCCAAAAAATAGCAGAAAGCAATTTGGAGAGAGAACCATACCCAATTCCCTAAATGATTGTTTGTAAATGTTTGTTTACATTTAAAGAGGGATATGCTAGAGAGATGAATACTTAGAATTGATATGGATCTTGATCTATTGGTAGAGTTTTAAAGTCAATTTTGTTATATTTCTGCACTTGATTAGGTATTGTATTTGTGCAGTTCATTTAAAATGTAATATATAATTGAGAAATATGGGTTAATCAATAGTCATAATAGTCAAGGTTGTAGTCATGTAGTTAGGTTTTCTAGATGTGCAGAGATATACTTCAGATAGATAGTTATTCTTCAAACCTTTCAAGACTACAGAATATGGCATTTAAAATGTTTTAAGAATTTAGGACTTTTCATGACAATGAGACACATCTGCTCCTGGCAGCACCAATCTACTTCAAGAATATGATGGGCATCAAAGAGGCTCTTTATAGAGTTTGTTAGCCATTTGGGCAAGAAATTGGTTTTGCCTGGACTTCTTGATGTTATGCTGAGTGAACTGGATATACAGGACCCACAGATAAATGACCACTGAACTTGCCTAAAAGTGAGATGATCCTTTGTAATTCCTGCTTCATGAAAGACTTTGCCAGACATTCTGCAGGACACAGAAGAAAGTGATGGACAAACTTCCAATATAGGTGGAACTGTCTTTGAAATTTCCTGCTTCATGAAAAAGTCTGCCAGATACTATTGGTCTGTGGACTGAAGATAGGTACCCCAATGTTACTGAACTCTGGGTGAGTATCCAGGCAGTGAGATATCTCTGTCAACTTTAGAGTTTTGGAAGTTGCTTATAATGTGCTTCCTGTTTACTTAGGTAATGTTATATCTGTCTGGGGTCTTTGATGGAGTTGAAGAATAGATAGTTATAATTATGGATTTTCTTAGTTATGATAAAAGATAAAGTTGTTATAAATATTATAACTGTAATTCTTACTTGATACCTGTTTTGTTATACTTGATGGCAATTTCACCAGCATCCAATATTTTCCTTTCCTTTTCCTTTTTTTTTCATTTTGGAAACCAGAACATTTATTTTATGACAGATTGAAATCCTCAAGATGAACTGGGTGCTGCAACAGCTGCTCTCTTTGGTTTAGGGGTTGTCCTTTCATGGAATCCATGTCTGAATCTTTGGTAGACAATTTTTAGGTGCCTCATCTACCCAGTTAAGGTAGTGTTTCGTCTCTTAGCCTTGGCACTCCAATTATACTTTCTCTTGCACTTGGCAGGGTAGCCACATTTGCCACAGGTAGACTTCTGAAGGTGGTAGGCCTTAGAGCCACAGTGGCGGCACAACGTGTGTGTCTTGTTGCAACACTTTCCAAAGGATGACATTCCTTTTGTCATCTTGCTTCTGCCGCCGAGGCCTCTCTTCCTTTTCTTTACAGTCCCTGCTTCTAGTAAAGGAAGCTCAGTACCCCAGTACCATTTCCATCCTTAGTCTACCAAAGGAGAATCTGAGATGCAGTAAAAATTTATAGATTGAATCTTAGAGCAACACACGAGGGGATTATTATCCCCTTCACATTCCAGTCAATTATCTCATGACACTTGAGTTGAAAATCACACTCAGAAGAGGATCCATAAAATGCTACTGGTTTGGAAGGGGGCAACACTGTCAGAGCCTGAGGAAGTCTGTGCCCAGATTTTTGCTCCATTTCTGCTAGGCACAGCTATATAAGTGCATGCCCTAATACCAACTACATGTGCTCATTGCTGCATCTTTCACGAGGCTTTACATATCCCTTATCTCCTGTGATTCCCCTTTGATAGTGTGGAAGATGCGTGGCATTGTTACTCATTGTCATTTCAGAATGAACTTTCTGTATCTCTTGATGCCCCTTCCCACTATTAACCCCATTTAAGGCTTCCACACATTAGAATTGTTATGGCCCAATGAGTCAGAACAACAATATGCAAAAACATATCCCGCCATCATGGAGCAGACACCCAGAATGGAGATGACACAGGCCTTCAAGGAAAACTAACCTCTTTACTGGTCCTTCTGCTATTAGAAAAATATTTCTTGTTATTATCAAGACTTTCCCACATTTTACAAACCATGCATTGAAATATAACACCCTTCCTAAAAAGATCTCTGTTGAAAACAAATTCATAATGAACTCTGTATTGGATACGAGTGGGTGAGACTCTTAGAGGATTCTGGATGTGAGTGGGAACCAAAGAAGGAAAGGACCTAAAAGGGTGAGAGAAGAGTAAGTCCACAGACTAATTATGCCAGTATGACCTCTAGACCTCTTGGTCTAGAGCAAGCTTGACTGGCATTTCTGAATCTCTCACTTGAACCCCAGATTGTAGGCAGCACAGGGCTCCCTGAGAGAGCCAGTCAATAAATACATCCAGCAGGACTTTGCCTCTTGCTGCTGTTTCTCTCTTTGAGAAATTCATTCCTCTTTCTCATGGTAGTGGAGGGGCTTCCCACCACCAGACTTTCTGCTTCTTGTGTGTTTCTGGTTTTCCCAGGGCTAAACTTCTGTTTGGGGAGAGAGTTTGGCTTATGGGTCCTTCTGACATGTCAGGCTGCAAAGTAAATTTGAGCCAAGAGTTCTGCTTCTTTTTGGTTATTTCTGAGAAGCTGGTGTTTTCTGTTCACAGAGGAAGTGGGAAATTTCAAAACCTTCAACATTATCAAGTTGTCTGGATATCAGTGAGAAAACAGAAATCATGAAGTATTTCTCAAGTGGTTTGAATAATTTGATTTCAATATCCTCCACCCCCTGGGAATAATAACAAAAAATGCTACTTGCCTTTAGAATCTTTTTTCTAATCAAAATATCTGAAGCTCTTTCAGAGAGGTTCCATAGAAGTGGCTCAGTGCCACAGGGTTTTGCAGGGAAAGGGTCAGCTTATAACTCCACCATAAGGTAAAGGGATGGATGGATGGATGGATGGATGGATGGATGGATGGATGGATGGATGGATGGATGGACAGACAAAAAAACAAACTGGCAGCTATAGACACTAAATTCCACAGAACAGTACCTATTAGTCATGTATTACTATCCTAGCTTGGTAACCAATTCTTCATCTAACTAATGTTGGGGTTTTCCTGGATTATGAAAGTAATATGGTATCATCATAAAAGTCCTTGAAGAAGAAATATAATAAAGAAAAATCAAAATTTCATGCACCCATTTCACAGAAAAGCCTTTGTGCTAAGGGAAGTAGCACATTGGTGCTCTCATGAGATCATACATGTTACATGGCTGCTCTCTGGCCACACATGCTGATGATATCTGTATTAGGACTCCGAAAGAACTCCTTGAATGTGAGCCCAGGACATTGATATTGTGACTGGAGATGCTGTGTGGCACCGCTGACTTAAAGGAATGGAGATATTCCAGGGTATATCCAATTATAGATGTCTCCAAAGGAACTGGTAGTCCTGAGGACAGAGATAGACAGCATGGAAGGTACCAGAAATGAGGGAACTTATCTATGGGTGGTCTTGAAGATAATGAGGTGTTTGTGGTGGAGGGTGCTAGAAACCTCTTAGAAGACCTTCTGGCAAGTTCTTACAACCACAGGAAACTTACTAGCAAAAATCTGACTTAGCAAAAAAAAAAATTCCACCTTCAGTGAATTGACCCACATTGATCTTGCCTCATGAGACCCTGAGCAGAAAACCCTGTCAAGCATGCTGGAATTCCTACATTTCTATGAATTAGTAAGTGAATATTGTCTTAAGTGGCTAAGCTTTGAAGAACTTGTTATCTGCAATAGAAATGAATATGGTGCTCTATTTGTTGCAACTTGTGACAACTTCCACCTTTTCTTCTGTGCGGCAAACTAGAATTTTAAGGGTGTAGTGGTTTGAATGAAAATGGCCTCCAAAGATTCATAGGAAGTGGCAGTATTAGGAGGTGTGGCCTTGTAGGAGTAGGTGTGGCCTTGGAGCAAGTGTGTCACTGAGGCTGGACTTTGAGGTTTAAGAAGCTTGAACCAAGCCCAAAGGCTCACTCTCTTCCTGCTGCCTACCTATCCAGATGGAGAAGTCTCAGCTACCGCTCCAGCATTGTGTCTGCCTATGTGATAATGAACTAAACTTAATTGTAAGCCATCCAGAAGAAAGAAGGAAGGAAGGAAGGAAGGAAGGAAGGAAGGAAGGAAGGAAGGAAGATTGATTTGTTGCTAGTTGGTGCTGTTATACATTTACAAATTGACATTCTAGGGATTACAAATTAGTTGCTCCTCAAGCTAAACATTGCTTTCTTAACTTGTTGCCTTTTTTTTAAACTTTTGTCTTCTGTGGTTATAACATGAATTCTAATTTGTATTAATAATAAAATCCTATAATCAGATATAAGGGTTAATGCTGAAGATTAGAGAAGCAGAGTGGCCATCCACTAGAGAGTTCTTTTACCTCTACCAATACTCAGAACAAAGGGGTGGTCCTGTCCTCAGACTGCATCTCCAGACTGTATCTGTCTTCACTAAACTTCAGACTGCAACCATCTCCACCAAACCTCAGACTACAATGAGTTCCTGTCTCCTGTTGCTTATATTCCTTTCTCCACCCAGCCATATCACTCCTGTCTCCACCTCCCTAGTGCTGGGATTAGAGGCGTGGGATCCCAGGTGCTGGGATCACCTTGTGTGAGCTCTTTTTCTCTTTTAGACAGGGTGGCCTTGAACTAACAGAGGTCCCTCTGTCTCTCTCTCCTGAGTGCTGGGATTAAAGATGTGTGCCACCACTTCCTGGTCTCTAGTGGCTACGTTCTGCACTCTGATCTTCAGGCAAGCTTTATTTAAAAACAAACATAACATCATTACATGTGGTCACATAACACAAGTCTTAATATTTATTCTGATGTACATAT
Source organism: Bramus lutescens (assembly GCA_001685075.1). NCBI lineage: Eukaryota > Metazoa > Chordata > Mammalia > Rodentia > Cricetidae > Bramus > Bramus lutescens. Next base: position 192,573 of record LOEQ01000514.1, read on the forward strand.
ATGGAGACAACAGTGTATCCAAGAGCTCTTTCCCTCCTTTAGAGAATAAAATGGCTAAAGGGCATTGTGTCTCAGACTCTTAACACATATTGGCTGTATTGCCCAAAGGGTGTGGACCACAGAAATGATGGGGGGACTGGCTATTTCCTAGCTTGTGGCTCCTCAAAATTGTGAAGAGAGGTAATAACAAAACTTATATCATCTTTGATGGAAAGTTGACCCATATAGACCCTGAAGTCTGTGACCTCACACGGGGTTTGCTTCATGCTTTCTATTCCCTAGATAGCTAGGACTCTCTCTTTTTTTAAGATTTATTTATTTATTATGTGTACAGTATTCTCAGTATTCTGTCTGCATGTATGCCTGCAGGTCAGAAGAGGGCACCAGATTTCATAACAGATGGTTGTGAGCCACCATGTGGTTGCTGGGAATTGAACTCAGGACCTTTGGAAGAGCAGGCAGTGCTCTTAACCTCTGAGCCACCTCTCCTGCCCCCACCCCCAGATAGCTAGGGAGTTGGTACCATGTGCCCTTGTTGGGGAACCAATGCCAAGTTTTTAAGTCCAGCAAGAGGAAGAAACGACGAGAGCTCGTCTCGCTGCCCTTGGCTAGTGTTGGCTTCAACCAGACTTTTTTCCATGTTGACAAATGAAGAGGTGAACATGTCATACTGTCTTCTGTGCCATAAGCAGTACTGTGACAAATGATCCCTATGTAAATACATACCCATATTTATTACTGATTCATTTGTAAATGTTCTAGAAATGACTTTCTTTGAAAAGATACTAAAACAATTTCAAATTCCTCGTTATGAAGGAGAGAAAGGGCATGTTTCTAAATCTCTTATGTAAAATATAGGTAAGGTATCAGATTCATAATAAATCATGCACAAAATAGCTCCCCCAAACCATCCCCATAGCTCTCTTGAGCACACTCAGGCCTGGCTGTGTACTTCAAGGACAAAAGCAGAGTGCTGAAGACAGTGGTTAGGCAGACTGGATACCATCCTATGTCTCTGCCATGTCCTCACCATGGAACCCTGCATACCTATATCCTGAAGCTGATGAAGCAAAATGCTATGAGCTAAGTGGGTTCAAAACCATGTTTGTCTTTTCTTATGGCTCTAGAAGGTAAAATTGTGATATCAAGCATTACCTGGAGTGGGTCTGTCCAGGGCCAAAAAGATAGGATCTGCCTCTAACTCTCTCCAAGCCTTTGGTGGTTTTTTAGCAGTGACTGGCCCCCTTGTTTCACAGAAGGCCTTTTCTCTCTGCCCTTGTATGGTCTTTCTTCTGTATCCAAATTGTCCTATTTCTTGTTTGTTTTAATGAAACCAATACAGTTAAATTAAACTGTTTTTCTGTTGCTGTGTAAAATACCCCGATAAAGGCAACTTAAGGAAGAATAGAGTTATTTTGGCTCACAGCTCCAGAGGGCTGCCATCCACCAGGGCAGGGAAGACATAGGCAGTAGATTGGGAAGGAATGGCAATAGGAACCATAAGAGGGCTTGTCACATTGTGTCCATAGCCAGGAAGCAGAGTAAGAACTGGAAGTACCATCAGGCCATAAAGCCTCAAAGCCCAACTTTTGGGAGCTACTTCTTCAGAGGTATCCACCCCTAAAGGTCCCACAACCCCTCAAACACCACCACCAGCTGTAGAAAGGTGTCCTAATGCCTGAACCTCGGGGGGGGGTCACATTTAAACCACAATACCATCGAAAGGAATTCACTGTTCACCTTTCCCAAATGAAGTCATAGCCACAGTAACAGTGAGAGGAAACAGAATTCAACCCACGAGACCTTGGTAAGTCGCAGAGAATATGCCCCTGCACTTTGTTCTTAGATCAGTTACCCAGGAACAGCACTGCCCTTTTCATTGTTAGAGTTAACTCCAAGCACCAAATAAATGGAAGGATAGGTAGGTGGAAGAAGACTTTCTCAGTGCTGGGCTCTTGGTGTTTGCTCAGAAATAGTGGTTAATTATCAACTAAAATGTTTGCTGTGATTTTTTTCAATACATTTATGTAGGAGATGTAGGCACCTGAACTTGGCTAGACTGATGTGGAATTCCCTTCTGCATGCTGTGAATATGTTTTATTACTATTGGTTAATAAAAAAGCTGATTTGGCCAATAGCCAGGCAGAATAGAGCCAGGTGGGGAATTCAAGCAAAGATACAGGGTAAAAGAAGGCAGAGTTGGAGAGATGCCAATCGCTGCCAGTGAAGCAAGATGTGAGGTAACAAGCCAGGAACCTCATGGTAAAAATACAGAATACTAGCAATGGGTTAATTTAAGTTGTAAGAGCTAGTTAATAATAAGCCTGAGCCAAACAGTTTGTAATTAAATTAAACCTCTGAGTGGTTATTTGGGAACTGGTGGGCAGGAGAGGAACTTCCAGTTAACACTGGACAGAGTCGTGTTCATGGGCTGTCACAGTCATGTCCTTAGGCTCCTCCAGCCACCCAAGGGACGGATAAGCTCTTATTTGCCAAGGGTCCTGCTGCTTTCCCTTGTCCAGCTTCCACCAGGCATCAAAGACACCAACCTCTTTTTCCCACAAAGCCCACTTTGGAGGTTGGTGCCTACCTTCTATTGCAAATGTGCTGTTTGAAAAGTGCTGATGCTTCTTTTCGGCAGTGCCAGGGTCTGGTGCCATGGCTGCCCATTTGAGCAAGGTCTCACTACATACCAGGGCTGCTGAAGATGGACCAACCAAACATAGGAAGTGAAGCCCTGGACATCAGCCTCTCTCTCTCTCTCTCTCTCTCTCTCTCTCTCTCTCTCTCTCTCTCT